>CM076151.1:39947500-40512500 GCA_038025085.1 Tetragonia tetragonoides | reverse complement strand
GACACCCCTAGCGAACATGGGAGGCCCACCGGGTCTGTTAACGGGTCCCCGATAGTCTTGGAAGCGCGTTTTTAAGGAAGGCCAATTAGAGGGCTCGAACACCGAAAGCATTGGTGAAATTGAAGTTCGGGGATCCTGATGACCCTCCCAGGGCACCAAGGGTCCTCTAACGTCATGCTAGACCCCCCAGAGAAATTTGGGCGAAAATGATACCCGGGCCCTGGGAAGTCGAAAACGTGGGCTAAATCCACATATTTAAGCTCCCGGGAGGCCCAGGAACGAAGGTGCATATTTTCGCACCTACATCGCACGGGACATCTGTAGGGGATATGGAAGGCCTATGGGGTGGGTTATCGGGTCCCTGTTAGGCTTGTAAGGGGGTTTTAGTGTTTTAATTTACGAGACATAATTGCAAGGGCATGAGCACCGAAAGCATAGGTGAAGATGGAGTTTGGGGTCCCGGATGACCGTCCTGGGGCACCGAGGGTCCTCTTATGACATGATAGACCCCCAAACAAGTTTGGGCGAAAACGACTTCCGGGCCCCGGGATGCCAAAAATGAAGGTTAATCCACGTTTTTGTGGCTCCCGAGTGGCCCCAGAACGAAGGTGCATATTTTCGCACCACATCGCACGGGACATCCCTAGGGCACATGGAAGGCCTTCGGGGTGGGTTATCGGGTCCCTGTTAGGCTTGTAAGGGGGTTGTACGGGACACAAGTGCAAGGGCATGAGCACCGAAAGCATAGGTGAATATGGAGTTCGAGATCCCGGATGACCGTCCCGAGGCACCAGGGTCCTCTTATGCCATGATGGAACACCCAAAAAAGTTTGGGCAAAAACGACTTCCGAGCCCCGGAACCGAAAAATGAAGGATATTATCCACGTTTTTTGGGCTCCCAGGAGGCCCCGGAAAGAAGGTGTATATTTTCGCACCACATCGCACGGGACATCCGTAGGATACATGGGAGGCCTCCGGGGTGGGTTATCGGGTCCCTGTTAAGCTTGTAAGGTGGTTTTACGGGACACAAGTGCAAGGGAGTGAGCACCAAAAGCATGGGTGAATATCGAGTTCGGGGTCCCGGATGTCCGTCCTGAGCATCAAGGGTACTCTTATGCCATGATGGACCCCCCGAAAATTTTGGGTGTAAACAACTTTCGACCCCCGGAAGCCAAAAATTAAGGCTATTATCCACGTTTTTTGGGCTCCCAGAAGGCCCCAGAATGAAGGTGTATATTTTCGCACCACATCGCACGGGACATCCCTAGGATACATGGGAGGCCTCCGGGGTGGGTTATCGGGTCCCTGTTAAGCTTGTAAAGGGGTTTTACATGACACAACTGCATGGGTAAGAGCACCAAAAGCATGGGTGAATATGGAGTTCAGGGTCCCGGATGACCTACCCGAGGCACCGTGGGTCCTCTTATGACATGATGGACCCCCCGGAAAAGTTTGTTCGAATCCCGGGAAGCTAAAAATGAAGGCTATTCACGTTTTTTGGGCTATCCGGAGGCCCCGGAACGAAGGTATATATATTCGCACCACATCGCATGTGAGATCCCTAAGGGACATGGGAGGCCTCCAGGGAGAGTTATCGGGTCCCTGTTAGGCTTGTAAGGGTGTTTAGCGGGAGACAAGTGCAAGGGCGTGAGCACCAAAAGCATGGGTGAATATCGAGTTCGGGGCCCTGGATGACCTTCCTGGGGCATCGAGGGTCCTCTTATGCCATGATGGACCCCCCGATAAAATATGGGCGAAAACGACTTTCGAGCCCAGGAAGCCAAAAATGAAGGCTATTATCCACGTTTTTTGGGCTCCTGGGAGGCCCCGGAACGAAGGTGTATATTTTCGCACCACATCGCACGTGACATCCATAGGTGACATGGGAGGCCTCCGGGGTGTGTTATTGGGTCACTGTTAGGCTTGTAAGGGTGTTTTACGGGAGACAAGTGCAAGGGCGTGGCACCAAAAGCATTGGTGAATATCGAGTTCGGGGCCCCGGATGACCGTCCCGGGGCACCGAGGGTCTTCTTATGCCATGATGGACCCCTCGAAAAAGTTTGGGTGAAAACAACTTTCGAGCCTCTGGAAGCCAAAAATGAAGGCTATTTATTATCCACGTTTTTTGGTCTCCCAGGAAGCCTCGGAACGAAGGTGTATATTTTCGCACCACTTCGCACGAGACTTCCCTAGGGTACATGGGAGGCCTCCAGGGTTGGTTATCAGGTCCCTAGTAAGCTTGTAAGGTGGTTATACGGGACACAAGTGCAAGGGTATGAGCACCAAAAGCATGGGTGAATATGGAGTTCGGGGTCCCGGATGACCGTCCGAGTCACCGAGGGTCCTCTTATGACATGATGGAGCCCCCGGAGAAGTTTGGGCGAAAACCACAAACGAACCCCGGGAAGCAAAAAATGAAGGATATTATTCACGTTTTTTGGGCTATAGGGAGGCCCTGGAACGAAGGTGTATATTTTCACACCACAACGCATGAGCCGTCCCTAGGGGACATGGGAGGCCTCCGGGGAGAGTTATCGGGTCCTTGTTAGGCTTGTAAGGGTGTTTTTCGGGAGACAAGTGCAAGGGCGTGAGCACCAAAAGCATGGGTGAATATCGAGTTCGGGCCTCGGATGACCATCTCGGGGCACCGAGGGTCCTCTTATGCCATGATGGACCCCCCGAAAATGTTTGGGCGAAAACAACTTCCGAGCCCCGGGAAGCCAAAAATGAAGGCTATTATCTACGTTTTTTGGGCTCCCGGGAGGCCCTGGAACGAAGGTGTATGTTTTCGCACCACATCGCATGGGACATCCATAGGGGACATGGGAGGCCTCCGGGGTGGGTTATCGGGTCCCTGTTAGGCTCTTACGGGAGACAAGTGCAAGGGCGTGAGCGCCAAAAGCATGGGTGAATATAGAGTTCGGGGCCCCGGATGACCGTCTCGGAGCACCGAGGGTCCTCTTATGCCATGATGGACCCCCCGAAAATGTTTGGGCGAAAACAACTTTCGAGCCCCGGGAAGCCAAAAATGAAGGCTTATCCACGTTTTTTTGGCTCCCGGGAGGCCCTGGAACGAAGGTGTATATTTTCGCACCACATCGCACGGGACATCCCTAGGATACATGGGAGGCCTCCGCGGTGGGTTATCGGGTCCCTGTTAAGGTTGTAAGGGGGTTTTACGGGATACAAGTGCAAGGGTATGAGCACCAAAAGCATGGGTGAATATGGAGTTCGGGGTCTCGGATCACCGTCCCGAGGCACCGAGGGTCCTCTTATGACATGATGGACCCCCCGAAGAATGTTGGGCGAAAACCACAATCGAACCCCGGGAAGCCAAAAATGAAGGCTATTATTCACGTTTTTTGGCTATCGGGAGGCCTCGGAACGAAGGTGTATATTTTCACACCACATCGCATGGGACATCCCAAGGGGACATGGGTGGCCTCCAGGGAGAGTTATCGGGTCCCTGTTAGGCTTGTAAGGGTGTTTTACGGGAGACAAGTGCAAGGGCGTGATGTCCCCGGATGCCTTCATGAGGTCGCGCCTCAAGTTGTCCCATCGGGGGACGTATATTCGCCGCCCCACTGTATACAGCAGCTCGCCGTCTACTCAGAACCGCCTCGTCTTGCCCTCCTTTGCTAGTTCCATCAAACTCCTAGCAAAGGGGTCTTGGGTGAGCCCCTCCTTGACCCGTTCAAGAAGGTTGTTGTCGGCGCCGCTGATCGAGCAAGCATGGCCTTCCGACTCAGTGCGTCGGCGACCACGTTTGTTTTGCCTGGCTTGTACTCCATAATAAAATCAAACTCCGCCAAGAAATCCTGCCACCAGGCTTGCTTGGGACTCAGCTTCTTCTGGTTTTGGAAGTAGCTAGTCGCCACATTGTCGGTTTTGAGGACAAACCGACTCCCAAGCAAGTAGTGCCGCCATACTCGAAGGCAATAAATGATAGCCATCATCTCTTTGTCGTGGACAGGATAACGCCTTTCCGTCTCATTCAGCTTCCGAGACTCGTAGGCAACAGGATGCCCCTCTTGCATAAACACCCCTCCGAATGCAAAGTCGGAGGCGTCGGTGTGTATCTTGAACGACTTTGAATAGTTTGGAAGTGCAAGGACAGGTTCCTCCATCATGGCTTTTCTTCACCTCTACAAAGGCTTGTTGACAAGTTTCGTCCCAACACCAAGCTTTCTCTTTCTTCAAAAGACCGGTGAGGGGCGTTGTCTTTGCTGAATACCCCTGAATGAACCGTCAATAGTAGTTGGCCAACCCCAAGAAAGAGCGTAGCTCAGAGACGTTCTTGGGTGCCTCCCACTCATCGATGGCGCGCACCTTGGCCTGATCCACCATGATCTGTCCTCCCGAGATTCTGTGCCTAAAGAATTCGAGCTCCGGTTGAGCAAAAGAGCATTTCTCTCTTTTGCATAGAGCTTATTCTCCTTGAGAACCTGTAACACTCATTGCAAGTGCTGGATATGCTCGCCCAGCTAGTTTCTATACACCACAATGTCATCAAGATAAACAACAACAAATTCATCTAGGAACGGTTGGAGTAGAAGGTTGCCGGTGCATTTGTGAGCCCGAAGGGCATCACCATGAACTCGTATGACCCGTACCTGGTGACACATGTTTTCTTTGGCTCGTCCCCTTCAGCAATGCGGACTTGACTATACCCAGATCGTAGGTCGAGCTTTGAAAACACTCTCGCCTTACCCAGGCGATCGAACAAGTCAGCCACCAGTGGGATGGGGTACTTGTTCTTGACGGTGATCTTATTCAACGCTCGATAGTCGATGCACATTCTCAGAGAACCATCGTGCTTCTTTTGAAACAAGACCGACGCCCTGTATGGTGCCTTGGATGGCTTGATGAATCCTGCGTCCAAGAGCTCCGTAAGTTGCCTCCGTAACTCCCCCAACTCCGGTGGAGCCATCCGGTATGGACACATGGCTGGCGGCTTGCCCTTGGCTCCAGCTCGATCTCATGATCCACTTCGCGCCTTGGTGGGAGCTTCTTAGGCAGCTCAGGAGGCATGACGTCCCCGAACTCCTTAAGAACTCCCTCAATTTCTGCTGGCACATCTGGAAGAGTGGCCCCCGATTTGTTAAGCTTTAGGGTGGCCAGGAACGTTGCCTCATTCCTACGGATACTCCACTTGAGCTACAAATATGAGAGCATTCTGGCTTCCACTTGCTCTTGGCTGACTGGAATAGAACATGACTCGCTTCCCCTTGCAATCACCATAGTCCCGTCTTTGTCGAAACAGAAGGGCTTTACGGAAATCCATGAAGTCCATGCCCAGAACGAGACCTTAGTCGTCCATGTTCACCATCGTCATATTTATCTTCCCCTTCCACTCGCCCAGTTGGAGAGGAGCATCACGAACAGTGCCATGGATAGGATGAGATGAAGAGTTGACAGCCTTCATCCAGCCTGTCTCCTTGGCATACCTTAGCCCCAACTTGTCGGCTTCTCACTTGTCGACGAAGTTGTGGGTTGCACCGGTGTCGACCAGTGCCTTGGAAGCTTTGCTGTTCACCATAGCTTCCACAAACATGAGCCCCGTGGATGGACGGGAACCTTCCGACAACACCTTCACCTTGGCTACTTCGGCGACTTGGGATGAGTGCGCCTTAGTTGCCTTGATGCTGTTGAGGAGACAAAGGGATCCCATCTTTGCTTCCTCTCTCGTTGCTTGTGCCTCGTACGCTGCTGGGAGAGCCATAAGTTTCGCCCGTTCTGGACACTCCCTGGAAAAGTGAGGACCACTACACAAGAAACAATCACGATTTGGCTTCCACTGATTATTAGTCTTACCTTGTTCCTTGTTATTGATGTGGTTGCCCTTATGCGACTTCGGGCCTCCTTGGCCGCTGTTGCCGCCTTGATGGGTCTTGCCGCCCCCATCGTTCCCCTTGCTGCTGCCCTTGTTGCCTTTCTTGTTGTCCTTCTTTGAGTCTCGCTTGAAATCAATGAGGGACTCAGCTATCGCGATGGCCGACTCCAGATCCTAGACGTTGCGCATCTTAAGCTAGTTCTCGGCCCAGGTCTGAAGACCGTCTGTGAAGTAGATAAGCCGCTAACTCTCGGACACGTCCGTGATCTCCAGCATAAGAGTGGAAATTTTTTTGATGTACTCTTTGATGGATCCCGTGTGCTCTAGGACCCGGAGCTTCCTCATAGCAATCTCTTGGACATTCTCCGAATAGAATTGCTTCTTGAGTCCGGCTTGAAACTGTCCACGTCTTGATGTCGTTATTGGCTATTGTCTCCTTCTCAGCATCTCCATGTCGCATCCTCCACCAAAGAATAGCATCATCGGTGAGGTACATGGTTGCGGTAGAGATCTTGGTTGCATCGTCAACCAGATGCAACGCTTTAAAGTACCTCTCGACACTCCACAGAAAATTGTCGAGCTCCTTCGCGTCCCGTTTTCCCGCGAACTTGGGCGGCTCCGGTACTTTGATTTTCGGGCCCTCACGGAACGTGGCCCCTCATGCCACTGTCGCCTTACAGAGCACCATGTCTGCCTGAATACCATCAAGGTTGGCCTTGACGGCTTGAATCTCGCGCAACAACTTCTCCTGGACTTTGGCCACCTCGTTCTGGAGTGTTTCTGCGACACTGTTTATTGCCTCCAAGAGATCGTCGCGAAGCCCCTCCTGGGCTGCGACGCTAGTCTCGAGGTTCCCAAGCTTAGCGATGGTGTCGTCCACCTTGGACTCCATCTTGTTCATGTCGTCGCTCAGATCTCCGATGGTTGTGCGGACCCTGGAAAACTCCGCCTCGGACGGTGGGGTTCTCCCCACCAAAGTGTCTCTAGATATCTTCTTCTTGCTATGCTCCGACCCTTCTGGTTGCTGAACACCCACATCATCATTCTTCCCAATGGTGATATGATTTTTGATTCGCACCGCCTGACTCGAACAGAGTATTTCGAACCTGAGACAGACTCTGATACCACTTGTCACGTGCTAACACTTAGGCACTGAACCGCCTATGTCAACCCCGTGTGTCGCTTCATTCACGATCCGTCGGAACTAAGCCCGGCTGCCCAGAAACTAAGAAAAGATGACTGATGTTGCTAGGATGAGCACAAGACAAAGGGAACTTAAGTATGCAAAGCTTTAAAGAAGAGAGAGAGAGAGAGAGAGAGAGAGAGAGAGAGAGAGAGAGAGAGAGAGAGAGAGAGAGGGGCAATGATTTTCATTAATGTCTCAAGTGCTTCTGTGATGAAATCTATACAGAAGATATTCCCTATTTATACACAAAGTACTGTACATAGCTATGCACAAGTGTTATCCCATGCAATGCCCAGCAGCAAGGGAAGCATGCAGCTTGACAGTTGTCGTGCATGCTGAGTTCTCTCCATGCACCACTTGACCCACTTGCCCACTTGCAAGCTAATGGATAAGCCAAAGCTCAGAGGGTCGCCCACTTGCACCCAGCTGATTATTGACAAGGCCCCAATCCCGTTAAGGGGCGCCTCCTAGGCCCAGTTGTGCTGTCAACCCAAGTCCAGCCCAAAGTTATGCCAAGTACTTAGTCCAGATTAGGCAAAGTTCCCAGTATGAAAGTTAAGCACAGTCCATGTTTCCTCCTGTCAGAATGACTAAAGTAGATAAGCCTCTTTAGGGGGTAAGTGGTCCAGGATCACTTCCGGAGACCCCCTAGGCACCGTTATGCGAAAATTCCACGCCCAGCCACCATGGTGCCCGGTGAAAAGGAGTGGGACGTTACTGTGAGCCCCAAAAGCATGGTTGAATATTGAGTTCGGGGTCCCGGATGACCGTCCTGGGGCACCGAGGGTCCTCTTATGCCATGATGGAACCCCCCCCCCCAAAAGATTGGGCGAAAACGACTTCCGAGCATCGGGAAGCCAAAAATGAAGGCTATTATCCACGTTTTTGGGTTCCAGGGAGGCCTTGGAACGAAGGTGTATATTTTCGCACCACATCGCACTGGACATCCATAGGGGACATGGGAGGCCTCCGGGGTGGGATATTGGGTCCCTGTTAGGCTTGTAAGGGTGTTTTGCGGGAGATAAGTGCAAGGGCGTGAGCACCAAAACCATGGGTAAATATCGAGTTCGGGGCCCCGGATGACCGTCTCGGGGCACCGAGGGTCCTCTTATGCCATGATGGACCCCCCGAAAAAGTTTGGGCAAAAACAACTTCCGAGCCCCGGGAGCCAAAAATGAAGGCTATTATCCACGTTTTTTGGGCTCCCGGGAGGCCCCGGAACGAAGGTGTATATTTTCGCATCACATCGCACGGGACACCCCTAGGATACATGGGAGGCCTCCGGGTTGGGTTATCGGGTCCCTATTAAGCTTGTAAGGGGGTTTTACGGGACACAAGTGCAAGGGTATGAGCACCAAAAGCAACGGTGAATATGGAGTTCGGGGTCCCGGAGGACCGTCCCGAGGCACCGAGGGTCCTCTTATGACATGATGGACCCCCCGGAGAAGTTTGGGCGAAAACCACAATCGAACCCTGGGAAGCCAAAAATGAAGGCTATTATTCACGTTTTTTGGACTATTAGAAGGCCCCGAAACGAAGGTGTATATTTTCACACCACATCGCATAGGACATCCCTAGGGGACATGGGAGGTCTTCGGAGAGAGTCATCGGGCCCCTGTTAGGCTTGTAAGGGTGTTTTACGTGAGACAAGTGCAAGGGCGTCTGCACCAAAAGCATGGGTGAATATCGAGTTCGGGGTCCCGGATGACCGTCCTGGGGCACCAAGGGTCCTCTTATGCCATGATGGACCCCCCCAAAAAAATGTTTGGGCGAAAACGACTTCTTAGCCCCTGGAAGCCAAAAATAAAGGCTATTATCAACGTTTTTTGGGCTCCCGAGAGGCCCCGGAACGAAGGTGTATATTTTCGCATCACATCGCACGGGACATCCATAGGGGACATGGGAGGCCTCCGGGGTGGGTTATCGGGTCCCTGTTAGGCTTGTAAGGATGTTTTACGAGAGACAAGTGCAAGGGCGTGAGCACACTAAGCATGGGTGAATATCAAGTTCGGGGCCCCGGATGACCGTCCTCTTATGCCATGATGGACCCCCCAAAAAATTTTGGGTGAAAACAACTTCCGAGCCCCTGGAAGCCAAAAATGAAGGCTGTTATCCACGTTTTTGGGCTCCCGGGAGGCCTCGGAACGAAAGTGTATATTTTCGCACCACATCGCACGGGACATCCTAGGATACATGGTAGGCCTCCGAGGTGGGTTATCAGGTCCCTGTTAAGCTTGTAAGGGGGTTTTACAGGCTACAAGTGCAAGGGTATGAGCACCAAAAGCATGGGTGAATGTGGAGTTTGGGGTCCCAGATGACCGTGCCGCAGCACCGAGGGTCCTCCTATGACATGATGGACCCCCGGAAAAGTTTGGGCAAAAACCACAATCGAATCCCGGGAAGCCAAAAATGAAGGCTATTATTCACGGTTTTTGGGCCATCGGGAGGCCCCGGAACGAAGGTGTATATTTTCGCACCACATTGCATGGGACATTCCTAGGGGATATGGGAGGCCTCAAGAGAGAGTTATCGGGTCCTTGTTAGGCTTGTATGGTTGTTTTAGGAAGACAAGTGCAAGGGCGTGAGCACCAAAAGCATGGGTGAATATTGAGTTCGGGACCCCGGATGACCGTCTCGGGGCACTGAGAGTCCTCTTATACCATGATGGACCCCCCAAAAGAGTTTGATCGAAAACAACTTCCGAGCCCCGGGAATCCAAACATTAAGGCTATTATCCACGTTTTTTGGGCTCTCGGGAGGTCCCGGAACGAAGGTGTATATTTTCGCACCAAATCGCACGGGACATTCATAGAGACATGGGAGGCCTCCAGAGTGGGTTATCGGGTCCATGTTAGGCATGTAAGGGTGTTTTACGGGAGACAAGTGCAAGGAAGTGCGCACCAAAAGCATGGGTGAATATCGAGTTCGGGTTCCCGGATGACCAACCTGAGGCACCGAGGGTCCTCTTATGCCATGATGGACTCCCCAAAAAAAATGTTTGGGCGAAAACGACTTCCGAACCCCGAGAAGCCAAAAATTAAGGCTATTATCCACGTTTTATGGGCTCCCGGGAGGCCCTGGAACGAAGGTGTATATTTTCGCACCACATCGCAAGGGACATTCATAGGGGACATGGGAGGCCTCCGGGGTGGGTTATCGGGTCCATGTTTGGATTGTAAGGGTGTTTTACGGGAGACAAGTGCAAGGTCGTGAGCACCAAAAGCATGGGTGGATATCGACTTCAGGGCCCCGGATGACCGTCTCGGGGCAGCGAGGGTCCCCTTATGCCATGATGGACCCCCCGAAAAAGTTTGGGCGAAAACAACTTCGGAGGCACAGGAAGCAAAAAATTAATGCTATTATCCACGTTTTTTGGGCTCCCGAGAGGCCCCGGAACGAAGGTGTATATTTTCACACCACATCGCACGGGACATCCCTAGGATATATGGGAGGCCTCCGGGGTGGGTTATCAGGTCCCTGATAAGCTTGTAAAGGGGTTTTACGGGACACAAGTGCAAGAGTATGAGCACCAAAAGCATGGGTGAATATGCAGTTCGGGTTCTCGAATGACCGTCCCAGGGCACCGAGGTTCCTCTTATGACATGATGGAACCCCGGAGAAGTTTGGGCGAAAACCACAATCGAACCCTGAAAGCCAAAAAAGAAGGCTATTTATTCACGTTTTTTGGGCTATCGGGAGGCCTCGGAACGAAGGTATATATTTTGACACCAAATCGCATGGGACATCCCTAGGGGATATGGGAGGCCTCCGAGGAGAGTTATCGGGTCCCTGTTAGGCTTGTAAGGTTGTTTTACGGGAGACAAGTGCAAGGGCATGAAGACCAAAAGCATGGTTGAATATCGTGTTCGGGGTCCCGGGGACCGTCCTGGGGCACCGATTGTCCTCTTATGCCATGATGGACCCCCTATAAAAGTTTGCGCGAAAACGACTTCCGAGCCTTGAGAGCCAAAAATGTAGGCTATCATCCTTGTTTTTTGGGCTCCCGAGAGGCCCAGGAACGTAGCTGTTATTTTCGCACCACATCGCACGGTACATCCATAGGGGACATGGGAGGCCTCCGGGGTGGGTTATAGGGTCCCTGTTAAGCTTGTAAAGGTGTTTTTACGGGAGACAAGTGCAAGGGCGTGAGCACCAAAAGCATGGGTGAATATTGAGTTCGGGACCCCGGATGACCGTCTCGGGGCACCGAAGGTCCTTGTATGCCATGATGGACCCCCCAAAAAAGTTTGGGCGAAAAAAACTTCCGAGCCCTGGGAAGCCAAAAATGAAGGCTATTATCCACGTTTTTTGGGTTCTAGGGAGGCCCCGGAACGAAGGTGTATATTTTCGCACCACATCGCACGGGACATCCATAAGGTACATGGGAGGCCTGCGAGTTGGGTTATCGCCTTATCGGGTCCCTGTTAGGCTTGTAAGGGTGTTTTACGGGAGACAAGTGCAAGGGCGTGGGCACCAAAAACATGGGTGAATATCGAGTCGGGGCCTCGGATGATTGTACCGGGGCACCGAGGGTCCTCTTATGCCATGATGGACCCCCGAAAAAGTGTGGGCGAAAACAACTTCCGAGCCCCCGGAAGCCAAAAATGAAGGCTATTATCCACGTTTTTTGGACTCCCGGGAGGCCCAGGAACGAAGGTTTATATTTTCGCACCACATCACACAGGACATCCCTAGGATACATGGGAGGCCTCTGGGGTGGGTTATCGGGTCCCTGTTAAGCTTGTAAGGGGGTTTTAAAGGACACAAGTGCAAGGTTATGAGCACCAAAAGCATGGGTGAATATCGAGTTCGAGTTCCCGGATAACCGTCCTGGGGCACCGAGGGTCCTCTTATGCCATGATGGACTCCCCAAAAAAAATGTTTGGGCGAAAACGACTTCCGAACCCGGGGAAGCCAAAACTTAAGGCTATTATCCACGTTTTATGGGGTCCCGGTAAGCCCCGGAACGAAGGTGTATATTTTCGCGCCACATCGCAAGGGACATCCATAGAGGACATGGGAGGCCTCCGGGGTGGGTTATCGTGTCCCTGTTAAGCTTGTAAGGGGGTTTTACGGGACACAAGTTCAATAGTATGAGCACCAAAAGCATGAGTGAATATGGAGTTCGAGTTCCCGGATAACCGTCCCAGGGCACCGAAGGTCCTCTTATGACATGATGGACCCCCGGAGAAGTTTGGGCGAAAACAACAACCGAACCTTGGAAGCCAAAAAAGAAGGCTATTATTCACGTTTTTTGGGCTATCGGGAGGCCCCGGAACGAAGGTGTATATTTTCACACCACATCGCATGGGACATCCCTAGGGGACATGGGAGGCCTCCGGGGAGAATTTTCGGGTCCTTGTTTGTAATACCCCGTAATTTTTATTCATTTTAGAATAATAATTACTTAAAAAGAAAATGTAATTTCATATTTAAAATAATTAATTGGGCTCATAAATGTTTAAAGTGCCTAATTAATATACGGGTTTTGGTTTTGGACCTAATTAAATTATAATTGGGCCAAATAAATAAAAAGGGAATTTTGGGCCATAATTTCGGTAATGACCGAAATTATGAGAAAAGGATTGGGCCAATATCAGTTTTATTTTGCAAATTTTGGTTTCCTAAATATTTGGTAAGAGGAGGGAATTAAGGAGAGTTTTTAGGAAAGAAGCAGTTTAGTAAAGGAGTAAATTTGGGGGTTCCTAAATATACTCAACTTCCTCACATAACTGATTCTTTACCAAGCAAAAAAAAAACACGTTCTCTCTCTCTTCACCTCATGGACAAAAATCCCAGACCAAAAAGAAGAAGAAAAGTTCATCACTTTTCACAATTCATCTTGCTCAGTTTTAATCCTTTGAATCTTCAACTAAGTATTCTAAATTGATTTCCTTTGAATTATTAAACGTTTTTTATTCAATTCAAGTATGTTTTCATGAACCCTAGTTTTGGAATAATAAACCCTAATTTAGTATTATCTAGGGTTTGTTAGATTCTATTTAATTTTGCATGATAGAATCATGATTAGGGTTTGATTTATGGTTTTTATTGAATTGAATCAAGTTTGAATGAAAAAGGTTTGATCTTTGTAATTTAATTAAATCTGGAAATTTATGTATTTTATATTTAATTAGATTAGGGTTTGTTGAATCGATTAACAAACAAAAAAAAAAAAAAAAATTGTTTTAGGGCCACATGGCCGAGCCTGCACGATGCACGGCTGTCGCTGGCGGCCGTGCGCCGCCAGGCGCCTGCCGGCGGGCCCACCAGCGGGTCTGCTGGTGGTGGGGCCTGCTGGTGGTGGTGATGTTGGTGTTGGTTTGGGTGTTGGCTTGCTTTGACTAGTTGACTTGTTTAGGATTTTGGAAAATTTCCTATTTTGTTTATGCAAATTCGTTTTTGGAAACTTTGAGCATGCATGAGTAACTGAAAATTCCAGCAACTTAATTAATTAAATTAAGGATACTAAATCATCTTTAAAGTTTAATAAAGTGGTTTATAAGTCAAGGTATTGACTATTGTTACATTGTGGATTTGTTAGGACCCGTTGACCGCGCTTGAACGTAAGGAGCTTACTTTATTTGTTTGTATGATTGCCTATTGCTAAAGGTAATTCATGTCTCTATGAATTATGTAATCTCTTTGTCATAACTCATATTGCTTGGGGATTTGTATTCATTTGTCTAGTATTGAATTAGGTGTGTGAATTCATATTTGGACTTGTGAATATTTGAGAAGGAATAATTGATGTTTATTTCCTTGTGATGATTCGTATAGAATTATATGATCGTGAATGCATGTATGATGTTGGAAATTCACTTGTGTAGAAATGTCTACTTGATTAATATTCATGTGAGGAGGTGCATGTTTATTTGTTGGTTATTGAACGAAAATTATGTTAATAATTGTTCAATTGGATATAGCTCGAAAATGCTATTTTGTATCATGTTAGTAAGCATGTGGAATCTTGTTAGAAGCATGTTACTTCAATAAGTTGATATGAACTTTGACTATTGATTAGGTGATTTTGAATTAAGGCCTAGATGCCCCTTTCATGTAAAATGCCATCGGAAATTGTAACCATATTGGGTTACTTGAGTGCCAAGATTATGTGTATTACTTGTTATGTGATCACCATATTAAATTGAATTGAGAGTTAAGACTTCTTTGTGTGAGAGATCCACCAAAGGATGCGAATGGGAATTTGTCATTTGGTATGTTGAGTGGTTCCATTGGTTATGGCCTCAATGTATTTAGTTAAAGCTTGTATCCATATATGATGATTGGGCAAGTGAAGTTTTGTGGATGAAACTGTTCTTCTTGTAAACCTAAGGGTTGAGAGAGGGTATGCATACTTAGGAACATCTAGAAGTACTTCGGGAGTCATCTATACTCCGGGACGGTTGATCCCTCTTTTGCCACTGTGCACGGGACTAAGATCCTATTGAATCGACTGCGGTTGGTTTGACAATTCTTGCGATTCTCTTCTCTCTAATGAACTTGGCTAATGGATAATAATAATGAGATTTATTATTTGGTGATTATTGTGTCTTTAAGTTAAAGAATGTTGTCTTACTTTTCTTAAAGCATGATTATTGTTGTTTATTGATTAAGCATGTGAGCTTAATTTTGGAGATTGAGATGGATTATGTGGTTATGAATTACTCAGCATCGCTGATTAGTTTTTTTTCTTTTTACTTGTGTTTGTTGTCTATTTCTCTTCAACGGTGGGCCTATGATGAACCTATATGGAATTTGTCTATATGGGGGAGTAGATTGACAGGATTGTAGCTCGAGGAGTTGAGCTAGGGAAGGCGTACCAAGAAGATTGTATATCTTCTAAAAACATTTATTTTATTGTTTAGTTGGAACTTCTATTATTGAGATTTTTATTATTGTAATGAGATTAATTCTCTTGCATGAGAATTAATAAGTTTAATACTTTTATTTCATTTGGACTAATTGTTTTAAGTTAGTTGGAAGATAGCTAATATTTAATTATCTAGTACGTATTTGGTTAAGGTTTCTAGCACTTGTTTTTCCTTTCTAGCCTTGTATTTGATTTGAACATTAAATACGGCGGTAACGCTTCGGATTTCCAGAGTATTTCCGCTGCAACTCGTGATTTTAAATGATTTTAAATTGAACGGAAATTCGGGGTGTTACAAGTTGGTATCAGAGCATAAGTTAGAAGCCTTTGTTAGGATTTTTACCCTAAGATTATGAATGACTTATTGGGGAAAAGTATATCATTATGGTGTGCTCATAGTCAAAAATTTAAATAGACTTAAGTTATGTGAATAAAAGCTTTATAAAGCCGAAATGAGTTGATTGGTTGTGTTTACTTGTTTTGGTATTATATGAAGTACTCGAGTGAAGTACTAACGAGTTGTTTTCCGTTTGCAGATGAGTCGTTCGCCCAGGGATCCGCGAACTCTGCAATGGAAGGGGGACAAGAGTCTGCACGACTTCGAGTCCGAGGCGCGTATGACCTTCAAGGAATATAACGACTATCATGGAGATAAGTCTAACTTGAGGTCACAACGTATGAAGGCGTATGTTATGTACAAGGCTTTTGGACATAACCAGATCTGGGAGGTTTTCAGAGACAAGATCCATGACGAGTGGGAGCAATCCTACGACGGGGGAAAACCGTTCAAGGAGAGCTTTGACTCTATCTTTAGTCGCACTATGCTTTGGCCGAAGAACTATTTCGCAAAGTACCCTGGCATCATTGACAAGATTGACGAGATGAAGGAGCTCGCGTTGGTCAAGCTTCAACGTAAGTTCAAATTTCCACCAAGTCCTGCGAAGGAGGATAAGGAGGAAGTGGTCGATGAGGCCAAGGATCTCGAGAAGGAATTGTTCAACGAGATGGACCAGAGTCTCGATGAAATCTATCAAGAGGCGCTCCAAAAGAAAGGCACTAAGAAACGCAAGATCGCGAAGAAAGCGTAGTTCTTAGTTTATCTAGTTTTATTGGAGTAAACTATATGAGACAATATTTGGGCCTGTGAGCCAATTGCTTTGACATTATTTTCGAATGTTATTGTTTTTATTTTATTCATGCTATAGAGGCTTGGTGTGACAAGTCCTCATTTTGAGAACAAATACTTGATTATTTGATAAATGAGATTGATTTTTGCGAGAAATGTGTGATTTACTTGCTATTTGGAGCATGAGTATCGTGAAAACGCCTATGAAAGGCATGGATGTTTCTTTTTTTATTGTTATTTGTTACTTATGAGAAAGAACAAAATCAATTGAAACTTGAACTTGCTAGTACACAAGAGTGTGATAAGGCCATGCTTGAAAGCAATAAGAGCCTAGAGCCCTAGTTGGCTATTGAACATATATATGAGTCAAGTGTATATGTTAGTTGTGATTATCGCACCTGAGTGT
Source organism: Tetragonia tetragonoides (assembly GCA_038025085.1). Taxonomy (NCBI): domain Eukaryota; kingdom Viridiplantae; phylum Streptophyta; class Magnoliopsida; order Caryophyllales; family Aizoaceae; genus Tetragonia; species Tetragonia tetragonoides. The sequence goes on along the minus strand of CM076151.1, from coordinate 40,496,076 downwards.
GATATGGGTATCTAATACCCTTTTCTTTGATTTTTGTTGATCATTTAGGTCGCTAGATGCCACCTAGACGAAACAGACAGAGAATCAAAGGTTCGAACATTTCAATGCGGGATAATAATAATGACGACAACGGAGGTGTCGGAAATGCGGAACAGAAGGCGCAAGCCTTACTAGCGCAACTTGCTCAGTCGCAGCAAGCTCTGGCGCAGTCCAACGCATTCATCGCGCAAATGATGCAAAGAGAGGACACGAGGGCTACTGGGGGTGACGACTTCGCCGCCGTATCCAAGAAGATCAAAGGGCATAACCCGCCTATCTTCGAGGGGCACGAGGACCCTGTATTGCTTGATGACTGGACGCGGGATCTCGAGAAGATATTCGCGATAACGGGATGCCCAGAGGAACTCAAGGTGGATAGTGATATCTACCTGTTCCGAAAGAAGGCCGATCGATGGTGGACAACCAACGGTACCGCAATTAGAGCTCGACCGGGTTTTAATTGGGAGATGTTAAAAACGGCTCTTTAAGAGGAATTCTACCCAGAATATCTCCAAGACCAGAAATACAACGAGTTCTTGAACCTTATCCAGGGAAGGATGACCGTTCAAGAATATATGGAAAAGTTTGACGACCTTGCTCGTTTTGCTGGAGAGTTAGTCTCTACAGAAGAGCAAAGGGCCCGTAGATTCCAGAATGGGTTGTACTGGACCATTCGTGAATCTTTTGGAGGTTTTAAGTGTCGAACTGTGCAAGAGGCTTACAATCGGGCTGCGAATCAAGCTGCGATTTGTAAGCAACGAGTGGAGGTGACTGGGAAGAAGAGAAAGTTTGAGGAACCGTCGGTTAGTGGTGGTGAGAAGAAGGAAAAGTTCCGGGGAGGGAACAACAACAACAACAACAACAGGGGGAATAACCACAATGAGGGTGGGAATTCCAAGAATGGAAATGGCAAGAATGGCAACGGAAATGGCCATAAAGGTAATGGGGGTTGGAAGGGTAAACCCTACATTTGTAGGAAATGCAATAAGAATCACCCAGGGCTTGATTGTGCTGGGAAGAAGGTAAGGTGCTACACTTGTCAAGAGTTGGGGCATCGTTCTTTTGATTGTCCTCAGAAGGGCAAGACCGTGAACAATGGTGGGGGCAACAATGTTCAAGCTCCTGCAGCTCAGAGTCAGAATGGGAACAACCAGGGTGGTAATCGACAGAATGGGCTGAATGGACAGACTGGAAATGTTCAGAACAACAATGGCAACCAGAACAGAAATGGAGGTCGTTTGTTTGTGATGGATCAAGCACAGGCTGATGCGGCAAACATTGTGGTGACTGGTACGTTTCTAGTAAATTCTTTGCCTGCCTATGTGTTATTTGATTCTGGAGCATCACATTCATTCATATCTAAGAACTTTGTTAAGAAACATGAGGAATTTCAAGGCTCAACTGTCACAGAACCTTTAGAGACTAGCATAACCACTCCCATTGGAAAGGTGGTATTGCGTAGAGTAATCCATTCCAATGTCCAAGTGAACATTGCAGGGTCTGAATTGCCTACAGACCTGATTGAGTTTCAGTTAGAAGATTTTGATGTTATCCTAGGAATGAACTGGCTTAGCAAGTATAAAGCAAGAATCGATTGTAGTGAACAAAAGATATCGCTGAAAGGGCCTAGAGGTAATAGAATTTCTTATAAAGGAATTGTCACTAAGGGAGGACTTGGGATTATTTCAATGTTAGTGGCGAAAAAGCACCTAGAGAAGGGATGTGAGGGATTTTTGTGTCACATTCAGAATATGGAGGGGGTAGACGAGGAAATCTCAAAGATTGACGTGGTCAATGAGTTTCCGGACGTCTTTCCAAAGGAGATTCCTGGTATGCCACCAGTGAGAGATATTGTGTTTCAGATCGACCTAGTTCCTGGTACAGGTCCGATTGCGAGGGCACCGTATAGAACGGCACCTTTAGAGATCAAAAAACTGAAGGAGCAATTAGAGGAGTTGTTGGATAAAGGGTACATTAGACCTAGTGCGTCACCTTGGGGCGCACCAGTTCTATTTGTGCGTAAGAAGGATGGTAGTCTGCGTCTCTACATCGACTATCTTGAGTTGAATAAGGTCACTGTCAAGAATAGGTATCCCCTACCTAGAATTGAAGACCTGTTCGATCAACTCCAACGAGCTGGAGTGTTTTCGAAGGTGGATTTGCGATCTGGTTATCATTAGCTGAGAATTGATGAGGTCGACATTGCGAAAACTGCCTTTAGGACAAGGTATGGGCATTATGAGTTTACTGTTATGCCATTTGGGTTGACTAATGCACCTGCCAAGTTTATGGAGATTATGAATAACACCTTTAGACCATATCTGGATAGTTTTGTAGTCGTGTTTATAGATGACATTTTGGTGTATTCGAAAGATGAGGAGGAACACGCAAGACATTTGAGGACTGTTTTAGAGGTTTTGCGAAATGAGAAGTTGTACGCTAAACTCTCAAAGTGTGAGTTTTGGCTAGAGAGTGTTGCCTTTCTTGGGCACATTATCTCTAAAGAAGGAGTCTCAGTTGATCCTTCTAAGATTCGGGCTGTCATGGATTTGCCTGCTCCGAAAAGTGTGACTGAGGTGAGAAGTTTCCTCGGTTTGGCTGGCTACTATAGGAGATTTGTGCAAGACTTCTCCAAGGTGGCTAGACCTATCACAAATCTGATGAAAAAGGAGATGAAGTACAAGTGGACTGAACAATGTGAAGAATCTTTCCAAGAGCTTAAGAAGAGGTTGACAACAACACCAGTGTTGACCTTACCGTCTGGAACGGAAGGATTTGAGGTCTATAGTGACGCTTCAAAGAATGGGTTGGGGTGTGTGCTTATGCAGAATGGCAAGGTGGTTGCTTACGTCTCTCGCCAGTTGAAAGTGCATGAGAAGAACTACCCTACTCATGACATGGAGTTAGCTGCTGTGATTTTTGCCTTGAAAATTTGGAGGCATTACTTATATGGAGCTCGTTGCAAGATCTTTACAGATCACAAGAGTTTGAAGTACATCTTCACTCAAAAGGAGTTGAACATGAGGCAACGAAGATGGCTCGAGTTGATATCTGAGTACGATCTGGATATTCAGTATCACGAGGGAAAGGCCAATGTAGTGGCTGATGGGTTGAGTAGGAAGACTTCACACACTGTGAATAGCATGATGGTACTTACCGCGTGACTTGTGTGAGGAATTCAAAAAGTTGGACTTAGAAGTTGTCCAACAAGGTGAGACTGCAGTGTTACTGAATGCACTTGTGGTGCGACCGTCGATCTATGATGAGATCCGACAGTTGCAAGTTAATGACCCGTTTCTAGAGGAAGTACGTGTCAAGATAAAGGAGGGGAAGCATCCTGATTTTGAAATCCTTGATGATGGTACGATCAAGATGAAGGGACGATGGTGTATACTTGACAATGACGAGCTGAAGAGGAAAATTCTAGATGAGGCGCATGGAATTGCGTATTCTGTTCACCCAGGAGGTGATAAGTTGTACAAAAACTTAAAACTTCAGTTTTGGTGGATGAACATGAAGCGAGAATGTGCTGAGTATGTGGCAAAATGTCTTACTTGCCAAAAGGTGAAGGTCGAACACAGGAGGCCTGGAGGTCTTGTTCAATCGCTAGAAATTCCTGGATGGAAGTGGGATTCAATCTCGATGGATTTCGTGACTGGATTACCAAAGACGAGGTCTGGCAAAGACACTATTTGGGTTATTGTCGACCGACTGACGAAAACGGCGAGATTCATTGCAATGAAGAAGACTTGGTCAATGGACCAACTCGCCGCAGCTTATGTGAAAGAGGTCTTGAGGTTACATGGAGTACCTAAAGACATTGTGTCAGACAGGGATACGAGATTCTTGTCAAATTTCTGGGGCAAATTACAAGAAGCCTTTGGTATGAAATTGAAATTTAGTACAGCATTGCATCCTGCGACAGATGGTCAAACGGAGCGTACTATTCAGACATTGGAGGACATGTTACGAGCTTGTGCTCTAGAGATGAAGGAGTCTTGGGAGAAGAGTTTGCCTTTGATTGAGTTCTCCTACAACAATAGCTACCATGCGAGCATTGGTAGGGAACCTTACGAGGCGTTGTATGGGAGAAAGTGTCGACCTCCTACGTGTTGGAGCGACATAAGTGAAACTTTTGTTTTGGGTCCGGAATTTATCCAAGAGACTGTGGATCAAGTGAAACTTGTCCAAGAGAAGATGAAAGCTGCACAAGATAGACAGAAAGCCTATGCAGATCAACATCGACGAATGGAGGAATTCCAAGTGGGTGAGAAGGTACTTCTCAAAGTATCGCCTACTCGTGGAGTTATGAGATTTGGGCGTAAAGGAAAGCTTAGCCCAAAGTACATTGGACCTTACGAAATTCTTGAAAGAGTTGGAGAGGTCGCTTATAGGCTTGCTATGCCTATGGATTTGGAGCAAGTGCACGATGTGTTCCACGTGTCACAACTCAAGAGATATCACCATGATTCGAGTCATGTGTTGAACCCAGAAAAGGTAGTGTTAGATGACACACTTACCTATGAAGAGCAACCAGTTCGAGTCCTTGAGGAGCGAACTAAACCTGTAAGGATCCTAGACGAGAAAACGAAGAAAACTCGTGCGTCTACGATCAATCCTGTGAAAGTGTTGTGGGCAAACCACAAAGTAGAAGAGGCAACTTGGGAAACTGAGGCCGACATGCGCAAGCATTATCCTCAATTGTTCGAACAAGGTACTTAACCTTGGTTTCGAGGTCGAAACCTTTTTAAGGGGGGAAGGGTGTAACAATCCACAAAAGAAAAGAAACAAAGACTGGAAAACTCATTACATTGCATTGCATCATGCTCATTTTGTTATTTGGAAAAGTTGTGTGAAACTTTTAAACTTTCAAGTTACATGTTGTGTATTGAACTTTGAAAGTGTGGTGGAAAAACTTCGCCTTATGGAACTAGCTTCACTTTGGTGGCGATCCTAAGTTTCGAGGACGAAACTTCTTTTAAGGAGGTAAGGATGTAATACCCTGTAAATTTTATTCATTTTAGAATAATAATTACTTAAAAGAAAAATGTAATTTCGTATTTAAAATAATTAATTGGGCTCATAAATGTTTAAAGTGGCTAATTAATATACGGGTTTTGGTTTTGGACCTAATTAAATTATAATTGGGCCAAATAAATAAAAAGGGAATTTTGGGCCATAATTTCGGTAGAGGAAAGGATTGGGCCAATATTTTCGGCCATATGGCCGAAAATATGGGACCAAATTTTCAGTTTTATTTTGCAAATTTTGGTTTCCTAAATATATGGTAAGTGGAGGGAATTAAGGAGAGTTTTTAGGAAAGAAGCAGTTTAGTAAAGAAGGAGTAGATTTGGGGGTTCCTAAATATACTCAATTTCCTCACATAACTGATTCTTTACCAAGCAAAAAAAAAACACACGTTCTCTCTCTCTTTCTCTCTTCACCTCACGGCCGAAAATCCCATAGCAAAAAGAAGGAGAAAAGTTCATCACTTTTCACAATCCATCTTGCTCAGTTTTAATCCCTTGAATCTTCAAGTAAGTATTCTAAATTGATTTCCTTTGAATTATTAAACGTTTTTTATTCAATTCAAGTATGTTTTCATGAACCCTAGTATTGGTATAATAAACCCTAATTTAGTATTATCTAGGATTTGTTAGACTCTATTTAATTTTGCATGATAGAATCATGATTAGGGTTTGATTTGTTGTTTTTATTTAATTGAATCAAGTTTGAATGAAAAAGGTTGGATCTTTGTAATTTAATTAAATCTGAAAATTTATGTATTTTATATTTAATTAGATTAGGGTTTGTTGAATTGATTAACAAACAAAAAAAAAAAAAAAAAATTGTTTTAGGGCCACACGGCCGAGCCTGCACGACGCACGGCTAGCACCGTCGCTGGCGGCCGTGCGCCGCCAGGCGCCTGCCGGCGGGTCTGCTGGTGGTGGGGCCCGCTGGTTGTGGTGATGTTGGTGTTGGTTTGGGTGTTGACTTGCTTTGACTAGTTGACTTGTTTAGGGTTTTGGAAAGTTTCCTATTTTGTTTATGCAAATTCGTTTTTGGAAACTTTGAGCATGCATGAGTAACTGAAAATTCCAGCAACTTAATTAATTAAATTAAGGATACTAAATCATCTTTAAAGTTTAATAAAGTGGTTTAGAAGTCAAGGTATTGACTATTGTTACATTGTGGATTTGTTAGGACCCGTTGACCGCGCTTGAACGTAAGGAGCTTACGTTATTTGTTTGTGTGATTGCCTATTGCTAAAGGTAATTCATGTCTCTATGAATTATGTAATCTCTTTGTCATAATTCATATTGCTTGGAGATTTGTATTCATTTGTCTAGTATTGAATTAGGTGTGTGAATTCATATTTAGAATTGTGAATATTTGAGAAGGAATAATTGATGTTTATTTCCTTGTGATGATTCGTATAGAATTATATGATCGTCAATGCATGTATAATGTTGGAAATTCACTTGTGTAGCAATGTCTACTTGATTAAAATTCATGTGAGGAGGTGCATGTTTATTTGTTGGTTATTGAACGAAAATTATGTTAATAATTGTTCAATTGGATATAGGGAAGGCGTACCAAGAAGATTATATATCTTCTAAAAACATTTATTTTATTGTTTAGTTGGAACTTCTATTATTGGGATTTTTATTATTGTAATGAGATTAATTCTCTTGCATGAGAATTAATAAGTTTAATACTTTTATTTCATTTGGACTAATTGTTTTAAGTTAGTTGGACGATAGTTAATATTTAATTATCTAGTACGTATTTGGTTAAGGTTTCTAGCACTTATTTTTCCTTTCTAGCCTTGTATTTGATTTGAACATTAAATACGGCGGTAACGCTTCGAATTTCTAGAGTATTTCCGCTGCAACTCGTGATTTTAAATGATTTTAAATTGGACGGAAATTCGGGGTGTTACACTGTTAGGCTTATAAGGTTGTTTTACGGGAGACAAGTGCAAGGGCGTGAAGACCAAAAGCATGGGTGAATATCGAGTTCGGTGTCCCGGATGACCGTCCTGGGGCACCGAGGGTCCTCTTATGCCATGATGGATCCCCTATAAAAGTTTGGACGAAAACGACTTCCGAGCCCCATGAAGCAAAAAATGAAGGCTATTATCTACGTTTTTTGGGCTCCAGGGAGGCCCTGGAACGGAGGTTTATATTTTTGCACCACATCGCACGGGACATCCCTAGGATACATGGGAGGCCTCCAGGGTGGGTTTTCAGGTCCCTGTTAAGTTTGTAAGGGGGTTTTAAGGGACACAAGTGCAAGGGTTTGAGCACCAAAAGCATCGGTGAATATCGAGTTCGAGGTCCCGGATGACCGTCCCGAGGCACCGAGGGTACTCTTATGACATGATGGACCCCCTAGAGAAGTTTGGGCAAAAACCACAATCGAACCCCGGGAAGCCAAAAATGAAGGCTATTATTCACGTTTTTTGGGCTATCAGGAGGCCCCGGAACGAAGGTGTATATTTTTGCACCACATCGCATGGGACATCCCTAGGGGACATGGGATGCCTACAGGGAGAGTTATCGGGTCCCTTTTAGCCTTGTAAGGGTGTTTTACGGGAGACAAGTGCAAGGGCGTGAGCACCAAAAGCATGGGTGAATATCGAGTTCGGGGCCTCGGATGACCGTCTCGGGGCACCGAGGATCCTCTTATGCCCTGATGGACCCCCCAAAAAAGTTTGGGCGAAAACGACTTCCGAGCCCCGGGAAGTAAAAAATGAAAGCTATTATCCACGTTTTTTGGGCTCACGGGAGGTCCCGAAACAAAGGTGTATATATTCGCACCACATCACACGGGATATCCATAGGGGACATGAGAGAGGCCTCCGAGGTGGGTTATCGGGTCCCTATTAGGCTTGTAAGGGTGTTTTTAGGGGAGACAAGTGCAAGGCCGTGAGCACCAAAAGCATGGGTGAATATCGAGTTCGGGACCCCGGATAACCGTCTCGGGGCACCGAGGGTCCTCTTATGCCATGATGGGCCCCCCGAAAAAGTTTGGGCGAAAACGACTTCTGAGCCCCAAGACTCAAAACATTAAGGCTATTATCCACGTTTTTTGGGCTCCCGGGAGGCCCCTTAACGAAGGTGTATATTTTCGCACCATATCGCACGGGACATCCATAGGGGACATGGGAGGCCTCCGGGGTGGGTTATCGGGTCCCATTTAGGCTTGTAAGGATGTTTTACGGGAGACAAGTGCAAGGGCGTGAGCACACTAAGCATGGGTGAATATCGAGTTCGGGGCCCCAGATGACCGTCCCGTGGCACCGACGGTCCTCTTATGCCATGATGGACCCCCCAAAAAAGTTTTGGTGAAAACAACTTCCGAGCCCCCGGAAGCTAAAAATGAAGGCTATTATCCACGTTTTTGGGCTCCCGGGAGGCCTCGGAACGAAGGTGTATATTTTCGCACCACATCGCACGGGACATCCCTAGGATACATGGGAGGACTCCGGGATGGGTTATCGGGTCCCTGTTAAACATGTAAGGGGGTTTTACGGGACATAAGTGCAAGGGTGTGAACGCCAAAAGCATTGGTGAATATGGAGTTCGAGGTCCCGGATGACCGTCCCGAGGCACCAAAGGTACTCTTATGACATGATGGACCCCCCGAAGAAGTTTGGGTGAAAACCAAAATCAAACTCCGGGAAGCCAAAAATGAAGGCCTATTATTCACGTTTTTTGGGCTATCAGGAGGCCCCGGAACGAAGGTGTATATTTTCACACCACATCGCATGGGACATCCCTAGGGACATGGGAGGCCTCCGAGGAGAGTTATCGGGTCCCGGTTAGGCTTTCAAGGGTGTTTTACGGGAGACAAGTGCAAGGGCGTGACCACTAAAAGCATGGGTGAATATCGGGTTCGGGGTCCAAGATGAACGTCCTGGGGCCTTGAGGGTCCTCTTATGCCATGAAGGAGCCCCCGAAAAAGTTTGGGCGAAAACGACATACGAGCCTCGGGAAGCCAAAAATGCAGGCTATTATCCACACTATTTGGGCTCCCGAGAGGCCCCGAAACGAAGGTGTATATTTCCGCACCACATCGCCCGAGACATCCAAGGGGACATGTGAGGCCTCCGGGGTGGGTTATCGGGTGCATGTTAGGCTTGTAAGAGCATTTTGCGCGAGACAAGTGCAAGGGTATGTGCACCAAAAGCATGGGTGAGTATGGAGTTCGGGGTCCCGGATGATCGTCCCGAGGCACCGAGGGTCCTCTTATAACATGATTTACCCCTCGTAGATGTTTGGGAGAAAACCACTATCGAACCCCGGGAACCCAAAAATGAAGGCTATTATTCACGTTTTACTGGCTATCGGGAGGCCTCGAAACGAAGGTGTAAATTTTCGCACCACATCGCGTGGGACATCCCTACGGGATATGGGAGGCCTTCGGGGAGAGTTATCATGTCCCTGTTAAGCTTGTAAGGGTGTTTTACAGGAGACAAGTGCAATGGCGTGAGCACCAAAAGCATGGGTGAATATCGAGTTCGGGGTCCCGGATGACCGTCCTGAGGCACTGAGGGTCCTCTTATGCCATGATGGAGCTCCCGAAAAAGTTTGAACGAAAACGACTTCTGAGCCCCGGGAAGCCAAAAATGAAGGATCCACGTTTTTTTGGCTCCCGGGAGGCCCCGGAACAAAGGTGTATATTTTTGCACCGCATCGCACGAAACATCCATATGGGACATGGGAGGCCTCCGGGGTGGGTTATTGGGTCCCTATTAGGCTTGTAAGGGTGTTTTACGGGACACAAGTGCAAGGGCGTGAGCACCAAATGTATGGGTGAATATCGAGTTCGGGGCCCCGGATGACCGTCCAGGGGCACCGAGGGTCCTCTTATGCCATGATGGACACCCCGAGAAAGTTTGGGCGAAAACAACTTCCGAGCCCCCAGAAGCCAAAAATGAAGGCTATTATCCACGTTTTTTGGCTCCAGGGAGGCCCCGAAACGAAGGTGTATATTTTCGCACCACATCGCACGGGATATCCCTAGGATACATGGGAGGCCTTCGGGGTGGGTTATCGGGTCCCTGTTAAGCTTGTAAGGGGGTTTTACGGGACATAATAGTGCAAGGGTATGAGCACCAAATGCATGGGTGAATATGGAGTTCGGTGTCCCGGATGACCGTCCCGAGGCACCGAGGGTCCTCTTATGACATGATGGACCCCCGGAGAAGTTTGGGCGAAAACCACAATCGAACCCCGGGAAGCCAAAAATGAATATCTCTTGATTTACGACATTTATTTTCTCTTCTAATTTTTTTTTTTTTCTCTTTGTTTGTTAAATAAATATGGTTATTATTTTGCGTTTACTTTAATTCTATTTGACACATTTTTAGTAAGGAAATGAAATGCAATACAATACAATCATTTTATAGAGTAAATTTATATTCACTAAACATGCATAATTATATACAAGACCCAAAACATGCAAATTTATTCAACCATAATCAAAAGCTAAATAAAACATGATTAATAAACAGTAAATAAGAGATTTGATACAGAGTTTAGGCCCTCAGGATGGTTAACCTGGACGTTCCATTCGAACGGGACTAGTAGAATTGGAATTGCTCTTCAATCTTGGGTGCTAGGTTAGGTGTAATGCTTGCTTGAATCTTCAGAAATCTGAATTCTCTTTGATTTTGGGGGACTATTTGCTCTCAATGCTCTTAAAATTATGAACTAACTAACCCCTTGCAAAAGAGGGTGAAAAAAAGTATTTATAGAGTTAGGGGACAGAATTTGGGGCTTAGGGCAAGAGACCCGACGCCACAACTCGGCCCAACCAAAAAACAGGCCCAGCAGCCACACGGAGGGCAGCTGGGCCCAGCGGCTACAGCTGGGGCTCAGCGGCTGGCCAGAAGGCCCCCGCTGTCACGCGTTGACCGCCGGGCTGATAGCGTCAGCCGCTGGGCCTGGAGGCGCGCGTGTGACTAGGGTTTTTTGACTTTTGTGCTCTGTAAATGACGAAATTGCCCTTGGGCTGACCCAGGGGGTCGGGATTGAGCGATTTTGACCCAAATCTTTGAGACGCGATATCTCTCGATCCGGGAACATGATTGAGGCAAGGTCAAAGGCGTTGGAATCCTTATAACAAGGGTTATCCAAAGACTGAGGTTTCAAGGAATTTAGTCTAGATTTCCGAGCAATGACCTTTTCTACCTACGTCCATGTTAATCCATTACCATCATCACCGGGCGTTGCGGTGCTAGGGCATGGGAACCGATTAGGGTGTCTACAAGGCATGAGCACCAAAAGCATGGGTGAATATCGAGTTTGGGGTCACGGATGACCGTCCCGGGGCAACGAGGGTCCTCTTATGCCATGATGGACCCCCTGGAGAAGTTTGGCCGAGAAAGACTTTCGGGCCCCGGGTAGCCAACAACGAAGAATATTATCCACGTTTTTAGGGCTCCCGGGAGGCCCCGGAGCAAAGTTTGATATTTTCACACCACATGACACTGAACACCCCTAGGGGATATGGGAGGACAAAACTACCCTTAAAATGATGAAACTATCCTCGAAAACTCTAATGGCTCAAGAAAGTGGGTTAGAGGAATTTTTTGGGTAAACATTGGGTCAAGTCCCCTACGGGTATTTGGTGCACATAGATTTCAAAAAACTAACCAATTTCATGACAAAATTGGTCGCATCCTTTTAGAAAAACTAGTTTGAAGCCCGTGCGATGCACGTGTTCATGTTAATACACTCATATATAATACTACCTCCGGTAGTATCCGTATGTGGCGCGCTCTGATACTTCCAGAAAATATTCCTTTATATATATAAAGGAGTAATAAAGCCTGTGCATACCATAATTATTTATGAAGCCCGTGTATACCGTAATTATTTTTAAATTAATTTAAGGTATTTTTTAGTTTAATTAATGGTCAATTATCTTATATTATAATGACGTACATATTTAAGTTAGATCTTTTTACCGTTCAAGAAAAAAGTTAAATTTTTTTTTTTAATTATAAATCCATACGTTTTATTCTCTAATATCCTTTACCTATTAGCATAATAATCACTCACTTATGCATGATTAGTAGTTACATTTTTATTTGAGTATGGTAAAATTTATAAATATGAGTTGATAACATCTAATATCATCATATATATATATATATATATATATAAAAGTGAGTTCATTTCGTGTGGTCACGCCACGTGGGATGCCACGCAAGCGCCTATATTCATGTGAGGGCGACACGTAGGATGTCATGCAGCGCCCAAATTCGTGTGGTGATGACACGTATGCAGCCACCTAAGCCACCCATCCAAGTGGGTCAATCATTAATGCTTGATCATAAATACAACATAATATAATTATTATAATATTATTCAAATTATAAAATAAAATAACTTTTGTTATGCAAATTAATTCTATTTCTTACTCCATTTGAACAGGTTCGGAAAATACTTCAAAATGAGATACATATGTACTATGTCCTATAAAGTTGGGTTCTTTTCGTGTGAGGATGACAGGTGGGACGCCACATGGGAGGGATATGTTCGTGTGAAGGTAACACATATGTGCCACATCGGTATACGTATAAAAGTGTGTCCAATTCGTGTGGGCACGATATATAGGATACCACACAAGATGTGTAAATTCGTGTAACGATGGCACCTAAGCATCATGTAAATAAAGCTTGCCACATAGCATAACAACTCTTCATCCAAGTGTCACTCATGAATGCCTCATCATAAGTCGAAAAATTATAAATATTACTTCAATGGATTGGATTTGAAAAAACCTTCAAAATGATATATATATATATATATATATATATATATATATATATATATATATATATATATATATATATATATATATATATATATATATATATATATATATATATATATATATATATATATATATATATATATATATATCCTATAAAAGTTGGGTCATTTCCATACGGTATTGACATGTATCCAAGTGTCACTCATGAATGCCTCATCATAAGTCGAAAAATTATAAATATTACTTCAATGGATTGGATTTGAAAAAACCTTCAAAATGATATATATATATATATATATATATATATATATATATATATATATATATATATATATATATATATATATATATATATATATATATATATATATATATATATATATATATATATATATATATATATATATCCTATAAAAGTTGGGTCATTTCCATACGGTATTGACATGTAGGATGCTACATAAGAGGAAATGTTCGTGTGAAGATGACACGTAATTGTCACATGTGCACAACTTGGGCACATAGCTTAACGAATCAATCCAAGTATCAGAAGTTCATTATTACTCGAATTTATTATTTGATTTATGTGCATATCATTTCAAATTAAAAAAAAAAAACATATCTTTAGTTACACAAATCTAAAAATAATAATTCATAATTGATTAGATTGGTTTTCGAAAGGTTTGGTATAAATTAATAGGATAAGACACTTAAGATATCCATATATGTATTATATTAGTTGTAAATCACACTTGAATATTAGTAACGAAAACATATATTCTAAACATTTAAATTTAATTTGTAATAAATATTTTATTTTTATAAGAAAAACGGAGTCATTTTTCATATACAAATGCCATATGGACGGACATTTCGTGCGAGGTATGAAACATGATCTTCAACTCATCATCTACTCCAATGCTTTCTTAGCAAATTAATTAAGACTTTAATATAGCACTTTAGACATTCTTATGTAATATAAATGCCACGCAAACGAAAAGTAAGATTCAAGTAACACTCATTATAAGTTATTATGTCGAAAATTACGAACGTTGAACTACCTAGCACATTTGAGAAATAAATATTTAGGATCAAATTATTGATTATAACTTTAGAAAGTGGAATTTTTTTGCTCACCCACTAATTGATTTTATTCAATTACCAAAAATCCAATTGCATTAAGAGAGTGGTTTTTAACTAGAGAGAGAATAATTAATCTTTTTTTTTTCTTTGGAAATTTTGAAGTAGGCTCAAATTATGTTCATATATTAGGGGTGAGCACCGCCAGGTACCCGCCTAAAATTCTTGGTACTGGAACTGGAACTGGTCCCAACGGTTCCTATGATCTAGGAATTAGTACTGGAACTGGTTCCTCCAATTCCTAAGATCTGGGAACTGGTATTGGAACTGGTACTGGAACTGGTTGGTACCGGTACCAGTTCCAGGTACCCATTTCTAAATTTTGATTAGTATTTGCTTCTTATTTTACCCTTTGAATTCCTATGATTTCGTGCAATATTCATAGTCATAATTTACTAAATTTTGTCTAATATGACGAATTATCAAAGTGCGGAGCTCCGAAACCATGTAACCGGTTTCTAACTTTGTGAACCTGTAGCTAAGAAAGTACTATAATATTAATTGCTAAACATAATTCAACACACAAGTCTTCAGTCCATAAAGTTTACAACCAATGGTCGAAATATAAATTTTACAACCAATAGTCCATAAAGTTTCCAACAAAAACAGCAGCGCAAACAACAGTACGCAAACAGCAGAATAACAGAACAGCACACAGCAGCAACGCGAACAGCAACAGCGCGAACAGCAACACAGAATCAGCAACAACGCGAACAGCAACAACCCGAACAGCAACAGCGCGAACAGCAACACAGAATCAGCAGGAAGTCAGGAACAGCAAGTCAGCAACACAACAGCAGCAAGAACAGCAAGTCAGCAACACAACAGCAACAAGAACAGCATCAGCAACACAACAGCAGCAAGAACAGCAACACAGCAGTGAGCAGACCAGCACAGACCAGCAACACACCAACAGCAATAAAACACCTTATAAGTTGGTGGCAATCACCTCATCACCCAACATTTTCCCCTGGTAATACAACAACAACAATTACCCAGCAACACTCACCCCCTCCCTCACCCAACAATTTTCTAACATGAGCTTCAATTGAACAAGAGACTCGGAAGCAGCAAAAGAACACAAAAACACATCAAAGAAGAGAAATAAGAGGGAGCACAAGATTGAGGAGGAGGAAAAAACAAACAGAAGAAATTCCTAGGAGTTATATGATTTCCCCTCAATACATCATAGTGGAAATATATAAAGAGGTCATTGTAATCCAAAGTCCAGAGGATCCTGCATCATGTGAGCTCTTAAATTATCAAAGATCCTGAGATTGAAATACGCATTGAGCAAAGAAATGATGGTCATGAGAGACACCACAGCTAAGCCAGGGGACTTCACTTTTTGTTTTCTATGAACACAAACCCTCGTTAAAACCCTCATTAAAACCCATAAAATCAACCCTAAACCCAAATAATTGAGCAATCACCATGAAAAATCGAAAACACACATCTTAACAATATACGAATTAAGAAGAAACGAAGAACAAAAAAGAACAATGGCGAACAAACAATATAAGAACAGAACAGTAGAGGAGAGAAAAAAAAAAAAAAAGGGAAACGCAGAACAATGGCGAAGAGAGAGAAAAAAAAAAGAAACGGAGACATACCTGTAAAGCGATGGCCGGCACAGATCGTGGGAGGGAGAAGTGAGAAGAGTGAGAGACTCGTGAGTCGTGAGAGTCTGAGAGACAGAGAGTGTGAGGCTGAGAGAGAAAGAGGCAAGAAAGTTAGATTAGGGTTTTCTTCTTTTCTTCATACGAAGCGACATCGTTTAGTGTTAAATGACTTCTTTTTTTTTCTTTTTCTTTATTCTAATTATCCTTTATTAATTATCCCAAATTTCCATGACTAATGATTAATGAACTTTTACTACTAATTTTCATTTTTTCCATTTTGGCTCTTTTCCATAAAAATAAATAAATAAATAATTTATTTACATAGATAAAGTATTTTTTTTATGAAGTATTTAAGAGTATTTTCATTATTAAAGACTTATAAATATACATCTCATTCTATAAACGAAAAAAATAAATTTTTACCTTAACAAATCAATATAGAGCAGTGACCCTGTGACGTTTAGAAAATGTCAAATTTGTTTAGATTTAGATTACATTTTAAACATTTCATGTTTCAACAAACACAAATTGACACATTAGATAGATCATAACGAGACTCAATAACCTTCAAATTACAACTAATCACCACTTGATTAAAGGCTATATTCTTAAAATAATTCTATATTTTCAGTAAGAAAATAAAAACTTTAATGAAAAACTAATAATATTTACTTGGTTATCTGAATATTAGAGTTTATAAACACATTAGATTATAAGAATATGTATTCATTATAAACTCAGTTGCATATAAATCACAATTTATCATCACTTATCATTTCTAAATACTATGTTATTTCTTTTTAATTAACATTCTCTTGCATTTCGATTTGATTGAGAGCATTAGAGTTTAGGGGATCATGTTTGAACAAACACCCATGACATATATACATATATAATGTCACCATTTCAATTAAATTTTATAGTTTTGGGTATAATAACAAGTATTTTAACTTGACAGTACAATATATATTTGTCTAATATTAGAGGGCCGGGATAAGTGTGTATAATGTAACAATGGTCATATATAGAGTGATCATCATTTTTATTAAGTAGTTAAATATTTGTGGGTATTGCATGGCATGTAATATATGTGGTGACTAAAGTTTGCGGAGCCAAACATAGGTTATGTGGCAACGAATATGTGACTAATATTTATTTGCCTAATATTATGGAGATAAGCGCATGTTATGCGACAATGCTCACATATAACGACATCATTTTCAGGTTATAAAGTTGTAGTATTACGGGGTAGGTGATATTTGATTAATATCTGCGGGGATAAGTGCATGTTATGTGACGACGAACATGTGACTGATATTTGTAGAATAATGGTAGGTAATGTGACAAGGTTACGCATTCGGTCAGTTTTTTTTTTTCTTTATTAAATTAATATCCGTGGTTATTATAAGTATCGACTACCTTAGAATTGATATGTGAATCATATTTGTAGTATCAACGAAGGTAATGGGTTTAGATTTTGATCCACCAATTAAGGGGACAGTCGGATCAAACCGACGATTGTTTAATAACAAATATTATACCGGTTGGTATAAGCGTAGGATACGTGAAAATTGACTATTATTTGCGGGGATAATAAGTGCATATAATTGTTTTAAAAATCAAAAAATTAAGTTAAAAATTTTAAAAAATAAGTGGTAAATTGGTTGTATGTGCGTAGCACGGGTAAAGTCCTAGTATATATTTAATTTCAGGTGTCAACTTTTTCAATGTCCAATGATGTAAAGTCTATGAAAATTTTGAAATAGATGACATCCGATCACTATCAACTAATATAAGTAATTCCTAACTCAAGTTTTATTTATTAGTATAAGCTATAATGCTTTTAGCCCAATTGAATTTCGTGATTTATTTCATAGTTTAATATATGGCTATCTTAAGAAGTAAATTCAAATATAACATGTAGAAATCACTTAATTTAGGCTAGTATAAAAATTAATTAAATAACACAAAGTATGATATCGAAGGGTGGGAAAGGGAAAAGAAAGAAGAAGAAGAAAAACGTGAAGGAGGAGGGACCATTCTAACTCCTTGTATTACATTGCTTGTGCCTCAATGCAAATTAAATGACATGGTAGGCAAAACACTATACAATAACTCACATGAGGTGGCCTCATATATACGGCGGGATATATGTGAACAAAAAAGTGATACCATCACTATATACATTAAATGTGATAACTCCAAATATAAAAAAAAAAGTAATACCCTGCGTATAAGGCCGCCTCACAAAAGAGTTTTTGAAAACACTATGGTAAGAAAAATTGTATACTTTTTTTTATTGCTGCAATCAAGATAAGCGTCATCAATTATTAATAAACACTTATTTCTCTTTTAGTATAATACAAACTCCAATTAAAAGAGCAATTATTAAAAATACATAAGATTTTATCACTGAAAAAGGAAAAAAAAAACCCTTAATTCATACAATGGTTAGTGAGTAAATATTTACAAATTGTAAACCAATATTCTCACGTATTGACATCTTGATATCAAGATTGCTTCTATATCAATAGGTTTGATCTCAAGAGGCTCACCACCACCACCACAATCCACCACCACCAGGAATGCAAAGATATTAATACTGCGTAACTTAAGTTAAATGTTGCAACTTTAATAATGAGATATGAAAATTTCATAGTATGAACAAAAGTATAAACATTAAAATCAATTTCGAGGGAAACAAATAAAAAAAAAGTCATGAACAACCAATAGCATAATCATAAATTATATATAATTATAAAACAAAAAATACGGATACATACCTTAAGACGGGTAAACATAGTAGCCTTTACACACCAATTAACAATACATACTATTAGACTATTCAGTCATGGAAAGCTAACATAAAGCGTATGATCATACTATAGAAAACATGTATTAAAAGAGAGACTTGTATGTGATCATCAAAATAAAATAAAAAAATGGAAAAAAGAAAATCAAACATGAAAAAGAAAATGTGTGATAGAGTTGCGTGATTTGAATGAAGGATATCAATCACTTATATAGTTATTTTAAATAAATTTTCATACTCATATTAGGAGTCCAGTGTTAGTAAAACTTCAAAATTATTATTTTTTTCCTTATACAGTTCTACATGAACTATGTTACTATTAATTGACTCCACATTTATTTTTAATTATGATTCAACCGGTATATGTAACACACAATGAAAATGTTGTTAGTAGTATCCCACTCATAGTCTACTACTCATTTGCCAACCCTTTCATTTAATTAGCTACAATTGCAAGTATTCTAATTCTACTCAAAAACTACCACATAGTTTTATATGTTGCTTTTTGTTAATTTTTTAATGCTATTTTTAAGCCGTTTATTAAGATATTTAAGTATTCCAATTTCTTTTTATTATGATAATCTCACAATTAAGAATTGTTTACTGATTGAGAATCCATGTACTTTCTTTGCCTTTTTTTTATTTCTTTTTCCTTTTTATGATAATAATAGTGTTAGTTTTAATTCTTTTTTCTTTTTATGATAATATTGTTAGTTTTAATTCAATTTCTTATTGATTTAAAAGTCTTTTAGTTCATATAGAAGTCTTTAATTTTTTGTTTATTTAGTGATATGCTCTTTGATGATGTGACGTGCCTCTGTTACCCCAAAAATGTCTGTTTATGTGTTCTAAACATATTGTATACGCATCTTGTTTTGAAGTATTTTTCGATCTAAATCTGATGGTGCAATTTTTGTTATTTTTTGAGAAGTATAGAAAACGTTATATATAATTGTGATTATATGACGACGATTAGTTTTAACCCTCATAAAACTCTAATGGATGCTAAGACTCCTAAACATTTTAGATTCGTTATTTTTTGTCTTTATTCTCGCTTAGGTGGCGCGCTCTTTCAATTCTAGCGTACGTGGCACGTCTCATTGCTCCCGGAATATGCCTCCTTTGATTGATTCTTCTTTATTGAGATGTATGCTTTTTATGAATAGAGATTTGTCTTTCCTTCGATAGGGAAAACAAGTACACACATAACACTATTACAGCTGTATAGGGCAACTAATTAAGTAGGCGTTTGAAACTGAATTAAAGAAGGCTATGACAATGACACCATTAGAACTTTATAAGAATCACAAGAAGATTGATTTGTTAAATAAGGTTATGGGTAGTGATTATCGATGACTTCACATCAATAAATTGCATGACTCCTAAGACACGCTTTGAATTTGATCCATCACGAAATGACAAGAGGAGTGAATTGTTTAGGGAAGATGCCTCCTATCATTTATGTTATGTTGTTGAAGGACAAAGAAAGCGGAGCTAATCAGATTTGTCATTTTCTCTTTGTTTCGTTATGCTTCAGACATTGACATCACTAAACTCAAAATGAGGACCACGACACCCATTTAACTTTCATCACTGTTTATTCAATGAGAATGCTGCTCACTTCTCATTGAACATCATCAGTCTCTACTAGACTCTTCTATAGTCAAAAAAGGTTAGCTGACTCTCTTAAGCTTTCACACCGAAAAGGTCATCACACAAATGACATATATGACATATCCATCCATTATCCAAGATATTGGATATAAATGGATAATTGGATATCAGGGCCTTATCCGACTTTACCATTAATTTTTGGATGATCATTTATTCTTCATATTCATACCTAGATGTATTTGTTACAAAATTTCTAAAATAGTAAAAAAAAGGTAATAATGTTATCTCCATGAAACAATGTAATTAAGACGGAATAATTATAAATGAAAAAAGTTAGAGTACTTTGTTTGGCTTCAGTTTGTTTTGTTCTTTTGTTTTCTTGTTTTGTTTTTTTTCTTTTCCCCTTTTTGTCATTGTTATTGCTTTCCATTGTGAATGAGGCACAAATGCCCATCTAAAATTGTTTTAAATCCAAATTGATCGAAATTCTGACGTAGAGAATACTAGTGACCAGCTTTTTTAGCAACGGATTAATTACGTCACTAATTTTAATTGCTAAACTTTTTAGCGTCGGATATTTTGTTCTAAAAAACAACGCAATTTTCAACGTCAAACCCAACATTATTTGGCTCTTCTTTTTTTCATAGTGGATAGATTACCACCTCAGCTAGCTAATATCCACGGCGAAAAGGGAACTATGAAAATGAGAGGACGAGATTTGCTGTTGCAGCCATCAACCCTTAACGAATAACAACTGACCAATATGGGCAATAGCATCAGGTCTCTATAAATAAAGAAAACCCCAAACTCCCAAGCACAATGCTAATTAACTCTCTATAGTCTCCAGTTTGAGAGCAGCATTTCACCAATTACAGAACTCAAACTCAAGCTATTAGTTAGTTACTTTGGTAGGTTATAGGTGAGCACCTCTTGCTGGTCCCGGCCGGATAAGAAAAGAAAGGGGTGGCGCCGTGGTGGTACTATGACAATTATGATGCGCATGGCCCTCCTGCCCTCAAAGCTCTTTATGATTAGTACTATTCTGATTATGCTAGTATTGGTTGATTATGGTAGTTGCTCCAACAGCAAGACTATCACTAACCAGCAGCACAAAAATCCGTACCGCAGATTCTTACTCTCCAATGGCCTTGCCCTCACTCCTCCCATGGGGTACACAATCTCTTTCTTTCTCTCTATTACAATTTTCATGTCCTTTTATGGTCACCTGTTTCACAGTAGTTATAGTTAGTAAATACAGAAACAGACAAACGGCATAATTATGCAAGTGATTAGTGAAGTGAGATTCATGTTTTGAACTTGATAGTACCCTTAAGTGCTTGACTAGACACACTAAACACTTGATCAGTCAAATACTACAGACTCTGAAACATGTTGAAGCTTACATTACATTTTCGACAAAATTGTTCTCATTTTCCTTTCATAATCAGATGGAACAGTTGGAATCACTTTGGCTGCAATGTCACAGAAAAGATTGTTAAAGAAACCGGTGAGATTTCATACTATATACTCGAAGTTGTATGTGCTTATTACAGCAGAATGAACTAGACAAGGAATAACTGCTGATCTGCTGATGGTTTTTCAAACTGTTTGACAGCTGATGCTTTAGTTTCAACTGGTCTTTTTAAGCTTGGCTACAACTTTGTTAACATAGGTAATGCCTTTAAATCCTCTGTGCTTTCTAAAACTGCCATTTTTAATTCACGTAATATGCGTAAATAGTTACTTATTGGTTGTCTCCCTGCTGTAATTTTTCATTTCTTTGATTCCTCAGATGATTGTTGGGCCGAGTTAACTCGTGACCACAAGGTTTTCCCTCTTTTCCTTCTCACTCAGCAAAAATAAGGTTAGCTTATCCAAATTCTGAGGGGTTATGAATTCCAGGGCAATTTCGTTCCGAAAAAATCAACATTTCCCTCAGGAATCAAAGCTCTGGCAGATTATGTTCACAGCAAGGGTCTTAAGATTGGAATCTATTCAGATGCAGGGTATAGTTTGATATTTTGACCACAACTGAATTTCGACTAAATTCAAAATCGGAAGTTGATGGCTTCTATTTAACATGTTTATACTACAGTTTCTACACGTGCAGCAAGAAAATGCCTGGATCACTTGGTTATGAGGAGCAGGATGCAGAAACTTTTGCCTCATGGGTATCAACTTCACTTTTATCTCTTGGTTTTGATCACCTTGGTTCAAAGATTGCAGTTATAGTTAATAACTTTTGGAGTGAACAGGGAATTGATTATCTGAAGTATGATAACTGTAACAATGGTGGCTCAAAACCAACTGTTAGGTACAGCACAGTGCACACTTCTTAGTTATGAGTTACCGGGCAATTCTACTGGAATCTGGACTGCTATAGTTTTCGTCGTGTCTGACATAAATCACTGTATACAATCTTTTCATCCAGGTACCCAGTGATGACTCGAGCACTAATGAAAGCTGGTCGCCCCATTTTCTTTTCCCTATGCGAATGGTAAGTTTAATGATTATAGTATCTTCATTGAGCATACACTAGGATAAGGGCTGTCGTAATGAAGTCACTTGTGCTGCCTTATAAATAGGGGTGACATGCGTCCTGCTCTCTGGGGTTATCAGGTTGGGAATAGCTGGAGAACTACCAATGACATTGCTGATAACTGGGCAAGGTAATTATATTAGATTTCAGATCACCTTATTAAGTTTCTGCATCTGAGAATGTATTGATCCTTTTCTTGTAAAATTATGGGATGTATTGCTTGCAGTATGGTGTCCAGAGCTGACATGAATGAGGTTTATGCTGAGCTTGCAAGACCTGGTGGCTGGAATGGTAAGTGCAAATGATATTGAGTAAATTATGCCAAAATTTGTTCCTTCATTCTCTCTACCTCTGCACATATGTGTGTATTAGAAATTTACAATATCAGACAAGTATAACTATACAAATTAATTAAGGAAAGATAACTACACCCAAATTCTTAATAAAGACCATTTAAGATAAGTCTTATGGGGGCTTTTACCTCCATTACTATGCTCATCCTGGCAACAAAAATGGGGACTGATGTCTGTTGCTTGATCAGATCCTGACATGCTTGAGGTGGGAAACGGAGGGATGTCGAAAGATGAATACATGGTTCATTTTAGTATATGGGCAATTTCCAAGGTGATGCGAAACTCTCATTCTCTCATTCCCTTCTATTCGATTAAGAAGATGCAGAATCTCTCAGATTCAAATGCTTAACTCGAAAGAATGATACAGGCCCCATTGCTTATCGGGTGTGATGTGAGAAATATGACAAAAGAGACAATGGAAATCATTGGTAATAAGGAAGTCATAGCTGTAAACCAAGGTAATGGCTTGTGCTGTAGACAAATTCAGCATCAGATAAAGACCATAGCATGTTCCATTGTATAATTTGGTGCCTGCATGATTTGTCTACACAGATCCTCTCGGTATTCAAGCTAAAAAGGTTAGAATGGAGGGTGACTGGGAGGTATGTACTACAAGAGCCATTTGTTGTTAAGAACCTATTGACTGTTGTTTGTAATTGTAGCAGTACAAGCATTATATAAGCAACAGTCTGTGCTGATTGTCGGAAAGCTGTGTGCTTGCAGGTATGGGCAGGGCCTCTCACTGAGTACAGGGTGGCTCTCCTTCTGCTGAATAGAGGCGCAACACGTACTTCTATAACAGCACACTGGGATGATATCGGAATTCCCCCAAGCAGCATAGTTGAAGCCAGGGATCTTTGGGAGGTATACACTATACAGTTACTATGCTTTTATCATGCTAGTTGTGTCTATTATCTGGCACCACACCCCTTGGTAAGTAAAATGTGTGTGTTTTATTATTTGTAATGCAGCGCAAAACTCTAAAGCAAATGTTTGTGGGGAACCTGACGGCAACCATGGACTCCCATGCATGCAAGATGTATATACTGAAACCAATTGCTTAGCTTGAGAATGAGGACGATTCAGAATTTTTCGTCTCAAATTTAGAGAGTACACATCCATAATGTTTGTTTGCCTCTTCTTAAACCATGAATTGAAGACGACAAGTATACTTTTGATGTACCCATGTAATGTAACACACAACCGCGTTAATGAAAGCAAAAAGAAAGCTCAATCACTCTTTAACCTCTGAAATTGTGTGAAATCTATATGTATTCAAGTGAAACATGTTTAAATCATTATAGTGTTCTAACAAATGGTATCAGAAAAAATAGAAATACTACCATGCATATTCAGAATTTAGGTCCAATATGCAAAATCCAAATGAGAAAAGTCATTCAGTGAAGAAGTAGAGTGACAAAACTATCAGCTTAAAGAAACCCATCAGTGAAAAAGCATCTGACGGAGACAGGAGAGACAAGAACCTTACCACCAGGTAAACGCCCAGCCTTCAATAGATCGTCGTCTCCTGCATCTCCTTCTAAGAACCAGAGGAGATTCGATTACAAGTAACTAAGTAAAATATTGAATATAGGATAGGTACACTTAACCAGAGGAGATTCGATTACAATGAATCTTCTTATTCAGGAGATTGCTTTATGCATTGGATTGGACTTAACACTCCAATATGAATGAACTTTATGTTCAAACTGCTTATAAGTTATCTAACTCCAACATGATTACATATCTCCCTCAGTTCATAATGAAGCCAATTCAACATGAACCCCCATCAACAGAGAATCAACTTACCACATAATAACAAATAATTTGCTCAACATTAACTCGATCAATGCTGGTGTAGCAGAGAAAATCAAGAATCAAAGAACTACATGGTGAAGAGAGGGGAAGCAGGGAATGCATTGTAAGTGGCCATCAAATCTAACTAGTCTTATGAAATTCACCAGGCAAATTCGAATTTTGACCTCTGTAACAGTTTGATGCATGTCAAATATTGATACAAAAGCCAGTATTTCTACCATTAAAGGAGATATTCTAAGGGCAAAAGTAGTGTGGTTAGACAACTTACATGACCTGTCGGTAGTATATCTAAAAAGTGATGCACGGCACAACCAGTACCATTCTACTAGTAGAACCCGCAAGTATCTTACTGCTTACTAGGGAAACAAATAATAATTCATATTGTTGTGATAGGTATTCGCTATTAACGTGCAATTCACATCCACCAGAGCGTCATGACACTTGAAACCTACTGCAGCCTGCATGGTCAGTGGCTTCAGGTTGCAAAACACCAGCCTCCTGGTTCTGCAAATGGAGAGAAACATCACAATGCAAGCACAGAAATTTCACTAACAAAAATAAAGTAAAATCTCTATGATAAGATATGCACAGCACACACAAAACCAATGCAAGGGACACCCCTAGGGAACATGGGAGGCCCAGGGGTCGGCTATCGGGTTCCTGGTAGGCTTAAAAGGGTGTTCTTACAGGACACAAATGTGAGGGCCAAAAAGCCGAACACATGGGTGATTTCAGAGTTCGGTCACCCATATGACCTTCACGGGGCAGCGGGGGTCCATTGGGATCAAGACAGACCCCCCAGAGAAGTTTGGGCAAAAATGATAACTGGGTCCCGGGAAGCCAAAAATCGAAGGCTACAATCCATGTTTTTTGGGCTTCCATGAGGCCCCGGAATGAAGGTGGATATTTTCGGACAATAACGGATGAGACCCCCCAAGGGGACATGGGAGGCCTCTGGGGTGGGTTATTGGGTCCCTGTTAGGCTTGGAAGACGTTATACGGAACACCAATGTATGAGACATTAAGCCGAAAGCATAGCTGAAATCGGAGCTCGAGGAGCCGAATGACCTTCCCGGGGCACCTGGGTTCACGATAGACCCCCGGAGCAATTTGGGCAAAAATGGCAACCGGTCCTCGGGAAGCCGAATATCGAAGGCTATGATCCACGTTTTTTAGGCTTCCGTGAGGCTCCGAAGGAAGGTAAATATTTTCGCACCACATTGTACGGGACACCCCTAGGACACATGGTAGGCCCCAAAAGTCAGTTATTGGGTCCTTGGTAGGCTTGGAAGGACGTTTTACGAAACACCAATGTGATGGAAGAAACGTCGAAAGCATTGGTGAAATCGGAGCTCGAGGACCCGAATGAAAGCACCGGAGGTCCCCTGGGTTCACGATTAGAGAATTTGGGCAAAAAAGACAACCAGCCCACGGAAAGCCTAAAATCAACGACTACATTTTTAGTTCAGGAGGCGTTAAGACGGTGAATACTTTCGCACCACATCGCACAAGACACCCCTAGGGGACATGGGAGGCCCCTGAGGTCGGTCACCAGTTTCTTCGTAGGTTTGGAAAGGCGTTTTATGGGACACCAATGTGAGAGCCGAAACGCAGAAAGCATGGGAGAAATTGGAGTTCGGGAACCAAATAACCTTCACGGGACACCGAGGGTCTGTTGGGATCATGACAGACCACCCGGAGAAGTTTGGGCAAAACTGACAACCAGATCCCAGGAAGCCAAACATCAAAGGCTATAATCCACTTTTTAGGGCTTCCATGAGGCCCCGGATCGAAAGTGGATATTTTCGCACCACATCGCACGAGACCCCCCAAGGGGACATGGGAGGCCCCCTGGGGTAGGTTATCGGGTCCCTGGGAGGCGTTTTACGAGACATCAATGTATGGGTCGGTAAGCCGAAAGCATAGCTGAATTGGAGCTCGAGGAGCCGAATGACCTTTTCGGGAAACCGGCGGTCATTTGGGGTCACGATTGACCCTTCGGAGAAATTTGGGAAAAAATGACAACTGGTAACCGAGAAGCCGAAAACCAAAAGCTATAATCCATGTTTATTGAGCTTGAAAGGTGGATATTTTCGCACCACGTTGCACGAGACAACCCTAAGGAAGATGAGAGGCCACCGAGGTCGGTTATGGGGTCGTTGGTAGGTTTGGAAGACGTTTTACAGGACACCAAAAAAAAGGGGTGCCAGAACAACGAAAGCATTGGTGTAATCGGAGCTCGAGTCCTCTGGGGCCATGTTAGACCCCCAGGAGAAATTTGGGCAACAAGTCCCGGGGAAGCCGAAAATTAAAGGCTTTAATCCACGCTTTTTGGCCTTCTGGAAGGCCTCAAAACGAAGGTGGATATTTTCATACCACATTGCAAGGGACACCCATAGGGAACATGGGAGGCCCCGGGGATCGTAAATCGGGTTTCAGGTAGGCTTAAAAGGGCCAAAAAGCCGAACACATGGGTGATTCAGAGTTCGGTCACCCATACGACCTTCCCGGGGCACCGGGGGTCCATTGGGATCAAGACAGACCCCCCGTTTGGGCAAAAATGATAACTGGGTCCCGGGAAGCCGAAAATCGAAGACTACAATCCATGTTTTTTGGGCTTCCATGAGGCCCCGGGATGAAGGTGGATATTTTCGGACCATAACGGATGAGACCCCCAAGGGGACATGGGAGGCCTCTAGGGTGGGTTATCGGGTCCCTTTTAGGCTTGGAAGATGTTTTACGGAACACCAATGTATGGGACATTAAGCCGAAAGCGTAGAAGAAATCAGAGCTCGAGGAGCCGAATGACCTTCCAGGGGCACTGAAAATTATCTGGGTTCACGATAGACACCCGGAAAAATTTGGGCAACAATGACAACCGGTCCTCGGGAAGCCGAATATCAAAGGCCGGAATCCACATTTTTTGGGCTTCCGTGAGGCTCCGAAAGACGGTAGATATTTTCGCACCACATCGTATGGGACACCCCTAGGACACATGGTAGGCCCCAGAAGTCAATTATTGGGTCCTTGGTAGGCTCGGAATGGCGTTTTACGGAACACCAATGTGATAGAAGAAACGCCGAAAGCATTGGTGAAATCGGAGCTTGAGGACCCGGATGAAAGCACCGAAGGTCCTCTGGGTTCACGATTAGAGAATTTGGGCAAAAACGACAACCAGCTCCCGAAAAGCCTAAAATCAATGGCTACATTTTCGCTTCAGGAGGCGTTAAGACGGTGAATACTTTCGCACCACATTGCACGAGACACCTCTAGGGGACATGGGAGGCCCCCTGGGTCGGTTACAGGTTTCTTGGTAGGCTTGGAAAGGCGTTTTATGGGACACCAATGTTAGAGCCGAAACGCAGAAAGCATGGGAGAAATCGGAATTCGGGAACCAAATGACCTTCACGGGACATCGAGGGTCTGTTGGGATCATGACAGACCCCCCGGAGAAGTTTGGGCAAAAATGACAACCAGGTCCCAGGAAGCCAAATATCGAAGGCTATAATCCACTTTTCGGGGCTTCCAAGAGGCCCCGGAACAAAGGTGGATATTTTCGCACCACATCGCACGAGACTCCCCACGGGGACATGGGAGGCCCCCTGGGGTGGGTTATCGGGTCCCTGGGAAGGCGTTTTACGAGACATCAATGTATGGGTCGGTAAGCCGAAAGCATAGCTGAATCGGAGGTCGAGGAGCCGAATGACCTTTTGGGGCACCGGCGGTCATTTGGGGTCACGATAGACCCTTCGGAGAAATTTGGGAAAAAATGACAATTGGTAACCGAGAAGCCGAAAACAAAAAGCTATAATCCATGTTTACTGAGCTTGAAAGGTGGATATTTTTGCACCACATTGCACGAGACAACCCTAGGGAAGATGAGAGGCCACCGAGGTCGGTTATGGGGTCGTTGGTAGTTTTGGAAGGCGTTTTACGGGACACCAAAATAAAGGGGTGCCGAAACGACGAAAGCATTGGTGAAATCGGAGCTCGAGGCCTGGATGAACTTCCCAAGGTGCCGACGGTCCTCTGGGCCATGGTAGACCCCCCAGAGAAATTTGGGCAAAAAGTCCAAGGGAAGCCAAAAATTGGAGGCTATAATCCACGCTTTTTGGCCTTCTGGAAGGCCTTGAAACGAAGGTGGATATTTTCGTACCAAATTGCAAGGGACACCCATAAGGAACATGGGAGGCCCCGGCGATCGTAAATCGGGTTTCAGGTAGGCTTAAAAGGGCCAAAAAGCCGAACACATGGGTGATTTCAGAGTTCAGTCACCCATATGACCTTCACGGTGCACCGGGGGTCCATTGGGATCAAGACAGACCCCCCGGAGAAGTTTGGGCAAAACTAATAACTGGGTCCCAAGAAGCCAAAAATCGAAGGCTACAATCCATGTTTTTTGGGCTTCCATAAGGCCCCGGAATGAAGGTGGATATTTTCGGACCATAACGGATGAGACCTCCCAAGGGGACATGGGAGGCCTCGAGGGTGGGTTATCGGGTCCCTGTTAGGCTTGGAAGACGTTTTACGGAACACTAATGTATGGGACGATAAGCCGAAAGCAGAGCTGAAATCGGAGCTCGAGGAGCCGAATGACCTTCCCAGGGCACCGGCGATTATCTAGGTTCACGACAGACCCCCGGAGAAATTTGGGCAAAAATGACAACTGGTCCTCGGGAATCCGAATATCGAAGGCTATAATCCATGGTTTTTTGGGCTTTCGTGAGGCTCCGAAGGACGGTAGATATTTTCGCACCACATCGTAGGGGACACCCCTAGGACACATGGTAGGCCCCAGAAGTCAATTATTGTGTCCTTGGTAGGCTTGGAATGGCGTTTTATGGAACACCAATGTGATAGAAGAAACGCCGAAAGCATTGCTGAAATCGGAGCTCGAGGACCCGGATGAAAGCACCAAAAGGTCCTCTGGGTTCACGATTAGAGAATTTGGGCAAAAACGACAACCAGCTCCCGGAAAGCCTATAATCAATGGCTACATTTTTGCTTCAGGAGGCATTAAGACGGTGAATACTTTCGCGCCACATCGCACGAGACACCCCTAGGGGACATGGGAGGCCCCCTGGGTCGGTTACCGGTTTCTTGGTAGGCTTGGAAAGGCGTTTTATGGGACACCAATGTTAGAGCCGAAACGCAGAAAGCATGGGAGAAATTGGAATTCGGGAACCAAATGACCTTCACGGGACATCGAGGGTCTGTTGGATCATGACAGACCCCCCGGAGAAGTTTGGGCAAAAATGACAACCAGGTCCCATGAAGCCAAATATCGAAGGCTATAATCCACTTTTCGGGGCTTCCATGAGGCCCCGGAACAAAGGTGGATATTTTCGCACCACATCGCACGAGACTTCCCATGGGGACATGGGAGGCCCCCTGGGGTGGGTTATCGGATCCCTGGGAAGGCGTTTTACGAGACATCAATGTATGGGTCGGTAAGCCGAAAGCATAGCTGAATCGGAGGTCGAGGAGCCGAATGACCTTTTTGGGGCACCGGCGGTCATTTGGGGTCACGATAGACCCTTCGAAGAAATTTGGGAAAAAATGACAACTGGTAACCGAGAAGCCGAAAACCAAAAGCTATAATCCATGTTTACTGAGCTTGAAAGGTGGATATTTTCGCACCACATTGCACGAGACAACCCTAGGGAAGATGAGAGGCCACCGAGGTCGGTTATGGGGTCGTTGGTAGTTTTGGAAGGCGTTTTACGGGACACCAAAATAAAGGGGTGCCGGAACGACGAAAGCATTGGTGAAATCGGAGCTCGAGACCTGGATGAACTTCTCAGGGTGCCGACGGTCCTCTGGGCCATGGTAGACCCCCTGGAGAAATTTGGGCAAAAAGACCCAGGGAAGCCAAAAATCGGAGGCTATAATCCACGCTTTTTGGCCTTCTGGGAGGCCTTGAAACGAAGGTGGATATTTTTGTACCAAATTGCAAGGGACACCCATAAGGAACATGGGAGGCCCCGGCGATCGTAAATCGGGTTTCAGGTAGGCTTAAAAGGGCCAAAAAGCCGAACACATGGGTGATTTCAGAGTTCGGTCACCCATATGACCTTCACGGTGCACCGGGGGTCCATTGGGATGAAGACAGACCCCCTGGAGAAGTTTGGGCAAAACTGATAACTGGGTCCCAGGAAGCCAAAAATCGAAGGCTACAATCCATGTTTTTTGGGCTTCCATAAGGCCCCGGAATGAACGTGGATATTTTCGGACCATAACGGATGAGACCCCCCAAGGGGACATGAGAGGCCTCGAGGGTGGGTTATCGGGTCCCTGTTAGGCTTGGAAGACGTTTTACGGAACACTAATGTATGGGACGATAAGCCGAAAGCAGAGCTGAAATCGGAGCTCGAGGAGCCGAATGACCTTCCCGGGGCACCGGCGATTATCTAGGTTCACGACAGACCCCCGGAGAAATTTGGGCAAAAATGACAACTGGTTCTCGGGAATCCGAATATCGAAGGCTATAATCCACGGTTTTTTAAGCTTCCGTGAGGCTCCGAAGGACGGTAGATATTTTCGCACCACATTGTTTGGGACACCCCTAGGACACATGGTAGGCCCCAGACGTCAATTATTGTGTCCTTGGTAGGCTTGGAATGGCGTTTTACGGAACACCAATGTGATAGAAGAAACGCCGAAAGCATTGCTGAAATCGGAGCTCGAGGACCCGGATGAAAGCACCGAAGGTCCTCTGGGTTCACGGTTAGAGAATTTGGGCAAAAACGACAACCAACCCCCGGAAAGCCTATAATCAATGGCTACATTTTTGCTTCAGGAGGCGTTAAGACGGTGAATACTTTCGCACCACATCGCACGAGACACCCCTAGGGGACATGGGAGGCCCCCTGGGTCGGTTACCGGTTTCTTGGTAGGCTTGGAAAGGCGTTTTATGGGACACCAATGTTAGAGCCGAAACGCAGAAAGCATGGGAGAAATTGGAATTCGGGAACCAAATGACCTTCACGGGACATCGAGGATCTGTTGGGATCATGACAGACCCCCCGGAGAAGTTTGGGCAAAACTGACAACTAGGTCCCAGGAAGCCAAATATCGAAGGCTATAATCCACTTTTCGGGGCTTCCAAGAGGCCCCGGAACAAAGGTGGATATTTTCGCACCACATCGCACGAGACTCCCCACGGGGACATGGGAGGCCCCCTGGGGTGGGTTATCGGGTCCCTGGGAAGGCGTTTTACGAGACATCAATGTATGGGTCGGTAAGCGGAAAGCATAGCTGAATCGGAGCTCGAGGAGCCGAATGACCTTTTTGGGGCATCGGCGGTCATTTGGGGTCACGATAGACCCTTCGAAGAAATTTGGGAAAAAATGACAACTGGTAACCGAGAAGCCGAAAACCAAAAGCTATAATCCATGTTTACTGAGCTTGAAAGGTGGATATTTTCGCACCACATTGCACGAGACAACCTTAGGGAAGATGAGAGGCCACCGAGGTCGGTTATGGGGTCGTTGGTAGTTTTGGAAGGCGTTTTACGGGACACCAAAATAAAGGGGTGCCGGAACGACGAAAGCATTGGTGAAATCGGAGCTCGAGACCTGGATGAACTTCCCAAGGTGTCGACGTTCCTCTGGGCCATGGTAGACCCCCAAGAGAAATTTGTGCAAAAAGTCCCGGGGAAGCCAAAAATCGGAGGCTATAATCCACGCTTTTTGGCCTTCTGGGAGGCCTTGAAACGAAGGTGGGTATTTTTGTACCAAATTGCAAGGGACACCCATAAGGAACATGGGAGGCCCCGACGATCGTAAATCGGGTTTCAGGTAGGCTTAAAAGGGCCAAAAAGCCGAACACATGGGTGATTTCAGAGTTCGGTCACCCATATGACCTTCACGGTGCACCGGGGGTCCATTGGGATCAAGACAGACCCCCCGGAGAAGTTTGGGCAAAACTGATAACTGGGTCCCAGGAAGCCAAAAATCGAAGGCTTACAATCCATGTTTTTTGGGCTTCCATAAGGCCCCGGAATGAAGGTGGATATTTTCGGACCATAACGGATGAGACCCCCTAAGGGGACATGGGAGGCCTCGAGGGTGGGTTATCGGGTCCCTGTTAGGCTTGGAAGACGTTTTACGGAACACTAATGTATGGGACGATAAGCCGAAAGCAGAGCTGAAATCGGAGCTCGAGGAGCCGAATGACCTTCCCGGGGCACCGGCGATTATCTAGGTTCACGACAGACCCCCAGAGAAATTTGGGCAAAAATGACAACTGGTCCTCGGGAATCCGAATATCGAAGGCTATAATCCACGGTTTTTTGGGCTTCCGTGAGGCTCCGAAGGACGGTAGATATTTTCGCACCACATTGTACGGGACACCCCTAGGACACATGGTAGGCCCCAGACGTCAATTATTGGCTCCTTGGTAGGCTTGGAATGGCGTTTTACGGAACACCAATGTGATAGAAGAAACGCCGAAAGCATTGCTGAAATCGGAGCTCGAGGACCCGGATGAAAGCACCGAAGGTCCTCTGGGTTCAGGATTAGAGAATTTGGGCAAAAACGACAACCAGCCCCAGAAAGCCTATAATCAATGGCTACATTTTTGCTTCAGGAGGCGTTAAGACGGTGAATACTTTCGCACCACATCGCACGAGACACCCCTAGGGGACATGGGAGGCCCCCTCGGTCGGTTACCGATTTCTTGGTAGGTTTGGAAAGGCCTTTTATGGGACACCAATGTTAGAGCCGAAACGCAGAAAGCATGGGAGAAATTGGAGTTCGGGAACCAAATGACCTTCACGGGACACCGAGGGTCTGTTGGGATCATGCCAGACCCCTCGGAGAAGTTTGGGCAAAAATGACAACCAGGTCTCAGGAAGCCAAATATCGAAGGCTATAATCCACTTTTTGGGGCTTCCATGAGGCCCCGGAACAAAGGTGGATATTTTCGCACCACATCGCACGAGACCCCCCAAGGGGACATGGGAGGCCCCCTATGGTGGGTTATCGGGTCCCTCTTGTAGACGCCAAAAAAGCGTCTTCAGATTTCTCCGCAAAAGCCCGATGATGAAAGGAGTAATTTTTAAGCTTGAACTGCTATTTTGCTTTAATAGTTTAAAATAAGGTCTCAGGCTTTTCTCTAAACACTCCTTTATTTTCATTCCATCCAAAAGGCCCGTTCAAGAGCTTTCCAACTACGCGTCTCATGCCTCATTCCGACCCCCGGTCGCCAAGTTGCGATATAGGGGTAAAATCATCTTTTGCCACCCAAAGGTAAAACAGTCTTTTCTTATTTTTCGGATCATTAAAAATTTCCTGGAAGAAAAAGACAGGCTGGATGACGTCATTATGACGTCATCCAGCTGGCTGCTGACAGCCGTCGGCGGCCCTGGAGAATGTCCCGAGGCCGCTAGCGGCGCTATCCAGGGCCGCTAGCGGCCTTGCCCAGCGCCGCCAGCGGCGCTGCCTTTCCCTTCGGGTCCGACTCATTTTTCAGGTCCGTCTCGTTTTTCAGCTCATTTTCACCCGTCCAACCCTACTTTTCCACGCCTATATAAACAACCCTCCACCCTCAGTTCAAAACACACAGTCTATAGTTGACAACCTCTATTCTCAGTAGTATTGACTCTGAGCTTCCCTCTCTTTCTTCCAAACTTGAGATCTATTTTTACTATTCTTGTCAAATATAGCCTACAGTTCAGATACCAATTCCTGAGGGCTCAAATTAAATTGCTTGCCTATTTGTTTATTTTCTAAGTAGTCACAATGTAGATATCATGCTAGAATAACGTTTTTATTGCTTCCTAAATACTGTTTGTATAGTCGTTGTGCTGCTCAACTTGTTAATCAAATGCATGTCTAAATAAGGGTTAAAATAAATGTTGTGATGCTTGTGATGAACCAATTAATAGTCTAAGTCTAGGTTGTTAATCCGGTTTTGCATGGGAATTATGTCTTTAAATTATTAAGCAAACTTGAGTTAGTAGAGGCCGTCATAATACGGGCGAGTTGGGTGCCTAACACCTTCCCACCTCGTGCCTTCGCCCCCGAACCCTTTATTCTTGGGTACTTATATGTTTTATATAAGCGGGAGTCTTTCTAAAAACATGATTAGTTCACTTTTCGCGCTATTGGGTTGTCCCTTCGGTTTGTCCCTTCGATAAAACGCCAATAGCAGATTCGTGACCTCTTTCATGGTTTTTATTCAATTCAAGTCTTTTCAAAAGCTTTTCTAACTCGATGGTCCCTTGAACTTATCTAAGCCCCCAATTGACAAATTTTCTATAAGGACGCACTCCGTGGAAACCAAAAAGGATTGGTATGGAAAATCCCGGGTCCTTACAGTGGCGACTTCACTGGGGATTTATTTAAGAGGGTGAGACTCGAAAGTCAAGTTTGCTTAATTGTTTAAATAACATGTTCCATATGATTTTGCATCATTTGCATGTGCCTTGGCACAACCTTTTGACCCTTATCAACCCTCGAGGAAGTTTGTGTCGCAACTCGTAGACAATGCGTATATCTAAAGGAATATACAGTTGTCCTATCGTGCAAATCGACGCTTCCTCACCCATGACTCATCAATCCTTTGTTGATGAAAAGAATTACAATCGATGTGTCGACTATCCGCCGAACGGAAGTTGTAATTTGTCATGGTAACCTCACAGGAGCCTAAAGCCTCTAACCCACATTCATCCATCCGCTTGCTTGTTGTGCATGTGTCGTTGTAATGCCCGTCTGATCACATGTTTGCCTATAAACTGCGTCGTTATAATGCTTGCTTGAATGCATGAATTACGTGATTATGTGCCAACATGTACTTACGTGCTAGGAGTCTTTTCTTTTATTTTTAGCTAGTTCCTAATGCCCAAAAATTGTGCGAGAATACAATTCA
The DNA here is from genome assembly GCA_038025085.1 of Tetragonia tetragonoides. Classification (NCBI taxonomy): domain Eukaryota; kingdom Viridiplantae; phylum Streptophyta; class Magnoliopsida; order Caryophyllales; family Aizoaceae; genus Tetragonia; species Tetragonia tetragonoides. The sequence goes on along the minus strand of CM076151.1, from coordinate 40,460,478 downwards.
ATGAGCACTCGTTTCCCAATGATTTATTCTAAAAGTCGTGAACAATTTCTAGGATCTTTTAGTAAAAAAAAAGGGAGTCAGTCTTTCAATTTCCCCTCTCCCCTTTTCTTATATCTGTATCTTCTTTTTTTTTGATGTAATTCAGCTTCGGCCTAAAAAAAAAGTCAAAAAAAAAAATCAAAAAAAAAACAAAGAAAAAAACGGCAAAACCAAAAAGAATGCCGAAAATCAAAAAACAAAAAATAAAGAAAAGAAAGGACCGAATTTTTCCTTTTTATTTATCCCACTTTTCATTTTCTTTGAGTCTAGAAAAATAAAATTAGGATAATCATCTTTTTCTTTTTTTTATTTTCGTACATCGGCTTTATTTTCTTTGAATATTAGGGAAATATTTGGGCACTTAGGCTTAAGGACTTTTTTTTTCTAGGACAATCTGTTTTCTACGTGTGGGTCAAGTTTTCATTTGATGAGAGTCTCATGTTTCATTACTAAGCGCTCCATGCCCCCTGTTCAGATAGACTTCGAAGAAGGAAGATTGGGTCTGATCCGGTCCGCCTCTTGATTCAAGCCATTGGGTCACATCATGATTAGAACAGTCCAAGAATATCTGGTGGAGATGACTGACCGAGTAGATCGTTTGGAAGCTGACATCGCTAACATCAAGTCACGACAGTTGTGGGACACGCCCATGTTCGTCCCTTCGTCTGAAAATCGCAAATCCATGACTCTAGGGAAGCACAATCCCGCCCCCCAAGGGTCAGAAAGGAAACGTAAAAGTGATACATCCTCTTCCAACGTATCACCTAAAGAAGGCCGTGTACCCAGGAAGTTCACGCCATTGGGAATAACCCTCAATACTGCTCTCAAAAGATTGGTAAACAAGGACATACTCCGACCCATAGGTCCTACCCCAGAACCAAGTATCAAAAGCCGAAATTGGAAGGAGGGTCATTACTGCAAATATCATCAGGGAAAAGGGCACGACACGAATGATTGTTGGGCCCTTCGACACATCATCCAGGACAAGATAGATGATGGCACACTACCATCACCCAAAGATGAGGAAGCCGGAGGTTTCGATGACCTCCTAGATGCTGTCAATCACATCGCAATAGAGGAGCCCCAAGATTACTCTCACCTCATTCATGATGATGAGACTACTTTGAGTTCTCCAAAGTCCTACGAGGAAGAACATGCTGTAGAAGGTTATGAAACGGTGGGTGACAGAAACCGAATAAAAGAAAGTTTGTCCCGTATAATCAAGGAGATAGAGGAGATGAGGGAGAAGGTTGACATTCTGGAAGAGCGCACCTCCACACGCAGAAACGCAATCATCTTAACCAAAGAAGAAACTTGGTGGCGTCAAGATCTCTTGTATCACAAGATGTCCAAGTATGGGTATGTCCGCCCAAGAACCCCTACATCAAAGCTCATGCCAAGAGACGGGAACCCTTTCCTAAGCTGCACCTACTGCGCAGCTGAGGGACATCACATCAACCAGTACAGGCATTTTAAAGGGCTAGTCGTGCGTTTCATTGATCAAGGGACAATGTGGCCACCCTATACCTGGACGGTCAGCTGGTGTCGGCATAGTCATGAAAAGTATACCCCTCTCTGTGCACCAATAGAAGCAGTTATGAACGCGCTAGTATGGAGAGGTGACATTTAGCCTTGCATCCCTTTGGAGGAGGCAAGGTCAGAGCCGGGAGAAAACCGCCCCTACTGCAAGTATCATCATCTGTTCGGACACCATACAGATGACTGCCTACGTCTGAAAGACGACTTTCAGGGTGTTATCGACAGAGGAGAGGTTCCGCCACCACTAAGGGAGGGCAATATGGAAGAAGAGCCCTGAAACTAATTGGTTATCTACAAGAGCTAGAGGAATCGAGTCTGAGTCTTCAAGTCCTGTCGAGTTAGGGTCTTAGCTAAATTTTTAGGTTGAGTCTTGAATAGGGGGTATTCCCTTTTCTATTTTCCTTCTAAGTCTAGTTTCCTTTTGACGGGTATTAGGGACCCTCTTCCCTAAAGTCGTGTGTGCTTATCTATTCTTGCAAATCAATAAAAGCTCCTCTTGCTCATTTCTCTCTTTGTTTAACTATTGACAAATCCAATGAATACAAAGTTGCACAAATCATTAACTAATCAATTTAAGTAATGTAAGTGAACTTCGCAAAGAAAGAATACATGTTTACACTTTTACAGGAATTTGAGTAACTGAACTCCCCCAATGATGCCACTCCTAAAGAAGAGGAAGCAAGCCAGCTTTTTGCAACAACCTCGACATCGACATGATCTTAGCCCCGATCGAAAAAGGCCCTTGGTACCAAGACGTCTACAACTACATTACCAAAGGAGTATACCCTCAGGACGCCCCACTAAGAGCTCAACGGGCCATCCGTCTCTTAGCGGCGCAATACGTAGTATACAAGGGGGTTCTTTACAAGAAATCCCACAACGGGGTAAACCTCAGATGTGTGAACGCCGAAGACGCTGCAAAGATCATGGACGAAGTACACAACGGAGTGTGTGGACCACACATGAATGGTCGAATGCTCTCCAAAAAGGTCTTACGACTGGGATACTACTGGACTACTATGGAAAGGGATTGTTACGGCTATATCAAGAAATGTAAGAAGTGTCAAATATATGCCAACTTACAGCATATGCCACCCTCGATGCTTCACAACTTCACTTCTCCTTGGCCATTTTCTGCATGGGGAATAGATATCATTGGAAAGATCACCCCAAAGGGCTCAGGAGAACATGAATACATCCTAGTAGCCATAGACTATTTTACCAAGTGGGTTGAAGCCCAATCCTATGCCATCCTTACCTCCAAACAAGTGTCCAAATTCATAAGGAACAACATCATTTGCCGATACGGTGTTCCGCATGAAATCATAAGTGACCACGGATCCCATTTCAAAGCCGAAACAGCCACCCTCCTTAAAAGCTACAAAATCCAGCACCACAAATCATCCCCTTACCGTCCCCAAACCAATGGAGCAGTAGAAGCCGCCAACAAAAACCTTAAAACTATCATTGAAAAGATGATAGAAAACTACAAGGATTGGCCCATCAAACTCCCATTCGCCCTTTGGGGGTATAGGACATCCATAAGATCCTCTACGGGAGCAACACCTTACTCCCTAGTCTATGGAATGGAAGCAGTCCTACCCATAGAAGTCCACCTACCATCCATGCGGATAGCCTTAGAAGGAGATATCCCCGAAACCCAATGGTTACAGACTCGCTATGAAGAGCTTATGTTCACAAACAGAGACGGTTACGGGCCCTAGACTATTCCCACATGTATCAACAACGCATGGCGAGAGCATTCAACAAAAAGGTTCGACCTCGAAACTTAAAGGAAGGGAACTTGGTTTGGAAAGAATTACGAGCCCCGGTAACCGACCCTAGAGGCAAGTTTCGACCGAATTGGTCCGGATCATTCATCATCAAAGACATCTTATCAGGAGGCGCCAGTCAGACTCATGGATATTGATGGCATCGAGTTCAGCCAGCTCACCAACATGGATCAACTGAAGAAGTGTTACGTCTAAAAAAAATTAAAAAAAAAAAATCGAAAACTTAAAAAAAAAAAAAAAGACGAACACTTATTGAACGAACTACGCTGGCCTGATTCCACACTGGATACGTAGGTAACCTTTTCAAAGGGGCCCGGCCAAAATCAATCAACAAATTCCATTCAACTCATTCAAAAAAGTATAATCTTTATTCAAACTGAACGAATAAGCTTACATTGCAAGAATTAAAAACTCCTAAGAAAATAATGCAACTATGGGGGTTTAAGCTAAACAAATTCCTATAATTATTTTCTTTTGAAAACTAGACTTGCTTTCTTAGAAAACTACTTTAATCCTTCTTCCCTTTGGAAGGCATCGTTGAAGAGTTCTTCTTTGAAGGACCCTGGCTTGAGGACGACCTGTGATCGCTTCCTTGAGCTGGGGGCTTGCCTCTCTTCAGTACATGGTAGTCTCCCATACGAGACACTTCCTTCCTTTTCTTGCTTCCTGTTTGTGAGTCATACCTAGGCTTTAGTTGGTCCCACTCCTCATGACGAAGGGCTCGTCTCGCTTCCCCATCACTGCAGGATAGCCAGTTCAGATAGATCTCAGAAACCTGGGTTGTGGAAATCATCCGAGGTACAGCCCAGCGATGCCTGCTACGCTAATACTTTCCCCACTCAGCAGCAAATTCAGTGGTTAGGGCAACTACATTGGGCCTCGTAGTCTCCTGACGAGGAATCACCTGTCTCAAGCCATATTGCCCCATGACCCTACAGGGAAAGAAGAAAGTAGTCATGTACAAACCCAGTATAGTAGTATGGAGGATCAGATCGTCACAAGCCACTAAAGAAGTCAAACTCCACCAGGGCACGTGCCAACGAATGATAGGTCCCGCCTGGAAAAAGGCATCCCATTCAGCCAGGGACTTTTCAGAATATAGCCTTTTCCTCACCAGAAAGCTAGCAGCAGTATAAGTCTTCTTGGACCAAGTCCGAGGAACACGGATAATCAGATTATCTGGTGACTCTATCAACCTCAAATGCCCGCATAACCAGATTTGAAGCAGCAGGGGGCTGCCCGAGAAAGCTTGGTTAGGAGACGTTTTCAACCTGTCAAGCCCAATAATGGTTTCTTCTATCACCAGATGTAAAAGAGAATGTCCTTCAACCATTTGATTAACTACGCGCAGCAACGAGGCTCTACCCATGTTTGAAGATTCTGCATTAACAAACAACAGACGGTTTAACAGGCACAGTATAAAAGCCTGTCTACGGTAACGCCAGAATATGGCACCTTTTTCAGAGGAAATTGCCAATTTTTCGCAAATTTGAACCAAGTCCACATCAGCACCAAGCACCATGTTTTTAGCTTCTGCAGATGACAAACCCAAGGATTTTCTGTATAGATCCCTAAAACCATCTCTCACATAAGGCACAGCTGGGGGAAGAACGTCAGGAATATTAGTGATCCCAGCAAATTCCTCCACCAAAGGGCATAATTCAGAATTACCCAAACCGGAAAACATGCAAGTCAGGGTCCCAATAATTCAAAGCAGAACGAAGAAGGGGCCACAATATTTTGGTTGGTTTTAAGTTTAGCAGGGTAGAAACATGGAACGGGGCTAGTTCGAGTTTCTCTTCTACGATCAGATTTTTGCACCAAGCATCGAACAGATCTTCAAAGGATTTCACCATGGCGGAAAATTGGAGAAGTTTGGGAAGCTAAAGAGATATAAAAAAGTGGTACAACATCCAGCACCCCGAATATCCTATTTATAGGCAAACACGCGGGCCGAAAAAGCAAAAAAAAGAGTTGTCAGCAGACTGGTCAGCGCCGCTAGCGACCCAGACTATGGCCCCACCCCGATTTCCTTTCTGCTCCAGTTCGCATTTCTGATCCAGACGACTCGATTTCAGTCCGGTTTTCAGTAGCTGCGCGGAATGACAAAGCCCGAGACTCTCTTAGATTTATCTTTTTCATTTTTTCTTATTTTTTTTAGGGGGTATATATGTGTAAAATTTTGCGTTTTACTTTACTATTCCCTAAATTTATAGATTTATCTTTTTCATTCTTTTTATTTCTTTTCTTTTTTTAGGGGGGTATATATGTGTAAAATTTTGCGTTTTACTTGCATTTTTTTACTATTCCCTAAATTTATAGCTTTGTTATACTGTACAATACATTGCATAAAGAAGATCAGACGGGCATAATTGAGTCGTCATAACATGTTCATGCATATCAAAGAAAATCTGTGTAAGTGTTACACTCAAAACAGGAGTTCAAAGACCAATGTTCACAAAGCGGTCCAACATCGTTCAACTAGAATCGCCACTGCCGGCCTCATCATCAACGGACGGCCCTTGACCGTAGTGTTCGATCGAGTAAGGGAACGAAGAGCTATATAGGGGCCTACTGTTCTCAGGCCTCATGTCCTGCCCATCATACGCTGGAGCCCGCATAGGGGAACCTCCCGGAAACCCCGAGGCAAATAAGCTTGTTGTGGCCTGACTGGCAAAGTCCATAGCGGCATCCTGATGAGAAGGCCCAGAATATGACATATCCCACCCAGGGGCGGTAGCCCAATCTCCAGCTGAGGGCGTAGGTGCAGGCAACCTATCGAAAGAAGGCCGAAAATCAACAGGAGAGAACATCTCCGGAATATATGGGACAGAAGGTCCGGGCACCTCATCAACAGGAGGCCTAGTCGCCACCACAGGAGGAGAACGAGCAATGGATGGTCTGCTCGCTGAGGAAGCCCTCGCTGCAGAAGAATGGCGTGGCCCTACCGAGGATGAAGACTGAGACATCTGCAGATGATCGAAAATGTTAAGTTAAGCACTTCACTTAGCTAAAACAAAGGAAGAAGGGAATTTACTTACATCAATAGTCTTGGACCGAGAACTCTTCCCCTTGCCCATCGCTCGACCATAGCCTTTCTTCAACAGGTGTATAAGCTTGAAGATGTGAGAAGTCTGCTCCCGGTCAACTGCAAAAAAAGAGAGAACCACAAAATAGAGTCAGAAATTCAAAACAAACACAAGTATAGGAGAGAGACAAAAGAGAGAGAGATGACTCACCCCCGTACAACCATCGGGCAAGGGTAGGCCCTCCACCGCCTCTCCATCAGCAATATCGAGAGGGAGCTCCTCCACTATACGCCCTCCGCTCTCTCCTAGATACCTCACCTCGTTGGTTGGCAAGGTCACACTTGGGGGCTGACCCCGAGAAGCTCTAGAATGAGACCTCCTAGGACCCGGAAGAGCTAGACGATCCCCCTGCAGGACACAAAAGTCAGTATGTTGGGCAAACAATTTAAAAACACAGACAAATTTCTTACCTCAGAAGTAAGGTCCGACATCAGGCGATCTAAGCAATAGGCCAGATACATGGCCGTCTGGTCCAAGCCAACGACCTCCGGCACGATAAACTCCTGTCTGCGCTACCACGGATCACAACCCCAAGGTCCCGCACACTCAGGCCGCGCAGGTAAAACATGGTCAGAGGAGGATCCTCCGGAACCAGATGAGTACCCAAAGAGGGATAGACCAACCGAGTCAAGCGATCCCTCAGATACCATACAAAGCTGAATGGCCCCTCGAACACCACTCGTAGGGAAGATACCCTGAAGGACTCTAGGGTAATATGGGGAGGAACCCCAGGAATCTCATCAAAGCCGGACCACGACACCTGCAGATCATCAAGTCAAAATTCATTCACACAAAATGAACAAAAGAATGTACAGATCAACAAGCAACATGCCGTGGACACAGCATGGCTCTCAAAGGTAGCCCGGAAATGCTCCAGGGAAGTGAACGGATGGGTGTCCCTACCAACCCATCAGGAGCCTAAAGAAAACATCCTCAAACCAGGACGATGAGGACCAAAAGCTGGAAAATACTCAAAGAACCACAGCTGCCACGCAAATAAACACACAAGCAAAGATGACTTCCCTAGTTGAAAATATAGGCAAAAGGAGAGGAATAAACGAACAAAAAAAGGGGAGTCTACCTCTAAGATCCTCCATGGGCCCGTGATAGATGTCCTCTCGCTCGTCTCCTTGGGCCTACAGGCCCGACGACACCACTTCAACAAAGAAGCATAAGCAGCCCCACCAAGGTTGAACTCACGCACCTTGGACAAATCCTCCAAACATGTTAAGAAACCGACTAGACACACGCTCTTCTTCTGAGCAAAGATCGTCAACCCCAGCAAGCAAGCCAGGAAATTACGAGCCCTCTGCTCTTCGGTAAGCCCCTGCGCAGATGCGGCCTCCCACAGTCGCGACAAGGAAATCTGATCCTCGTCAAAATGGGTATATACAGGCCCATAAAGATCCGACAAAGTGTCACTCTGTCGCCAATAATCCGTGTCATACTGGATACGGCGCCCTCTAAAAGACAACTCCGTCAGCACAGCAAACTGATAAGGAGTAGGAAACATCTCTCCCACAGGTGTATGGAAGGTGTTCGTAGAATCCCAAAACCTCTCTAGTAAATCCCGGGCGACAATCCTAGAATCCCCCGAGTGACAGGCAGGGATAATAGTCAAGAAATCAGCGAGACCTGAGTCCAGTACCAAACTCCTGGCCCTCTCTGAAAAGGTACCCAACAGCATAGACCAATGGGAAGTAGTCCCATGAGCCTGCAGCATAACCCCAACACCCTGGCCAAGCCAACAAAATTTTCTCCAGTACCCAATACACAACAAATACAGCTAAAAATAAACTTCACCACAAATTATATACAGCTAGCCACCAACCAGTACAAATCCCAATTTGTTCGTGTGCCGAAGCACTAACAGTTCCAAATTTTCAGTTCAAATATACTAAACACAAAAAAAGTTGAGTCAGAAAACGTACCATCTCTGGGTCAGAAAAATTGACTCTGCCTAGCCGGCAACAGAACACTGCGGTTCCAAACGCCAGGCGGGCGCCAGTCTAACCGCATAAATGAATTCTGGTACAATCGAGCCCCATCCGCGTGACAAGTTGGAGGCTTTCGGGTAGAAGGCAACCCGGTGCGGAAAAGGCTCCGGTCATACTCCTCATCATACATAGGACGCTTCCCTCTATCCGCGGGAGCCATGGGAGTACTATGAAGTTTCCTCTCTCTACAAGTGGGAAAATAAAAGTTTCAGATTCGCAAGCTACAAGCATCCATTCAACAACGCAACTCAAAATTCAGCAACAAGGCGGAAAAATAAGCAAGTTCAAAACAAAAACCGAAGAAAACGGACAAGAATCAACTTACTTCAAGTGGAGTGAAGCACTCAACAATGGAGGACCTTCAAACTCGAAGCTCTCGACAATGGCTCGGGTGAAGAAGAAGAAGAAAACGTGAAGAGAAGATAGAGAAAGCGCTGAAGCGCTTTTTATTGGCTCAAGGCCAGAGCCGCTAGCGGTGCTGGCCAGAGCTGCTAGCGGCCTCGAACCCAAGCCCAGCGCCGCCAGCGGCCCTGCGGACCTGCAGCACGGGCCCCACAAGATGACTTGAGGCCCCCTTTTCCAGTCCAAAGTTCGTTATTACAGTTCGTCTCGCGGCAACGTCAGTACCAAACGCGCGGGAGCAAAGCCCTCGGGCCCACAAATACAAAATTCGACCGTTGGCCCATTTTACGGTACCAACTACTTACAGGTAAAACTAACCCATTTATTTTGCAGGATCTACATGGCGACGACTCTTACGACCCGGAGCGCCCAATTTATTCTTAAGCCCGAAATTTTCAACGGCACTTGTCAAGCAATTCGACACTACAACTTTCCGGGTTAGTCAAGGAGCACTGAAATTATTGCGGTTAAACTATCCCTGTGCAACACTACAACTTTCCGGGTTAGTCAAGGATCGCTAAAATTATTGCGGTTAAACTATCCCTGGGCAACACTACAACTTTCCGGTTTAGTCAATGATCGCTAAAGTTATTGCTGTTAAACTATCCCTGGGCAACATTACAATTTTCCGGGTTAGTCAATGATCGTTAAAGTTATTGCGGTTAAACTATCCCTGGGCAACACTACAATTTTCGGGGTTAGTCAATGATCACTAAAATTATGGCGGTTAAACTATCCCTGGGCAAGGCTACAATTTTCCGGTTTAGTCAATGATCGCTAAAGTTATTGCGGTTAAACTATCCCTAGGCAACACTACGATTTCGGGGTTAGTCAAACTATCCCTGGGCAAGTTACAAATTTTCGGGGATAGTCAATGATCGCTACAGTTATTGCGGTTAAACTATCCCTGGGCAAGGTTACAAATTTTATGCTTCAGTCAATGATCGCTTAAAGCGGTTATACTGTCCATTGTTTTTATATGTTTCAGTCAATGATTGCTTAACCTATTGCATTTAAACTGTTCATATGTTTTAACCATTTTACAGCCGTCATTTTGATCGCGCTGTCTCGTCGACCTTTTCGTTTCTTATGCAGGGACGGAATCTCGGCATCCGCCGAGTGGTGTTTAGTCAATGTTTGCTCGATAAAGCATTTATACTATTCACTCTCATGTTACTAACCATTTTTGCAGCCGTTATTTTTAATCGCGCTGTCTTGTTGACTTTTTAGTTTCTCGAAAAGGGACGAAATCTCGACATCCGCTGAGCGGTGTTTAGTCACTGTTTTTCGAAGCACTCTATGTTGATCATCCTCAAAGTATTGCTAACTTTTTCACTCACTCTGAATACAGGTCCCCAGCAGACATTTAGGCCAGCTATCCTGCCACTATTAACCTTTCAGTTTCTCTTGTGTTCACAGGGATGAAATCTTAGCACACTACGAACATGTTCCAACACAGGTTTGTCTTCATATGCATGCATACTGTACACTCTCACACACCGTTGCACATCAGCATCTTGCATGTCGCCTTCGGAGTACTTTGATCTTCGCTTTTACTCAAGCTCGATCAAAGTGGGGGCTTCTGTAGACGCCAAAAAAGCGTCTTCAGATTTCTCCGCAAAAGCCCGATGATGAAAGGAGTAATTTTTAAGCTTGAACTGCTATTTTGCTTTAATAGTTAAAAATAAGGTCCCAGGCTTTTCTCGAAACACTCCTTTATTTTCATTCCATCCAAAAGCCCCGTTCAAGATCTTCCCAACGACACGTCTCATGCCTCATTCCGACCCCCGGTCGCCAAGTTGCGATATAGGAGTAAAATCGTCTTTCGCCACCCAAGGGTAAAACAGTCTTTTCTTATTTTTCGGATCATTAAAAATTTCACGGAAGATAAAGACAGGCTGGATGACGTAATCCAGCTGGCTGCTAACAGCCGTCAGCGGCTCTGGAGAATGTCCCAGGGCCGCTAATAGGGCCGCTTGCGACGCTGCCTTTCCCTTCGGGCCCGGCTCGTTTTTCGGGCCCGTCTCGTTTTTCAGCTCATTTTCACCCGTCCAACCCTACTTTTCCACGCCTATATAAACAACCCTCCACCCTCAGTTCAAAACACACAGTCTACAGTTGACAACCTCTATTCTCAGTAGTATTGACTCTGAGCTTCCCCCTCTTTCTTCCAAACTTGAGATCTATTTTTACTATTCTTGTCAAATATAGCCTACAGTTCAGGTACAAATTCCTGAGGGCTCAAATTAAATTGCTTGCCTATTTGTTTATTTTCTAAGTAGTCATAATGTAGATATCATGCTAAAATAACGTTTTTATTGCTTCCTAAATATTGTCTGTGTAGTCGTTGTGCTGCTCAACTTGTCAATCAAATGCATGTCTAAATAAGGGTTAAAATAAATGTTGTGATGCTTGTGATGAACCAATTAATAGTCTAAGTCTAGGTTGTTAATCCGGTTTTGCATGGGAATTATGTCTTTAAATTATTAAGCAAACTTGAGTTAGTAGAGGCCGTCATAATATGGGCAAGTTGGGTGCCTAACACCTTCCCACCTCATACCTTCGCCCCCGAACCCTTTATTCTTGGGTACTTATATGTTTTATATAAGCGGGAGTCTTTCTAAAAACATGATTAGTTCACTTTTCGCGCTATTGGGTTGTCCCTTCGATAAAACGCCAATAGCAGATTCGTGACCTCTTTCATGGTTTTTATTCAATTCAACTCTTTTCAAAAGCTTTTCTAACTCGATGGTCCCTTGAACTTATCTAAGCCCCCAACTGACAAATTTTCTATAAGGACGCACTCCGTCGAAACCAAAAAGGATTGGTATAGAAAATCCCGGGTCCTTACACCTAGGAAGGCGTTTTACGAGACATTAATGTATGGGTCGGTAAGCCGAAAGCATAGCTGAATCGGAGCTCGAGGAGCCGAATGACCTTTTCGGGGCACCGGCGATCATTTGGGGTCACGATAGACCCTTCGGAGAATTTGGGAAGAAATGACAACTGGTAACCGAGAAGCCGAAAACCAAAAGCTATAATCCATGTTTACTGAGCTTCAAAGGTGGATATTTTCACACCATATTGCACGAGACAACCCTAGGGAAGATGAGAGGCCACCGAAGTCGGTTATGGGGTCGATGGTAGTTTTGAAAGGCGTTTTACGGGACACCAAAATAAAGGGGTGCCGGAACGACGAAAGCATCGGTGAAATCGGAGCTCGAGGCCTGGATGAACTTCCCCGGGTGCCGACGGTCCTCGGTCCTCTAAGCCATGTTAGACCCCCCGGAGAAATTTGGGCAACAAGTCCCGTCCCGATGAAGCCAAAAATTGGAAGCTATAATCCACGCTTTTTGGCCTTCTGGAAGGCCTTGAAACGAAGGTGGATATTTTCGTACCACATTGAAAGGGACACCCATAAGGAACATGGGATGCCCCGGGGATCGTAAATCGGGTTTCAGGTAGGCTTAAAAGGGCCAAAAAGTTGAACACAAGGGTGATTTCAGAGTTCGGTCACCCATATGACCTTCACGGGGCACCGGGTGTCCATTGGGATCAAGACAGACCCCCGGAGAAGTTTGGGCAAAACTGAGAACTGGGTCCCGGGAAGCAAAAAAATCAAAGGCTACAATCCATGTTTTTTGGGCTTCCATAACGCCCCGGAATGAAGGTGGATATTTTCGGACCATAACGGATGAGACCCCCCAAGGGGACATGGGAGGCCTCTGGGGTGGGTTATCGGGTTCCTGTTAGACTTGGAAGACGTTTTACGGAAAACTAATGTATGGGATGTTAAGCCGAAAGCAGAGCTGAAATCGGAGCTCGAGGAGCCGAATGACCTTCCCAGGGCACCGACGATTATCTAGGTTCACGACAGACCCCCGGAGAAATTTGGGCAAAAATGACAACTGGTCCTCGGGAATCCGAATATCGAAGGCTATGATCCACGGTTTTTTGGGCTTCCGTGAGGCTCCGAAGGACGGTAGATATTTTCGCACCACATCGTACGGGTCACCCCTAGGACACATGGTAGGCCCCAGAAGTCAATTATTGGGTCCTTGGTAGGCTTGGAAGGGCGTTTTACGGAACACCAATGTGATGGAAGAAACGCCGAAAGCATTGGCGAAATCGGAGCTCGAGGACCCGGATGGAAGCACCGGAGGTCCTCTGGGTTCACGATTAGAGAATTTGGGCAAAAACGACAACCAGCCCCCGAAAAGCCTAAAATCAACGGCTACATTTTTGCTTCAGGAGGCGTTAAGACGGTGAATACTTTCGCACCACATCGCACGAGGCATCCATAGGGGACATGGGAGGCCCCCTGGGTCGGTTACCGGTTTCTTGGTAGGTTTGGAAAGGCATTTTATGGGACACCAATGATAGAGCCGAAACGCAGAAAGCATGGGAGAAATTGGAGTTCGGGAACCAAATGACCTTCACGGGACACCGAGGGTCTGTTGGGATCATGACAGACCCTCGGGAGACGTTTGGTCAAAAATGACAACCAGGTCCCAGGAAGCCAAATATCGAAGGCTATAATCCACTTTTCGGGGCTTCCATGAGGCCCTTGAACAAAGGTGGATATTATTTTCGCACTACATCGCACCCCCCAAGGAGACATGGGAGGCCCCCTGGGGTGGGTTATCGGGTCCCTGGGAAGGCGTTTTACGAGACATCAATGTATGGGTCTGGTAAGCCGAAAGCATAGCTGAATCAGAGCTCGAGGAGCCGAATGACCTTTTCGGGGCACCGGCGGTCATTCGGGATCACGATAGACCCTTCGGAGAAATTTGGGAAAAAATGACAACTGGTAACCGAGAAGCCGAAAACCAAAAGTTATAATCCATGTTTATTGAGCTTCAATGGTGGATATTTTCGGTCCACATTGCACGAGACAACCCTAGGGAAGATGAGAGGCCACTGAGGTCAGTTATGGGGTCGTTGGTAGGTTTGGAAGGCGTTTTACGGGATACCAAAATAAAGGGGTGCCGAAACGACAAAAGCATTGGTCCTCTGGGGCCATGTTAGCCCCCCAGAGAAATTTGGGCAACAAGTCCCGGGGAAGCCGAAAATTGAAGGCTATAATCCATGCTTTTTAGCCCTCTGGGAGGCCTCGAAACGAAGGTGGATATTTTCGCACCACATTGCAAGGGACACCCATAGGGAACATGGGAGGCCCCGGGGATCGTAAATCGGGTTTCAGGTAGGCTTAAAAGGGTGTTTTACAAGACACGAATGCGAGGGTTGGAAAGCCAAAAACATGGGTGATTTCAGAGTTTGGTGACCTGGATGACTTTGACTGGGCAACGGGGGTTCGTTGGGGTCATGACAGACACCCCGGAAAAGTTTGGGCAAAAATGACAACCGGGTCTTGGGAAGACAAAAATCGAAGGCTATAATCCACGTTTTTTGGGCTTCCTTGAGGCCCCGGAAAGAAGGTAGATATTTTCACACCCCATCGCACGAGACACCATTTCCAGTGGAGCCAAAAGTTGCTCTACTTTTTGGCTTCGGAATGTAATGGACTAAAGCAAAATGGCTCATAAAACTGTCGGCACTTCTTATTTATTGTGAAGTTGCCGATGGTCGTCGCTCTTCGGATCTCGGGTCACACGGAAACAGCCTCTCTGTGAGACTCTCATAGAGGTAAGGCTGCGTACAACCGACCTCCCCCCCCCTTACCCTGCCTAGGCGGGAGCCTCTTTGGAGGCACTGGGGTAATGTTGATGAATGTTGATGAATGATCGCACGAGATACCCCAAGGGAGATGGGAGGTCCCTAGGTGGGTTATCGAGTCCTTGTAGGGTTGGAAAGCGTTTTACGGGACACTAATATATGGGTCAGAAAGCTGAAAGCATAAGTGAAATTAGAGCTCGACAAGCCGAATGACCTAAGGGCACCAACGGTCATCCAGCAGAAATTTGGGCAAAAATGACAACCGGTCCTCGGGAAGCCGAAAATCAAAGGCTATAATCCACGTTTTTTGGGCTTTGTGAGGCCCCGGGATGAAGTGGATATTGTCGCGCCACATTGTACTGGAGATTCGTAGGGCACATGGTAGGACCCCGGGGTCAATTATCGGGTCCTTGGTAGGCTTGGAAGGGCGTTTTACAGGACACCAATGTGATGACCGGAACGCCGAAAGCATTGGTAAAATCAGAGCTCAATGACCCGGATGAACTTCCTGGGCCACCGTAGGTCCTTAGGGTTCACGATAGACCCCCCCCCCCCCAAAGAGAAATTTGGGCAAAAATGATAACCGGTCCCCAGGAAGCCTAAAATCAAAGGCTTTAAGCTACATTTCTTGGGCTTTCAGAGGCCCCGAGATGGTGGATATTTTCGTACCACATCACACGAGACACCCTTAGGGTCCTAGGGGACATGGAAGGCCCCCGTGGTCGGTTACCGGGTCATTGGAAGGTTTGGAAATGCATTTTACGGAATAACAATTTGAGGGTCGAAACGCCGAAAGCATGGAAGAAATTGGAGTTCGGGGACCCGGAAGATCTTCCTGAGGCACTGGAGGTCCTTTGGGGGTCTCGATAGATCCTCCGTTTAAGTTTGTGCAAAATTGACAACCGGATCCGAGGAAGCTGAAAATCGTAGGCTTTTTTTTTTTTGAAATTAAAACAACACATCATACTCAATGTAAAAGTCACCGGGCACTTACAAGAATAAGAGAATAAATCGATAAGCAAAAGTATGAGATACTAGCAATTGACATCATAATCACTAAAATGAAAGAGATCTGTAAACTTACTCCACTGAAGATCGACCAGAGATCAAACATGGCTTCTTGTATAATTGATGACCACTGATCACAATTGCAGCCTTGCAGGTGCAGCTTAAGTGACAACGATCAGATAAAAAGCTTGAACTCCATCAAATCAAAGCTAACAACGGACCTTATGGCACGCCTATCAGTTTTCACCCCATTGTTATGTCTATGATCCAGGAGCATCTAAGCCTTGATTCATTTTTGAGATACTAGTTTGTGGAATAATTCATGAAGTATTTTTTTTTTGTTGAGAATAAGTCTTGTTATTTTATTTCATAGCAAAAACAGCTACATCATTTTGGTACTACAAAACAAGACTCCAAAGAGCAATTGCACATTCATTGCATCAATCAACCGCCTCACCCCCGCCTTCTAGGAAGAGTTGAGTGAGGGACTGCAATCATGTGCTTGGACAATGCTTATACACCCAGCTCGTTTAATAATACACCTATACAAGACCCAATAAGTTTAGATAATACATTACTCCGTATTTATCAGTTTGAAGTTTTACATGCTGGTTTTTTTTTTATTGATAGTTGTATGAACAACATATGAACAATGCTTACCCCTAATAAGATATGACAGAGAAGATTAAATAAGTTTCTGGCCATATAGGGAAACTGTAACCTTATAGTACAAAAAAAGGCTACCCCTACACCCTGTCATCATATCATGCACTTGCTTTGTAATTTGTGATAGAATCACATAAATCTGGAATTTGACTGTTAGAGGTGATTTTACTGTGATTACCATTGGAACAGTTAATAAGTTTCATGATTGCAAGTCGAAATTTTGCATTCACTCTGGAAAATCCTAACACGCATACTAAAAGGTGACAGATAGTAAACAAACAGGAGAGCAGAATGTAACTATATCAGCAAGATCAAGATGTCCCAGATTTCATGACTACTTACCAAGACTTCACATCCGTCGTCGTGCACAGAAATCTTGGTAAGGTTTGAAACCATCTTGCCATTGTGAGAACTGCTTCGCCAACAATTTATACGCATCTATTTCCTTTCCATCAACAATGTTCTGAGGGCGATCATCAAACTTCAAATCCACTGGGCAGAGGTCATCAAAGAGTTTGAAGACATCCATGTCTGTGCCCTTATCGACTCTTTCATTCTCAGGCAACTTCGCGATCATGACATTGAATTTTTCACCTTCAAGAAAATCATAAGGTTCTTCTTGAGCTTCCAGCTTGGCCAATGGCTCATACAAGAAGCATGGGCTTGGATTTGAGGAGCCATCCCAATTCTCTTCCTTGTTGTTTATCCTCTTCAATGCAAGAATTGGGAAACCCATTTCCTTTGCTGAACTCATAACTGAGCTGCAGCTGAGGTCAATGCTTTTTCAGGTGAGAATTCATTCACTTCGCCTACGGAAGAAATACAATTTTTCAAGATCTCATGTAGAACAAGTGACACAGGAAGAGGAACAACTGGAGCCCCTAACTCATCACTAGGCTGTTCTAAGCTTGACCTCTTATTATGAAGGTGAGATGGATTTCTTAAGAGGAAAGGAGGGGATTGGTTTTCTCCTGGAGTGATTGGGACCTCCAAAGACACCTTTTTTCTGATCAAAAAGAGCTCCAAGTTCAGCACTATGGGGGAAAGCCAACTCTAAAATATTCATGGGTAAGCCAATCCGTATAATCCGACAGACAATCTCATACAAACTTGTTGGCATTCTAACATCCCTGAAAACATCAGAAGGTGAAAGGCAAGTGAGTGATGGACCACAGCCAAGCGATGTCAGCTTCTCATTCATAAATTTAAGGAAACGCTCATTAGGTCCTTTCTTTTTACTTGCAATTGCAGGAGCATTCCTAAACTTCGTTACCAATGCTGTCGCCAGATTATTATTCAAATGGGACAGAGATATTCAAGTTTAAGATACTTGAATTTCCTAGCAAACTTGTACTCATCATCACCCATAGAGCATAGGAGGGAATCTTTGAGATTAAGTTTTGTTTTTTCATGTGTCGCTGCTACAGTCGTTTCCAGTTTCCACGAGGCACAATATTGCTGCATTTCCAGCTTCCCTGAAGACATCAACCATACAAGTGTGAACCCACCATGCTCTCCTGGCCGCGGTAATAAAGAAGAAAGATCCTTGTCAATGATGAGAAAGCCTAGAACCAAACCTTTTTCTGCTGCCATTCAATCCACACAGGAAGATCATCTTTTTCAAACTCTTCCCTTAGAATACAACTACTACAGAGGCAATCCTGTCCACGCAATGAAAGATGGGAAAGAAGATCCCACGCATAAAATGAGTTAGAGAAATTTGAAAGCTTAGAAAAGTTAGACTGTTTATCCAGAGGACGCCCGTAACAGAAAAGGCTAAAATCATTGTTCCAAAAGGATCCCAATATAACAGCAAAGCTGACTGCAGAGGCCCCTGCATATTTCTCATCACGTGGCTGCGATCTTAACCAGAGAGAGGAAAGACAGTCAGGTAACAGGGCTCTTGAAGACGATGACCCCATCTCAGCACTGGCATTAATGGCTTTCGAACATCGCACAGAAGTAACCATTGCTCCGAAGCCACAGTGTAAAGAAAATCATCAGGCCCACCCAGCCTTAGAGAATGCAACAAATCGTTCATTTTCAACAATGTCATTAATACCGAGCATCTCAACTTTCAACAAACAGCTCAGCTGACATTTACCAAACCTACAATCAACTAAGTAAATAGCCTTTGAATTCGCCACAATCCAAATTCTGGGATGCCAACTGAATTCACAACTAAACCACTCACGCCCTGCCGATTCACCAACTTTGTCCCAGGAAACACTTATCGTCTTCCCTCTAAACCTCGCATTTGGACATGCAGAATTTATATCAACAAAAACAAGACACCATTCTCTAACAAGACCACACATTCACCTGACAAATGCGGGTTCCAACAAGCATGGGCCACGGCACAACTTTTAAACAACTTGGTGCCCAGAAAAACCAAAGTGGGCTATCAGAATCAGAACCATGCCCACTAGTTCTGGCAGCAAACCAATGAACTGCATACATAGTACAAGCCAATAAGAACCCAGTATGGGCAGGAGTAGAACAATCACTAACTGGGCAAGCAGTTAACTGAATGATCTGGTGATAATTATCAAAAACTGGAACATCTGAAGTATCTGAACTAAAGTCAACTACCAAATTTGAACCTTGCAGATAAAACAAGAAATCCAACATGGTTGAGATTGGCCCCAGTAGGAAAAAGGACAAGAATCCGGCTACTAGGGAAGTGGAGGTGCTCAAGGCGGTTGACACAGATGGTGTGATGGTGATGGTCACTGTCATTGTCAAAGGCAGCACCGCAGCAGATATGGTGGAGGCAGTGGAGGAGAGGACAGGGGCGTCACGGGAGGTGGTGGCTTCGAGCAAGCAGGAGAGAGAGAGTTGGGAAGGAGAAGGGAGGAAAGGAGGAGAGAGGTAGGAGGGAGAGGATAAGAGAAGGTTGAGGGTTTCTGGGATGGGGTTAAAGAAGAGTGGACCCAATGAAGGGGAAGAGGAGGTTTCCAAGAGCAGAGGAGCAGCATGGCTTGAGGAAACTGGCCATAGTGACTTCCATTCTTCTGAGAAATTCATCCTGTAACTTATCCTTTGACCAATATTAATCTGCAGTACACCACTAAACTCAATCTAACTTCTGATTAGCTGGTGAGTCCTTCTCATGCATATGGCGTGCCGCTCATGAACCACTTGACGACTCTCAGCATTTAATGCTGGCGGGCACAAGAGAAACTACGTAAACAATCTCTTGGCTGCTTCATCCTTTCTGCTTGTTGTCTTGGAGCTGCAAACATGATGCAGCAAGGAAAACTAACATTAGGAACAAAAACATTCATGAACTAATAAAGAGATGAGGTCTTTTTATTAATTTAGTCACTGGATGTACATGTATAATAGCACATCACAAATAGGAGTACATAAACCTTGAGCATAAGTTTAGCAAAAAAAAAAATGCAGAATTTATTGCTCTACAAGTTCCGAATTGATATGGCAATGCATTTCTTCAGTGTAATATCATAAGACTTTGTGATGTAGCTAGTATTTTTGTTTTAACATCCAGAAATTTTTTTCCTTCCACCTCCCCATCCCCATCATAATAAAAAATTTAAAAAGGCACAAAAGTATGGGTTGTCATCAGTTTATTAGTATAATACAAAGTGCCATGGGAAGAAGAGGGGAGAAAAGCAAGTCTAACAAGATATATCATTCTGGTGAACTAATTATAGATAGGAGCATAATTGCAGCTATGACCCTTTCAGGACATCACAGAACTATGAATATCAATTAGGAATAAACTTAAATTTCAGTAAAGGAGTATAACATTCTCCTCTATTACAAAATGTCCCCTAAACAGTAAGACACTAAGACCACAGTGCTTAGTTTGCCAAAGCTAGATAGAAAATTTCTCAACATTTAATCAACTATGACCATAATCAAATTAATAGCACGATTAAGCGGAGGCTTCAGCTTGCAAAAGTTCAAAGACAACAAAGAAAATGAAAAGTAGGAGGAAGAGGACAAAGAGAAAAGGGGAAAAAGATCAGAGTGGCTGGCATGGAACTTACATTTCTCGTTGCCTCTCACCTATAGATAGTTAGTGTACTGACTAGTGAGGTCTTGTTTCTCCTGAAAGAGAAACTTGGCCCTTCAATCCAAGGATATCCATGTAGGATGAGCCTTGGCTGCGAATCATACAATAGTTTAACTCCATCCTAATTATAAACAATATTCGTATCTTTTAAGCCAAAAAAAAAAAAACATAAATTGCTCTAAGTCATGATCCTTAAGGTGGTCTAGCTTCTTAGTTTCCTGAGCTCATACCCTGCAGCTAATTGCATGAAACAGAAGTAGTACCGCTCGTTTGATAACATCTTGCAAGACTAACAGCTTCACTCATTTCAGCTTCATTGAGAAGATGCTACGGAAAGAAAACAAAGAACACCAAGAAATCTGACTTGACTGAAGTGTAAACATACAGCAAGACCCAAGTAGAGAAAGTGAAAAACTGTTTGAAGAGAGCACTTTATCAGGTACAGCAAACAATGATTTCAGATCAATTCATTACCAAATGATCATTCTTAAACTACTAAAAGAAAAGGACACTTTCTACAAGTTACTCTACTACTTTCTTCACTACTAACCTTGCATATACAAAAACAAGAAAACAGAAACGGGAAAGAACACAACTTGCTTGTATTAATCACCGACACAACTGGGATTGCTACTAACACATACAGAATGAAGAGCTGCTGGTGCTCCAAGAGGATTATGTTGGCAGTCTTTCTATAATGTTTTGTTAGGTTATATCATCCATATTCCATAATGATTAGTATAGATTGTCAATGATTTAGGATATTTTTAATTTTTGAATTTTTGTCAATAACACTGATTTCAAATGGGAAAATCAATAGTCTTGCTTACATTCAAATGCGTAGTCAAATCGGTTCATAACACTGATTTCAAATGGGAAAATCAATAGTCTTGCTTACATTTAAATGCGTAGTCAAATCAGTTCATCAAGATCGTTATATTTCGGCAGGTGCAATTTTTGTTGTTTCACTAAACAAGTACTTCCTTTGTTTCATAATGTAAGTTGTTTAAGGCAATGGCACATCTATTACGACAATTCTTAAATAGCCTCAATTTTAGCAAGCAAAAACTAAATATCTTCACTAGAATAGAACAATAAATGAATGCGAACTACAGTATGCTTGGTAATAGAGTATTAAATGCTTCATTGAACTTCTAAAATGACTTGCAATATAGGACAGAAATAATTCCCCATATGACTTATGTTATGAGACGAAGGGAGTTATGTATAAGAAAACAAACAAGCACTCACCTGACAGAGAACATAATTATTTACAAACAAAAGAATCTCATATTAAAGTTGCAATGATTTTAAGGTTAATTCTAAGCTCTGTTAAAAAATTACTACTATGTTAGTACAAACTAGTGGACTGTCTATGCAAAATGGGTGGCAATCGATGGTTGTTTGGATGACTTTCTAGTTGCAAAAGATGCAAAAGCCAAGAAAGTAGCCAATCTAATGCACTAATGTAGCCAACCTTCATTCTAACGGCTATTTCATCACTTCCAAGATCTAGCTAAGAGAGTTGGAGACTATAATTAGCTTTACTTTTTAGGGCTACTATGTTTCTTTTAGATTGACTAAGCGTAGTCATAAATACTTAAAGCTGAAGCTTGTATACCAACAGCGCCATTGTGATCAAATGACCATAGGTGCTGATGCTTAAGGTGGTGTTTGGCCTAGCTAACTTGTGGGTAGTTTTCACTTTTTCTCCTATTTTTCCTCACAAACCTCTCTCTCCTCCTTCTCATCCCAATTTTCAGCGTCTAAGAAGTGTAAAACACCCATTGGGAGGCCTAAAAGTAGAAGCTCCAAATTTATGATTCTACTTTTGGGGCTTCTAGGGTTCTTAGGAGGTGTTTTATACTTTTAGAAGTTGAAAATAGGGGTGACGAGGAGGTGTGTGGGAAAATAGGGGGGAAATGTAAAAATTACCTACAAGTCCGGCCAAACATGCCCTAAATCAGTTTGCAAGAGCAATAGGAATTGAGGAGGTCATAAATGACCCATTTCTAATCCTGCAAAATGTTCCTTATTAAAAAGATTCAACAACTAGACTACTAGAGAGTGCACTTTGGATAATATACTTTTTCTTCTTTTTTTTTTTTTTGGAGATTGCAAGTTGGTTAATAATATACTTCTTATAAAGATTAGGCATGAGCCAAAAGAAGAGAAAATATTGTAAAGAAGATAAATAAATCCTACACGCAGTAAAGGTATAATATAATCTATAAGATTCTAGATCAAATCGATAAGTGTTATACACTATGAACTTTTGGTGTAAATAATCAAATATAAAAAATGAAAGCCAACCATATGGTCTTTCATGGGTTTGTAGTTAGGGTAAACCCTAAAGAACAAGCTTAAGGATTAAGATACCTTTAGGCTATATGCATACAAATTTGGAGAAAATTATTGTCCAGTGTTGCCCAGTTTGAAACAATGGAACCTTAAGAGTCATAACAGTAACATTCAAAAAGCAGAAAGCAAACATTTTTTGGTTTTTTTCCCCCTCTTTTTTTTTTGTGATCAAACAGAAGCAAAGGTGAAATGGGCACTGACCATGGTCATCATATAATCACTTACTTGAGACAATGCCAAATTTTGAATTTTGTGTTGGATTTTTTAACCTATGACAACAAAATTAATGAACGTCAAGGGATTATAATTGTGCTCTTTATCAACAAAGAGATGAAGAACTTTTTAACAACATGATTCACCAGAAATATTGCCAGTTTACAGAACCAAGAATAAATTTGCAACAAAAAAAACTTAAACAAACCCTAAATTAGAGAGAACAACCAAGGAGGTGTGGTTGAGTGGTAGGGACTCATCCATCCTTAACCAAGGTTGAGGGTTCGAATCTCGCCTTGGGTATGGAGCAGCTTTAAAATTCCTTGGTCAGTTGTCTCACCCTTTGAGGTGCCTACAAGCCAGCGCGGGGAATAATCACTGTGGTCGACGGTGGATACCTTTGGTCGTGAACCCAAAAAAAAAAAATTTAGAGAGAACCGAGAGAGAGAGAGAGATTACCAAAGAGGAAGAAAGCAAGCGGTGGATAGAGAGAGAAACAATTAGCGATGAAATGGGGAGTTGAAGGGAGGAGGAGTAGTCAAAGTGACTTGAGACATAATTTGGAGTTGCAGCAAGCAGAGCAAGGGGCACTGGGAAGGGTCAGCCATCAATCACTCATCAGGCTTTGGGTTTCTAACCGCGGGAGCTCATCCGTCATTTGCTTAAAAGTGTATGTTTCAATTTTCATGGATAAAGGTATGTCGCACAGAAGTATAGTTAAAGATGGCTTCGTGCCGTGCTCGGGCCATGTTCGTGCTGTGTCTTTGTGCTTTGGAACAGTGTCGTGCTTATAGTTGTCGTGCTTCGTGTTCGTGCCGTACTGTAGCGTGCCTGCTCTTTTAAAAGGTAGGCCCAAGCCGTACCCGTGCTTCGTGCTTTTTGTCATGCCGTGCTCATGTCGTGCTTGCCGTGCTTGTCGTGCCCATGCTTTTCTCAAATAATATTAAAATTTTTGCCGTGTTGTACCGTCTTTGACCGTGCCCCGCAGTGCTTTTTTTCTAATTCAAGTCCGGGCCCAGCCCAGGCCCAGTCATTCGTGCCCGTGCTTACTCTGTGCCCGTACATTGCCGTGTAAAAAGCGTGCTCGGTCGTGTCGTGCCTCGTGCTAACCGTGCCCAGCGCTATCTCTAAGTATAGTACAATGTCTGTCTATTCAGTTTTCTATTTTTGTTCAAAACCTGTGCTTTTTGAAGCTTTAGCTCTTTTGTCAAAGAAAATGTCCACAGCCAGAAACTTATGCTTTTTGTCTTCGGAGTGTAATGGACTAAAGAAAAATGGCTCTTAAAATTGCCGATGATCGTCGCACTTTGGATTTCGGTTCAAACGGAAACAGTCTCTGTGAATAAGGCTATGTACAACCGGACTCCCTCTTATCCTGCCGAAGCGGGAGCCTCTTTCAAAATATTGGGGTAATGTTGATGTTTTTGAGTGAGGGGTAATGTTGATGTTGATGTTGATGTTAGCTCTTTTGTCAAAGAGAATAAAAGCCTTGACAACAAGATAAAATCACATTAATTTTTGGAAGGCAAAGCATTTTGTTAGGGAGAAAAAGTTTTGAAATTGAAAACTATCCACCTAAACTAGTTATGTCAAACATGGTCTCTAAACTCGAAAATATAAATGTGTATCATAATTTTTTTTAAATTTGAGAATAGTGTTTACAATGAAAATTTTGTTCCAAACCTTCACTCCAATCCTAGTATTTGTAAGTTACTAAGCGTCAAGGTTTGGAGATGTACTGTGCAAATGTACGCGCCTTATTTCTTAGTGGTCAACGAAATGATTAGTGATATGTAAAGGATAAAGTATAACTACACATCAACATCAATTTTACCCAAATAGCTTTAAAGAACCTCTCGCATAAGCGGAGTGAGGGAGGTCAGTTGTACACAACTGTATCCTGTAAGAAACTAAAAGCAAAGAGGTTATTTCGGTTCAACATTGATCCAAAGCGCGATGACCATAGATAACTTTGCAATAATCGTATTAGTATTTCTTTTACTTCATTGTATTCCAAAACCAAAACGTAGTATTTTGATTTAATTGGAAATGACACTAGAAAAAGGCATGTTTATGAAGAAAATTAAGCTGACCTGAACAAAATTGTAGTTAAAATTGAATTGAAGTCAAACATTGACAAGAGTAAGAAAAAAATTACACACCCATACTTTCTACGGTCATGATACTCATGAATACAAAGTCGAAATACCAAATTCTCATACATTTACATAACAATAATTCAATAAACGCCCATTTTGGAAAAATTCCTTATAACTTGCATGCCCCAATCAACAAGCACAGGGCAAGGAGGTGTATGCATGCATGTTACATCTTGGGCTGGATAAGAACACCTTTAATGACAAGGCCTCTCTTAATACAGTTGCCATCGTCACATTCACATAATGAAAACTCAATCTCTCCCTCGTTTCTAAGGGAAGGTGTCCTGAATTCTCCCACTGGAATCCTTAGCCATATTCCCCTTTGCTTTTCACCCAAATTAATTTGCTTTAGAATTTTGTATCCATTTGGAAGGATCAAACTTAATTGCACTGGGATTTCCCATCCAAATGCATAGTCTTGTAACATGATTGAGTATACAACTTCATATGTTACACATGGTGACAGGTTTGTGATGTTGAATCTTCCCTTAACTTCAAGCCAACACACTTCCGATAGCTCAGCCACATTGATCAACCCATCACTGATAGACAAATCATTAGTACATACAACTTTAGTTTGTCTAGAGTTAATACGGAGTACTAAATAATCCTAGTATCGACGGAATCAAAAGATGCTTCAATGGCTATATATAATAAGTATCGTCTCATAATAACTGTTAGTTTGATGCATGACTGACATTCTGAAGATTGATCTCTTCTAGTCTTTTTCAAAATATTCGAGTCAGGGTTTTTTCTCGTCGATATATATAATAAGGATGTCAATGCCTATTATGCCTTCTTACTACTCAATTATACAAGGGGAAAAGAAAAACTAAACCAAAAGTCACTTTGTTGGGCACATTATGGTTTACCTTGTTTGTTCTTCATACCAATTACAGGAACGTCTATCTTGACCCCACGTTATCTCAAGTCCAGAGGCACATATCAAAAAGCAATTTTTATTCCTTTTATCCTCCACCCAATATTTCTGAAAATTTTGATGTTAAAAGCAGATGAATCAAAATAATAAAATAATAATAAAAAAAAATAAACAAAGCAAAATGTGATATGGGGTGACTTCACTTGCCTGTTTCCTTGCATTCAAGAAAATCCCAGCATATAACTGCTGGTAGAGCTTCTCTTTGTTGGATTTCTCGATTGGTGAGTCTGAATATGCGATTATTGCTTCGTAGTTATGCGGTTGAACACATAACCTTGGAAACCAGCAACAACCCATTTTAATTTGCTCAAAAAAAAATCTTGTAATTTTATATATATACAACCCAATTCAATAGCATGGTTTAATATATATGCATGCCTAAACAATGAAATGATGTTAGGAAGAAACAAATATTTGAAGTCATGGTTTAAGTAATACTCCTATTTGGAGGATGGAGAGCAATGGTGGCGTAAGGCATCCAAAGATTCGAACGTACAATTTGATTAGTTGGTTTCTTACTATCTTTAAACACCATTCACCCAAAATATTCCACTACCTTTATTAATTTGATTGATGATCAATGATGGGGAAAGGGTATATATTCCCTACTCTTTTATAGTCTGCATTTATTGACAATGGAAAGAATCAAGACATACATAGGCTTTGTATATCATCAGCTTCTTAAATCTCTTTCTCCCTCATAAAGCATAAATGACACCACATCTGTTTCTTCACTTTTAAATAATGGTGTTACTAATTTGTGACTTGTTAGGCTTCCTTGAATGGTTATTGGTTAGCGATCGGCAATAAGTCATGTATGTAAACTAGCTAGCCAGGCCACGTGTAGGCTCTTGCAGTTTTGCCATAGTGGAAAACTAGCCTTTCTGTAACTACAAGAACGAGATTGAATAAATATTGATCCTTTACAGACCCGCTATATATGGCAAGAGCCTCATGCACTAAGTAGTTGCACATTATATACAGTATACTTGAAGATAAACAATGAAATCCTGCACAGAAAACATGTACAGATGTGATTATACCCTTCATTTTCGGCTTCCTAAAGCCCTCTTGAGATTTCCGCCCAAACTTTTTCGGGAGGTCTATTGTCACCCAGGAAAACTCACAGTTTACCCAATACTCCAATAGGCCATCTCGATCTCTGAACTACGTATTCATTGATTATGATATTCGGCCCTGCAGAGTGGATGACTAGTAAAACAGTCGTGTCCAAGCCTATATGGACATAACTGACCCAGGGGCTTACCATGTTCTTTGGCGGCTGGGTTGTCCCGTGCGATATGGTGCGAAACAATAACTTTCGTTTCGAGGTCCTCTAAGTGCCCAAAAAACGTGGATTATAGTCTTCATTTTTGCCATCCTAGAGTACACTTGAGCTTTTTGCCAAAAATTTTCCACGGGGCGTTGTCACAGAACCCCGGGTGCCCTAGTATAGGCCACCCGCGTTTCTAAACATCGTATTTATATTACCAATAATTTATGTGTTCGGTCATTTAAAGTGGATGACCACTAAAGCGATCGTCCAAACGACCAAACTAATAGGGACCCCTGATAATAACTAATGACCACGCGGGTCTCCCATGTCCCTCACGAGTGTCCCCTATAGTGGAATGGTGCAACAATAACAACATTTGTTCTGGGAACGACCCTGCTGAAGCCCAGAAAACGTAGATTATAATCTTCATTTCGACTTTACGGGCCTAGTAAAGATTTTTGCCCAAACTTCTTTGGGGGGGTCCATTGTCACCTACTAAGAGGACTTCTTGTGCTCCCGATAGGCACCTGACTCTGTGAAACTCGTACTCATCGACGACTTCAGTGTTGAGTTCTTTATAGTTGGTGTCCAGTAAAACTATTACTAAGCCTAATAGAGACCCGATAAAGACCATGTGGTCCTCTCATGTCCATGTCCCATTGAGGTGTCCCCTGTGATATGGTACACAAATAACAACTTTCATTACGGGGCCCTCTTGAAGTCCAAAACACGTAAATTATAACGTTCATTTTCGGCTTCCCGATGTCCGATAGAGATTTTTTCCAGGGGGGTCTATTTTCACATAAGAGGACCCCTACCTTTGTATGATAACTTTGTGGCAATTAGTTTCCTAATGAAATGATTATTTTGCTGCTAAAAAAAATTTAAAAAAAATAAGAGGACTCCCGATGCGCCAGTTAGACAATTGGGGTCTTCAAATTTTGTATTCACCCGTAATTTCTGTGTTCAATCTTATAGTGGGTGATCAGTAAAACGATCATCCAAGCGTAATAGTTCCTTGTCCCAGCGTCCATGTCTCATGTCCCATGTCACACCGCCTTGACCCAATGCCCATACGCCCATATCCTATATCATCCTAAGGGTCGAAACACCCAAAGAATGGGTGAAATCAAAGTTTGGGGACCCATATCATCTTCCCGGGACACCGGGTCAGTGTTCCTTTAGGGTCACGATAGACCTCATGGAAATTTTTGGGCAAATCACAACCAGACTCGAGAAGCCGAAAATCAAAGGCTATGGTCCGGAATGTAGATGGATATTATCGCACCACATCGCACGGGATACCACCCTGGGACATCAGAGGCCCCCAGGGTCCATTATTGGGTTCTTTGGTAGCCATGGGCGGTTGTATGTGATGTGTCTGTAAGGGTCGGAACACCGAAAGGATGGGTGAAATAAGAGTTCGAGGATCGCGACGAATTTCTCAGGGCACCGAAGGTCATCCTGGACTCTTGGGACTTGGGTCATGATAAACTCTCCGTAAAAGTTTGGGCAAATATCACAACCGAACCCCTGGAAACCATAAATCGAATGCTAGAATCCACCTTGTTTACGATTCTGTGAGTCCCAGGAACGAATGTAAATATTTTCGCACCACATCGCATGGGACACCCCCAACTATTTTACAGGACACCACTCTAAGCGTCGCAACATTGAAAGGATGGACGAAATCCGAGTTCGGGGACCCAAATGACCTTCCCGAGGCACACAGGGTCCTCCCGAGTCACGATGGACCCCCGGAGAAGTTTTAGCAATAATCACAACCGGGCCCTGGAAAATCGAAAATCAAAGGCTATAATCCACGTTTTTTGGCTTCCAGTAGGTCCGGAACGAAGGTGGATATTTTCATACCACATCGCACTAGGCAACCCCAGTGGGCATTGATGGTCCTCGGGGTTTGCTATAGGGTCCCTATAGGCTTGGAGATTGTTTTACTGGACATCACTCTTAGGGTAAGAACACCGAAGCATGGGTGAATTCAGAGTTCGGGGGATCAAGATGAACTTCCCGAGGCACTAGGGGTCCTCTAGGGTCACATTGGATTCCCACGAGAAGTATAGATAAATATAACAACCGGGCCCTGGGAAGCCAAAAATCAAAGGTTATAATCCACGTTTTTTGGGCTGCAAGGAGGCTCGAAACGATGGTGGATATTATTGCACCAGATCGCATGGAGAATCCCTAGTGATCAAGGGAGGTCCTCGGGGTCGGTTATCGGATACTTGGTAAGCTTGGACGCTCGTTTTACTGGAGACCACAGTGACGGACGGAACACCGAATGAAGGGTGAAATCGTAGTTCAGGGGCCCGGATGACCTTCCCCTGGAAACGACGGTCCTTTATGGTCACTAGACTCCAAGAAAAAGTTTGAACAAAAATCACAATTGGGCCACTTTTACATGTTTAACTACGATCTTATTGTTATTAATTGTCGAAAATCGAAGGCTATAATCTATATTTTTTGGGCTTCTGGGAGGCCCCGAACGAAGGTAGATATTTTTGGACCACATCGCACCGGTCACCTGTAGGGGACATGGGAGGCCTTAGGTGTCGGTTGTCGGGTCTTAGGTTAGGTTGGATGGTTGTTTTACAGTTTACTACTCTAGGGCCAGAACATCAAAAGGATGGGTGAAATAAAAGTTTGGGGACCCAAATGACCTTCCGAATCACCGGGCATCCTCTAGGGTCACCTTGGAACTCCTGGATAAGTTCCGACAAAAATCACAATCGAACCCCGGGAATCGAAAATTAAAGGTAATTATCCACGATTTTTGGGCTTCAAGGAAGCCCCCGAAACAAAGGTAAAATTTTTTGCATCAAATCGCACAGGAATCCCTTAGGGGACAAGGGATGGCCCTGGAGTCAGTTATTGGGTCTCTAGTAAGCTTGCCGGGTGTTTTACAGGACACTACTTGAAGGCTGGAACACCAAATGGATGTGTAAAATCAGAGTTCAAGGACCCGAATGACCTTCTTGGGGTCCTCTCGAGTCAACAATGGGCCCCAGGATAAGTTTGGCAAAAATCAGAACCAAGTCCAAGAAAGCCGAAAATCGAAGGCTATAATTAACGTTTTTGGACTTCGGGGAGGCCCGGGAAGGAAGGTGGATATTTTTGCACCACATTGCATGGGTCACTCCTAAGGGACATGGAATGCCCTCGGGATCGGTTACCGGGTCCCTGGTAGGCTTAGATAGTTGTTTTACCGGGCATCAATCTAAGGACTAGAACATAGAAAGCATCGGCAAAATCGAAGTTCGGGGACCAGGATGACCTTCCCAAGGCACTACGGGTCCTCTAGGTTCATGATAGATCCCCTGGAGAAGTTTGAGTCGAAATAACAATCGGACTACAGAAAGCCGCAACGCGAAGGCTATAATCCATATTTTTTGGGCTTCCGGGAGGCGTTGTAACGAAGGTGGATACTTTCGCACCACATCGCATTGGACATCCCTAGGGGACATGGGAGGTCTCTAGGGTCAATTATCGGTCCCTGTTAGTCTTGGACGACAATCTTTTACGGGACAACACTCTAAGGGCCGGAACACCGAAAGGATGAGTGAAATTAGAGTTTGGGGACTCGAATAACGTCCTTGGGGGCATTGGGGGTCATTTTGGGTTTACGATAGAGCCCCTAGAGAGTTGGGAAACAATCACAACCGGGCCTCTGGAAGCTGAAAATCGAAGGCTATAATCCACGTTTTTTGGGAATCCGAGACGCCCCGGAATGAAGATTGATAGTTTCGCATCACATCGCACTGGACACTCTTAGGGGACATGGCATGCCTCCAGGTTCGATTATCGTGTCCTTGGTAGGCTTGGATGGCTGTTTTACGGGACACCATTCTATGGCCTCAAAACAGCGGAATATGGGTGAAATCTGAGTTCGGGGCCCGGATAACCTTCCTAGGACATCGGGGGTCCTCCAGGGCCACATTACACACCATATAGAAGTTTGGGCAAAATTCACAACCGGGTGCTGGAAAGTCGAAAATCAAAGGTTATCCACGTATTTTGGGCTTCCGGGTGGCCCTAAAACAAAGGTGGATATTTTTGCACCATATCGCACGTGATATCCCTAGAGGACATGGGAGAATCTCGAGGTTGGTTATCGGGTCAATGGTAAGCTTGGACGGTCGTGTTATGGGGCACCACTCTAAGAGCCGGAACACCCAAAGGATGGGTGAAATCGAAGTTCGGGGACTTGGATGACCTTCTCTGGGCACAGGGGGTCATTTGGGGTCACGATGAACCCCTTGAGAAATTTGGACAAAAATCACAACCGGACCCCTAGAAGCCAAAAATATTTTCGCACCACATCGCATGGGACACCCCCAACTATTTTACAGGACAACACTCTAAGCGTCGCAACATTGAAAGGATGGACGAAATCCGAGTTCGGGGACCCAAATGACCTTCCCGAGACACACAGGGTCCTCCCGAGTCACGATGGACCCCCGGAGAAGTTTTAGCAATAATCACAACCGAGCCCTGGAAAATCGAAAATCGAAGGCTATAATCCACGTTTTTTGGCTTCCAGTAGGTCCGCAAGGAATGTGGATATTTTCATACCACATCGCACTAGGCAATCCCAGTGGGAATTGATGGTCCTCGGGGTTTGCTATAGGGTCCCTATAGGCTTGGAGATTGTTTTACCGGACATCACTCTTAGGGTAAGAATACCAAAGCATGGGTGAATTCAGAGTTCGGGGGATCAAGATGAACTTCCCGAGGCACTAGGGGTCCTCTAGGGTCACATTGGATTCCCACGAGAAGTATAGATAAATATAACAACCGGGCCCTGGGAAGCCAAAAATCAAAGGTTATAATCCACGTTTTTTGGGCTGCAAGGAGGCCCGAAAAGATGGTGCATATTATTGCACCAGATCGCATGGAGAATCCCTAGTGAACAAGGGAGGTCCTCGGGTCGGTTATCGGATACTTGGTAAGCTTGGACGCTCGTTTTACTGGGGACCACAGTGACGGACGGAACACCGAATGATGGGTGAAATCGTAGTTCAGGGGCCCGGATGACCTACCCGTGGAAACGACGGTCCTTTATGGTCACTAGACTCCAAGAAAAAGTTTGAACAAAAATCACAATTGGGCCACTTTTACATGTTTAACTGCGATCTTATTGTTATTAATTGTCGAAAATCGAAGGCTATAATCTCTATTTTTTAGGCTTCTGGGAGGCCCCGAATGAAGGTAGATATTTTTGGACCACATCGCACCGGTCACCTGTAGGGGACATGGGAGGCCTTAGGTGTCGGTTGTCGGGTCTTAGGTTAGGTTGGATGGTTGTTTTACATTTTACTACTCTAGGGCCAGAACATCAAAAGGATGGGTGAAATAAAAGTTTGGGGACCCAAATGACCTTCCGAATCACCGGGCGTCCTCTAGGGTCACCTGGGAACTCCTGGATAAGTTCCGACAAAAATCACAATCGAACCCCGGGAACCGAAAATTAAAGGTAATTATCCACGATTTTTGGGCTTCAAGGAAGCCCCGAAACAAAGGTAAAATTTTTTGCATCAAATCGCACAGGAATCCCTTAGGGGACAAGGGATGCCCCTGGAGTCATTTATTGGGTCTCTAGTAAGCTTGCCGGGTGTTTTACAGGACACTACTTGAAGGCTGGAACACCAAATGGATGTGTAAAATCAGAGTTCAAGGACCCGGATGACCTTCTTGGGGTCCTCTCGAGTCAACAATGGGCCCCAGGATAAGTTTGGCGAAGATCAGAACCAAGCCCAAGAAAGTCGAAAATCGAAGGCTATAATTAACGTTTTTGGACTTCGGGGAGGCCCGGGGAGGAAGGTGGATATTTTTGCACCACATTGCATGGGTCACTCCTAAGGGACATGGAATGCCCTCGGGATCGGTTACCGGGTCCCTGGTAGGCTTAGATAGTTGTTTTACCGGGCATCAATCTAAGGACTAGAACATAGAAAGCATCAGCGAAATCGAAGTTCGGGGACTAGGATGACCTTCCCAAGGCACTACGGGTCCTCTAGGTTCATGATGGATCCCCTGGAGAAGTTTGAGTCGAAATCACAACCGGACTACGGAAAGCCGCAACGCGAAGGCTATAATCCATATTTTTTGGGCTTCCGGGAGGCGTTGTAACGAAGGTGGATACTTTCGCACCACATCGCATTGGACATCCCCAGGGGACATGGGAGGTCTCTGGGGTCAATTTTTCGGGTCCCTGTTATTCTTGGACGACAATTTTTTACGGGACAACACTCTAAGGGCGGAACACCGAAAGGATGGGTGAAATTAGAGTTTGGGGACTCGAATAACCTCCTTGGTGGCATTGGGGGTCATTTTGGGTTTATGATAGAGCCCCTAGAGAGTTGGGAAACAATCACAACTGGGCCTCTGGAAGCTGAAAACCGAAGGCTATAATCCACGTTTTTTGGGAATCCGAGACGCCCCGGAATGAAGATTGATAATTTCGCATCACATCGCACTGGACACTCTTAGGGGACATGGCATGCCTCCAGGTTCGATTATCGTGTCCTTGGTAGGCTTGGATGGTTGTTTTACGGGACACCATTCTATGGCCTCAAAACTGCGGAATATGGGTGAAATCGGAGTTCAGGGCCCGGATAACCTTCCTAGGACATCGTGGGTCCTCCAGGGCCACATTACACACCATATAGAAGTTTGGGCGAAATTCACAACCGGGTGCTAGAAAGTCGAAAATCGAAGGCTATCCACGTATTTTGGGCTTCCGGGAGGCCCTGAAACAAAGGTGGATATTTTCGCACCATATCGCACGTGATATCCCTAGAGGACATGGGAGAATCCGAGGTTGGTTATCGGGTCAATGGTAAGCTTGGACAGCCGTGTTATGGGGCACCACTCTAAGAGCCGGGACACCGAAAGGATGGGTGAAATCGAAGTTCGGGGACTTGGATGACCTTCTCTGGGCACAGGGGGTCATTTGGGGTCACGATGAACCCCTTGAGAAGTTTGGGCAAAAATCACAACCGGACCCCTAGAAACCAAAAATTGAAGGCTATAATCCACTTTTTTGGGCTTCCGAGAGGCCCTGGAATGATGGTGGATATTTCCACATCACATAGCACGGGACACCCTAGGGGACATGGGAGGTCTCTGGGTTCGGTTATTGGGTCTTGGGTACCGGTAGGATTGGATAGCTGTTTTACGGGACACGGAAAGTATGGGAGAAGTCGGAGTTTCGAGACCCGAATGAACTTTCCCGATGTACCGAGGGTCGTCTTAGGTCACAATTGACCCCCCGGAGAAATTTGGACAAAAATCACAATAGGGTCCTGGAAAACCGAAAATCAAATGATATAATCCATTGTTTTTATGGCAGCGAGCATGACTCACCACCATCATTGTTACCATACCTTCTCCCAAGCTCTCTTTACTATTTTAGTGAGATTTGTTAATATTTCTCAATTTTTAAAAAAAAAGATCTCTAAGTTTTTTGATTTTCTTAATTAAATAGCTTTGTTGTTTGAAAAATACAAAAAAAAAAAAAAAAAAAAAAAAGAAAAAAAAAAGAGAAAAGTTTTCTCATAACC
The DNA here is from genome assembly GCA_038025085.1 of Tetragonia tetragonoides. NCBI lineage: Eukaryota > Viridiplantae > Streptophyta > Magnoliopsida > Caryophyllales > Aizoaceae > Tetragonia > Tetragonia tetragonoides. The sequence goes on along the minus strand of CM076151.1, from coordinate 40,425,698 downwards.
TAGTAATATATTTGAAAATTTTGAGGTGAAACTTATGGAAAATAATATGTTAAGCTTTAAAAAATTCTGGTATGAAAGTTATGCATTGAGCATGTCTACTCTTGACAGACCCACTGAACTATATCGTGGGACATCCTTAGGGACATGAGAGGCCCCTAGGGCCGGTTATCCTCTCCCTATTACGTTTGGATGACCATTTTACTTGTCACCCACTTAAAATGTCAAACACCGAAATCAGGAGTGAATACAAAATTCGGAGACCCTAATTGTCTAACCAAAACATAGAGGGTCATTTTACGTGACAATAGACGAAGTCTAGCAAAAATCCCCAGTAGATCTCAAGAAGCTTAAAAAACCTGGATTGCAGCTTTAATTTTCGAGTTGAGATTTTTGCCCAAACTCATTGCAGGATTTCTTTGTCGCAAAAACTCGTTTGCGGCCGCCTCAAGCTGCGGCCGCGTGTAGTGACGTCACCATCCTCTTTTTTCTGGTTTTTTTTTTTTTTTTTGCTTGTTCGTTTCAACTGTCGCTCTCCCCACCTGATGATTAACATTTTATTTAGACAACTGATTTCGGCTTGTTTCGATTTTTCGTTTGGTGAACGATTTAAGCTTTTGGGGGTTTGAAATAAAATGTTAATTGCTACTTGGTTTCTGGTGGATTAAATGATTGACGGGTTTTAAATTTACTACTGATTTTCCCATAAAAATCAGACACTCTGTGTTGGTTAGATCCAATATTTAGACACGTAACAATTGATAAGAAAATAAATAAATGTGATACCTGGTGAAATAATATTGATAACGGAAGTAATTATTGTGATACAAATAGAATGGATACTCTATATTAGTTTTGGACTTTCATGTATTAGTTTTTCAATCCTACGTATCACTTTCATCAACTAGTATTCATTCAATCAAAGTATCAATTTTGGACTCCATGTATTAGGTTCTTGATCCTACGTATCGTATTTTGTCTATTATGTATTAATTTATTATTAAAACGAATAGAAATGAAAGTAACACTTTTAGATCTAGTATTAGTTTTTCAATCCTACTTATCTTGTTTTTTAAATATTATGCATCACTTTTTCATTAAAATGAAAAAAAATTCAACTTCAGTTGTAGACTTATAAGTATTCGTTTTCCAATCCTATGTATCACTTTTAAACTTCAAAGTATTAGTTTTTCAATCCTATATATCACGTTTTCAATATTATGATGTGAGAGTTTCAAACAAATGAATCTCGAGTCGAAAATCCGCCAGAGTTTCCTTTGAATATAGACATCCCAAGTTATCGACTTTTCAAAAACCTGCTTAAATAGCAACTTTCTCACAAAACCAACGAAAATCTTCTAACCAAATTCAGGGCGACACTGCCACATCCACTCATACTTTTAAAAATAATAAATGCATACATGAGATAATGCAGTATGTGATACAAGTGGGAACAAACTTAATACCAAATGCTACTTGATGAAATTCTATGTATATGATAAAACTAAAACATTTATTTGTTGTTTGAGTTACTGACAAACACCCTCAAGGAGTGTAGCCTTAGCAGCAGGTTAAGGCTCAGCATCAGGCCTAGGCTCCACAGGCTTACCAAGAAGCCGCTCTTTACGCAAATCACCAGTAAGTCCGATCCCTTCAAATGGAATGTCTAGAAAACCTTGAATGGGTACACAATTTGATGCAACTTCACTTGTCCATGGGCTCACTCAAAAATTCCCAAGCTGCCGGTCATAGCCAAATACGAGTTCTCGTAAGTTAAGTATGGTCTCTGCACTGCAAGGTGACCATAGTCCCTAAAATAGAAGTTGTAAACTGCCTTTTATTTGTCCCCTTTCTTCTCTTCTTTTTGTTGGATCAAAATGCATATACCCGCTATTATTCCTAGCCTCTTTTGCAAGTCCCCTTGAGTTCATGCAAGCTTTGAATCTTCACTTTAATAAAATCCAAGAAGAAATCAAACACCGACTTTCAAAACTGTGCACATACAATAACTCATACAAGATACATAAAAGCTGATACCATACTTATGAAAACTAGTATTACACATGAAAAGTGATACAACATAAATGAAAACTTACACAACACATCTAAAAAGTTTTCACTCATAATAACTAATACAATATACAAGAAATTTCATACTACACATATAAAAAGTAATACTACACATACAAATTGTTAGAATAAAAATAAAAACTGGTACAACAAATAGAAAAAAGCTTATAGTACATATAACAAATTAACACCACACACAAAAATTAATACCTCACATAATAAAATAGATACTGCATATATGAAAATTGATACAACACATGAAATTTCGCAGTACACATGTAAAGTGATACAGCACATAAAATCTGATACAATAAACACAAAAACTAATACATCAATAATGAAAACCAATACAAGGACTCTAATAGGTGATTTCCGTGGATTTATTTTTGTCTATTTTTAAAGATTGACAAACAATAAAAATTTAATCAAATATCATTTGTGTCAGAAATTGATACTTGTAAGCTATATTCTAACATTTTTAACCTAACAATGCTTTTAACCTAAAATCTAATACCCTAAACCTAGAAACAGATACTCCTAACTTATAAATCCAAATAATTGTCTATTTTCAGATAATAAGAACAAATCATCACAATAACACTCATAATTTGCTACCTAATAGCATGATACTAGTACTTCCCTATTCGGAAAATAATTGAATTGAGTATTTTCATGTTATTTTAACCACGTAACAAACTGATACTTACAAGCAAAAAAACTGATACTTCTGAGAGGAAATATGATACGTGTAGGTAACAATCTAATACCTCTAAGATAGAAATGGATACTTATTATCAAAACTCTGAAATTCGACTCAAACAAGTAAAATTGTAGAATCTAAAAAACTTGATTCACTAGAAATTGAAACCCTAACATGCGGAAATAAATCTCAATGTACAATCAATAGTGGAGATAACAATGAATTCAATAGTAAAACTCTAAATCTAAAACTAGCATAAAGTAGCAAGAGTTAAGCCATATATCGCAATTTGTTCCTGATTTTATTGGTAAATTCGAATTCAAATGATTATGGAATCACAATCAACAAAATCACTTCTTAACTCAAACAAAATACATACTTGTAATTGCTTCGAATTTTTCTTCGCATGAGAGAGAAAGAGAGACGACGCAAGGAGAGAGAGAGCTAGAGTGCGAGGAGAGAGAGACAGCGGGAGGAGAGAGAGAAAATGGGAGGATACAGATACGGGGAGAGAGAAAATGTGAGGAGAGAGAGAGCGCGAGGAGAGAGAAAGCATTTGGGTTTCTTTTTTTTTTTAATTGTTTAATTGGATTGATAAAGGAGCGTGTATTTTAGTTGTTTGGTTGTGTCACTAGGAGGCCTCAAGTTGAGGCGGCCTCACGATGGATTGTTTCTTCCTCAAAAGAGCCAAAAGCACCCCCAAACTTTAACCGATAGGCTCGACTCGGGGTAGGTTGGAAACTTGGAATAGTAGTGGCGTAGTGCATCTTAACTTCTTTTTTGTCTCCTCTCTGTTTATGGTAACTTGATCTATTTTCTCTTTTTTATTTCTGTGTATCGTTGCATTGCAAATGTGCCGCTCACTGTCTCAGTCTCACAGAGAGGAGAGAGAGAGAGAAGAGGTTGAGCTTGCACTAGTAATTGGAGTATCAAACGGAACCGAAAATGGATGATCATGAAGCTGAAGCTTATGCAGCGGCCAAAGTGAAATCCCTCTTTGTGTACCCAATTAAGGCTTGCCGTGGAATCTCACTTGCTCAAGCACCCATCTCTTCTACTGGTCTCTCTCTCTCTCTCTCTCTCTCTCTCTCTGATTGTTCACCCATGTCTATCACTTTTTTGCAACAAAATCTACGCCTTTTACTCTCTTATTTGATTAACTTCAACCAGTTATGTTTACCCAATTCTGATAAAACAGCAGTCTTTACTGTAGTCTGTAGATACTAACTTTGTACCTGTTTGTAGAATTTGATTACCCCACTTTTATTAGTACCCTGAATCGGTCAATATTTAACTGTTAAGGAATGATAGATGGCGTTGTTTCATGTTTGAAGGATTTTTCTTTGCAAAAGAAAAGGATTAGGATTATGGTTGCAACTTTGTGGTTATATATACACATGAATTAGTTGTATGTGCAGTGTTTAAATTGAACTATTTTCAGGTAACATATAAAGAGGCTGTTTTGATCAGGTTACTCTAACAGTGACAAATTATTTTGGCGTGAGCAGTTCATAAAAGGAAGGAGGAGCATATTGTTAGAGTAATACCTTAATGAAATGGGATTATTTCTATATACTAATTGTTAGCTCTTTGATTATAATAAGTAGGTTACCTTGAAGCAGCAACATGCTGCTAATCAGCAAAATCATAATCATGCCCCTTTTGTGTGTAATTCTAAGTTCCCGAAGCCCATTACTGCTATTTCAGTTGAGGGAATTGATCAGTAGGGAATTTTGTTTGTCTTTGAAAAAATTGTTGTTAACTTGTTGTCACATTGACATTGAATATCTGTCTCGTCTCTCTGTAATGGTGCCTGGACACTGTAATAGTCAAAAATCTACCTTTTAGTTAGAATTTTGAAGTTTCGGATGAATTTTGATTTATCCTCCTGCTCAGTGTTATATATGACTTATATGCAGGATTTAGATGGGACCGTCAATGGATGGTTAGCAATGCAAATGGGAGGATGTACACCCAAAGGGTTGAACCAAAGCTTGCTTTAGTTGAAGTGAAGTTACCAAGCGAGGCATTTTCTGAGAGTTGGGAACCATCAGCAAACTCATACATGGGTAAGACACTATGGCCTTGATCATTTTCTTTATAAACAAGGAAGAATGATATGTTGAATAATACCTCAGTATGTATTTCACATGCCCTTGGGATTAATTCAGTTGTTTGACTTTGCCTCCCTCCCTGTTGGAGCTCATTATGGCATACTTAAGGTTTCTAACTTTACATTTAGTTGTTGAAGCATTGCTTAAAAGATTGTATTCCAAGGGTTGAAGTAACTACTTACCATGTAGGATATCCTACGTTGTACTATGTAAGAAAGGAAACGAAATTTGAATTTTGGATGTTGTCTTCTTCTTTTCTTTTTTTTTTTTTTGAGGGGAATATTAGATGTTTATTTATGACATGTGATTGATGACAGTTGAACCGTTGAAGATAAAGTTTATTGTACTTTTAGTAATAATTAATATTGGAAAGTCCTACTGCAAGGGCATCCATATCAAAGAGCTTTGTGGGAGAGCTTTTTGTCATGCCACATCACCAACCCACAAACCTCTCTCCTACAAACCTCCCCTTCCTATTGAAAAAAACCTCTAAAAACCTCTCAAACCTGTAAAAGTTTTTCTAATTTTTTTGTTTTTTCCTTCTTTTCCTCCTCAGAATGAGCTTTGTGGGAGAGGTTTGTACTGCCACAACTGCTTTGTGGTAGACCCTCTAAGACCTCTCTCTCCCCATCAAAGCTTTGAGCTTTTTGGCCTGCACAAAGCTCTCCTACAAAGCTTACAAGAGCAGCTGTGTACTGTATACCGACTGTCAAGCAGTATCATACAAAAAAGATTCAAGTAAAAGAAAACTCAGGAGGGTAGCAAATTGGGCATTGGGAAGGAAAAGTAGAAAAGGAGGGGTAGAGGGCAGGGATGTCTGTTGATCACCTATCAAAACATGAAGATCACCTATCTAATTCATCTGTTGGATATTTTTGACAAAAATATGATGAAGAAGACATTGGTAGTGTGGAGTGCCAAACATGGTATTGTATCTACTTTGTGATCTGTGATTTCAGTTTAGTAGATTTTGGGCTCCTTCTCGCACCTTCATTTTGTGTTTGCCTGTTCAGTTTTAACCTACATTTGATAGTTTTCCCATTTTAATGTCTTTTTCATTTATAGTTTAATCATCAATGATTTAAGTCAAATGACTTGTACACCAAACTGTTACAGGTGTTTCCCTATCTGCTTCCCACCAGGCCCCACCCCCCAACCAATAGAAAAAACGGGAAAAACCCAGAAATGACCAAAGCATTCCTGTGATCTTGTAGCTTATTGTTATACTACCTTAGGCAGCTCATTGAGCTGTGACTTGCCTTATGCATGAACTAACTTGGCAACTTTGTCCAATTACGTAATATGAACATTTTGAATATATTAAACCTGTTTGACTGCACTTTGCAGTGATACAGGCCCCTGGAATGGATGTTTTGAAGGTTTGCTTAAGTAAGCCGCGTGATGTGATTGACCATATTTCTATATGGGAGTGGACTGGCTCTGGACTTGATGAAGGAGCTGAAGCAGCTCAATGGTTCTCCAAGTACATTGGTAAATCAAGTCGATTGGTCCGATTTGATACAGGTATTGCTTCCTTAGGGTAAGCAAATTTTACAAGAATCCTAAAAAGCACACAAGTTTTTGATCAGTGGTAACCACAATGGTTTGTCTGTTGATTCTTATGCTTACTAGTGCTGAGTACCACCTAATAAAAAAAGCATTCAAATTCCTAGCATCAGTCCAAGTTGCTTATCTGTACTAGAAGGTTGAGTCTTGGACAGTTCACGAAAAACCTGGGTAAAAAAGAGAGCTGGTGACTAGTAAAAAACCTAAAACCTTGCTCTTTTCCACCATGCTTTCACGGGTTATGAATGTATTTAAAGCCTAGATTCATCTTCACTAATGAGCAAACCTATGCTGCTTAGGCTCTTTTTTAATAGATCTACCCCCTACCCTTGCACTTCTTATTGAGAATTGGATTGGCAAATTTCTAGTATGTATAAGCTTCATGGTTTCTTTCAATATATAAAGATGAAGCAACTCATATGGACTGTGTATGAATGCAGCATCACAAATTAGAAGTACAGATCCTAATTATGCTCAAGGTTACAGAAGCATGTTCTCTGATATGTTTCCCTTTGTGCTGGCATCCCAGGTTCACCAAGTGTCCTAATGAAATGAAATACTGTCTGTGCTTTTAAATGGTGTGAGAATAAGGGTCCCAATATTGTGTCTTTTTCAGGAATCATTAGATGTTCTAAACAGGACTCTCAAGGAGCCGGTACCAATAAACCGTTTCAGACCCAAGTACGGTTTCTCTTCCCTAGCAGACTATTCCTTTATGATAAATGATCATTATCTCCAGTGCAAAGTTCTATACTGATGACTCTTGACTCTTGAAGTGATTTTGGCCTTGGGTTTCCTAATTCCATCTATTCTTATAATTTGGCATCTCCGGCATTTCAGCTTGATGTTTAGCAAGTTAAGAGCCATTTTTGACAATATTATCTTGCTTAAATGTCACAGTATCCTAGTGGATGGTTGTGAAGGATTTTCCGAGGACTTGTGGAAGGAGATCAAGATTAACAAGTTAACTTTCTGCGGAGTTAAACTCTGTTCGCGGTGCAAGGTAAGAACTCATTGTATTATCCTTTAATCATATATCTGTTTAATGATGTTATGGCGCACATGAATCTTATTAGAAAGGTTTCTTGTCAGCAAATACTAGTCTAAGAGAGAAAGCCTTCAATTTTGCTTGTATGTTTGGCTAATGAACTTTGAGTATCATTTATGCAACAATTGAACTTTTGGTGAACTAGTCCAAAAATAGCTCTGAATACAATAAGCTTTCACCATATAATCCTATCTTCTCATAACAAACATTATGTCTCCAACTTTAAACCCAGGTGCCCACAATCGATCAGGAAACTGGGATTGCAGGCTCAGAGCCAACAGAAACTCTCGAGTCATTCAGATCAGATAGAATCTTGCTGCCGAATAAAAAATCTCAAAATAAGGTATGTGTATTTTTACTTACAAGATCCCAATAACAAGTACTCTGACAAGCTAGGTTGCATGGACACAGGACACTGACACAAAACAGACATGGGGAAGCGCCATTCAAAGGAAAAAAAAAAGCCTAATAGGTGTGGGGGTGTCGGTGTCGTGTTGTGTCTGAGTGTTGCTCCGACACGCGACACGGTGTGTATCCAAGGTGTTTGTGCTTAATAGATGACAAATGCTGATATATTAGTGTAACTTGGTGAAAAATGCAGGTCTACTTCGGTCAGAATTTAGTTTGTAAGGAAAGCTTGACTGGTGAGAAGGGCAAAATTATTCAAGTGGGAGATCCAGTTTATGTGATTCAGAAAGTTTCTTCAGCTGCTGAAGCCGCTGCTTAATGCTCGTCTGGACAAATGTATTGCCTCAGAAGATTTGCAGCACTTCAAGGCAATGTGAAAGATTGTATGTTTCTAAGCATCATGATGCAGTGGTAACTAGAGGGGGTTAAATAAATTAGGTTGTGTCCCACTGCCCCGCCCCTCACTGTACGAAATCAACCTGGCATATGAAACAGGATGTATTAGTAGTGTGGATTGTGGAGAGGCCACTGCCAGCACTTCTAGAGGTGTAGGTGTACTATAGACAAAATGTTTACTGGTCATGCTGACGCTTAACAAAAGCTTTAGTATACGTTCCGATCCCTCAGAAGTCACCAATGGCTTGTACTGAAGCATACTACTACCGTAACATGAGAAACCAAAACCTACTCTCTAACAATAAAATTTGCCGGTAATTTGATACTTGAGACCCAAGTTTGCAAAATCTGACCATATGGCAATTTTTGATGTGAAATTGTATACATTTAGTTTGTCAATTCATTCCATGTTTCTAAAAAATGTTATTGCTCACACTTTGACATTAAAGTTCGCAAATCGCAACCAAGGGAGACCATCCAAGTATTCAACCAATCTTATTTGAATAGAAAAAACGATAGAATTTGTTGGTAGCTGACAAAAACTTCAGACAGATGATTGAACTTCTATCCCTCTCACGTTATATCATAGGAATACAGGGTTACCTATTCCTGGTTTGGCGTCCCCGTTGATCCACTCATTCAACTTCTTGGCTGCACTATTGCTTGTAGATGTCAAGCAAACCATTCTAGTACTTTTGCCATACTCTTCGAGGCTTGCAAGGGACTCGAACTTCTAGTCGTTGAACACTGCCATCAACAGGTCGTATGCTGTCCATCTCCACAATTCAACTTGAACAAAAAGTTCCTAGAATATCTCGTTCGGCAGTGCCATCAATGGCCCTCAGATAAGATTCCAATTCAAAATCTGGATTAGCACAAAGCCACTCCACCAAACTGGTTGAAATCCAGCCTCAGTTCTCAAATTTGCCAGTGACTGTCAGTAGGATTTTACTGCTATGCCAATTCTCAAAGGGGTAAACATGATTTCAGTTCAAATTCATAGGTAAACAAAAACAATGTATGCAGACTCATCATACTGACGCAAATTACCTGTAAGCTACGTGAACGATTTACCCCTTTTAACTATGTTGCGCATCACTTTGTCCTCACTGTTGGAAGAAATCAAGAACCAGAGTGACAATTGATCCTCTGGTGATTGGTAGGTGGCTTCAAGTTCATGATTCTGCAAATAAGACATCCCAAAGGAGCACAAAAAGAAAAACGGCACACAGACCGTACTTGAGCTTTGGATCATGCGCCTATCCAGAGATGTGTAAAGCAGCGGTGGATCAACATAGGTGTGTACGACAATGCTAGTCGTAAACGAACACAAACAAAAATACCTATTATCATGCACAGCAGTCCTATTAACATGCATTTCTTTAAGACAAATACAATTGATAGCCACTGAAAACAGTTGCAGGTGCAACTTCACTGACACCAATGAGAAACAGGAAAACTGTATCAGGCTTTTTATAACTTCCGCAATAAGGCAAAGACTTCTGCTAAAGAAGTTACATTCTCGCTTCAAGCTGGAAACTTATCATTCTATACAGCATACAATTCTGTGATTATACGACCAATTGTATTATGGTACAAGAGTAGATCAGTTCAGTTTCAGGAAGAACAGGAATCAAAGATTAAGACATCAGGGAATGACACTATATGGGGAGGGGGGGGGGGGACAAGAAGCTATGAATAGAGCCCTGGGGAGCAAAATGACAGTTTACAAAATAAAGTTCAGGAGGCAATTTAGCGAGCCCAATCCTAGGAGTGTCGATGTAGTTAAGTTTGGTAAGGTTAGCATATCAAAGCAGCAAAGCGACTATCAACAAAAGGGGAAGGGTACCAACAGAAAGAGGGAAGCCGACTAAATCCTAACTGGAAAGTAGTAAAGTAATACTAATGCCGCTAGAGCTCTCTCATTGCTCGCCATTTACTCAAGCTGTCAAGCACGATACCAAACAACATATCATCTACCATACTCTAGCTCAACCTCTCCCTATTTCCTCTCCCTTGTAAACAGTGTGAAAAATGAAGGTTCAATTATTGAAAGCCATAGTTCTAGTTTGGGGGAAAGGGGTTTCAGCTTTCAGGAGATCATAATCATTTGAAAAGGTTGAGGGCTGAAAGAAAATTACTCAAATGAAAATGTACATTAACAAACAGACAAAGGCTTGATAATGTACATTAAGAAACCGAGAAAGGCGTGAAAATGAAACAGCCTGATACCTTTTCCATTGCAGAGACAACAAATGAATAATTGGTAACCCGTTTGGGAGAACACCATTTCAGAAACAATTTAGGTAGAACAAGACGGAACTAAGACCTGAATTTTTTAGCTCCTTCAGCCGCTCAGTACTCAGTAGTCTTCCATGCAGCGACTTGACTGCTCAATCACCTTGAATCAATACCAGTTGCACCAATAAATTCCACTTCACTGTCTTTATGCACCATCATCAAACCAAGTAGCAGAATAAATGCCAAACAAAAAATAGCTCCCTCTGTCCCTTCTAATGTCTTCTATCCAAGTGGGATGATTATATTTATGAAATAGCCTCCTAAAGCAAAACGATGAGAGTTAAGAGCATAGCTTAGCAGACAGCTAGAAGTGGGATGTATGAAGCCAACTTTTTGACACACAATGTGATCCATTAATCACATTTAGTTTTGACTTGTTAACATACTTGAGAAGCAAGCTCTCACTGGGCTCAATATATTTGCCAAACAATCACCATCCAGAAAGATGCTACATAGAATGGGAGTCAGAGGAACCAAATTAGTTATACCTAGCTATAAACATTTTTGAGCTATGGTTGCATATATGACTCTGAAATGATAAGATAACTGATCACCCTTAACATATCAGGTGACAACAATACGAATTCAACATATATGGTATGGAGCTATAATTAGATTTGAATTTGTCTTTGCTATTCCATAAATATTTTCTTGTTCTCCTGATGACCATTAGAGGCTTAGACTGACAGTCACTAATAATCCATGTCTTCAGCCATGTAAATCTGCGGATGTCTTTAGTTTAATCGTAAGCCAACAACAACCTATAGCAGCCATGTACATTCCATCTGAATGACAACAGGTACTTACAGAATAACAATGCATACCAGATCCTTGAACAGTTTCAGTTTGTGACCAACAGATAGATTCCCCATGATTTAAGGGATCCTCTTCATAAGAATTCAAAACACACGATCTGAGGCATATTCAGCTGCTTAAGTACCTAAAGAAACATCTGAGAGCATAACAATCATAAGGGCCAATACATCAAAACTAGCATGCAGTTATATTCTCATCAGTTGAAGTCTGGTCAAGATACCTCAAAATAAATATGGCATTAAGGTCTTCAAAACACATGCTAGGTGGTATATTAATCGTGATAAAGACTCTCCTGATAATGGCAAATTGGCAAATGGCAATGCAGCTTCGGCTTCTCGCAAAGCATCCAAATCTGTTTTTCTATACAGCAGCAAACAAGATAAATGCCACATAAACAACGATTTTTCCAACAGCATTTAAACAATAATGTTAACTTTTATAATTGGGCCCATTAAGAAAGTATTTATAACATAAGTGAGGTTCCAACCCAAAACCAATTGGCAATAGGTGGAGTAACTCCCTTAGTTATAAACACCTCAAAGCACTCTTTCTTGATCAATGTGGGACAACCCACTTCAACAAATAAAGACTGATCATGGTTGAGGACAGACTTACAGTCATATGACATGTACAGGTAGCCTCTTCAATACTCAGCAAAGTGCACAATATTAAGAAGACAAAATATAGCCCCATATATCCAAAACTCTCCGAAAAATAGAGATGCTAATTCAGATAAGCGCAAGAAAGCATACAATAATCTTGAGATCACAGAAACTGTCACTGCCAAATGGATCGATCATCTCCAGCATGTCTCTCGAAACTTTAAATGATACTTAAAGCATAAAAAATGCTGGGGCGGGGGGGGGGGGTGGAGGGGAGAGAGAAGAAAAGAGGGAAACAAACAATAATGGAGAAGATGGAATAGAACTAAACACAAATAGGAGCCAATAAACTTCTACACTGGCATGAAGTTAAAGGTGACCCTAGTAGGTGTACAGCCCAAAATAACAAGGTTAACTACCAGAAACTACTAGAGTATTTAAAAACTCCATTGCGAAAGGTTTGCTTCATACTACACAAACAACAATGCTTGATAACTAAACAGCCAAATAAGTTGTTTTCTTTTTTCTTTCAAAAAACACCTTTTGCTTGCCAAAATCTGCAACTACAAACTATCATCGATCAACTTTGGAAGACTCAACGACGGGTGCAATTGAGAGAGCATCGGCTACCATCTCCTAACTCTCGGCATACAGTTTATGCCTCTTTGACAGTAACCGTGCTTCTTGGACCGCCAAAATTCTGGACTTTCTTCCAAACTCTTGCAAGGTTGGTTTATCAAGTAAATGTAACTGTTTCTGGATTATGTCGGGCATGGCTTGCAACAAGTAAGTAGGGATTATCGACTCCACAGATGCATCTGCAAAGCGAGCAACATTGAGGTCCACACCACCCAAATCAGCACCGTGTTCATGACTCGACCAGATTTGTTTTGCCAATTCATGACACTTCAGATCATGTTTACGAACGAAGTTCACATTGTAGCAATTATATTTTCCCTTAAGCTTCCCGCACTTATCGGTGAACTGGCGTCTGGAGGGGCTAAAGCTGAAACTTCCTTTAAGACCGTTAAAGAGTATGCCATTATTGGAAGGGGGTTCTCCATTCTTGTGCTTGTATTGTAACAAGGCTTGCAAAATAATAGTCTCATCGACCTCATTCCACAACATTTTTTTGGTCTGTTTTGTGTCACTCGGGCGCTCAGACTTAGAATCACCACGAACGCGCTTCAAATTCTTCCCCGTGGCTTTAGGAGTGTAACCTGGTTCTGAATCCGCCGCCTCAGACTCAGGCTCTGATTTCGACTGGAAAACAAATAGAGACTTTATCAGAGGGTATGGTACAAACTATTTCTAAGCAGTATAAATAAAAGAAATGTTCAAGTCGTAGATGAAAACAATACATGTTCCAAACTTTACACAAGTGAAGAACAAAGGAGTTAGAATGAAGGGAATATGCTGATAATAATGAAAAATGATAAGTATCACACAAACATAAAATAAAATAACGAAAAAAGAAAACAAAACTCAAAATATTTATACATATTGTCAACTCACTACTAGCTTTCAAATTATGAGCAAGAGGACGATGTCGTTGACAAAGAAAACACCAAGGCTACAAAGATAATAGACTACACAAATGATTTTCAAATGATTTTTGTACCACATGTAGGTTGTGAGAGAATGTGTGAACACTGAACAAACTATTTTTTATTTTATTTATTCTACTTTACAATTCTCAATTGACAAAGCCTGCAGTTGAATGATGAGCATGTTAATGAGACATTTAAATTTCTTAGTTGGTGATTTATGGTTGCTTTACAAATTGGAATTAATGAAGGAATTGGTTAATGTTTACCCATGGTTAATTAGGGCGGTAAATGAGGCAGAGCACTCATGAGCTGCTTGCAAACGTAGTCGGTCGAATCTGCTCGAGTACGAGTACTTGTTTATTAAACAAGCCGAGCACGAGCACCCCAATACTCGGCTCGTTAATATTATTATAGGTTATAATACCTAACAAGTACTCGTAAGCTCGCTCGATAATAAACGAGCCAAGCACGAGCACCAATTTGATACTAGTTTAATAAACGAGCCGAGCACGAGCACGAGCACGAACATAGAGATACTCGAATTTGCTCGGGTCGTTTACACCCCTATGTTATGGTATATATCTAATCTCTTATTTCCGCACTTCTAAAATGATAGGAGTAATAATAATACTGACAATTTCCAACTCTTTCAAAATTTTAACAACAAGGAGTATAATTCTGTAACAAAATATGCTTGAAATATCTTTTCATGGACCAATTTATCATGAGCACCGCATACAAACAAAATGAACCCAAAGCTGCCATTTGAGAAAACCCTATGATATGCAGACCCATCAAGCAACCAATGTAAACCAGCAAAACCCAATGGATTCCTAAATCTTTGTAAAACAAGGCAACTGATCATTTCCCCAAGCAATAAAAGAACTCTCCCATAAAAGTTCAAAATTCAAAACAAGAATAAAAGTAAAAAATAATTTGTTGAAAGACAAACTTGTGCATTATCACCCGATGCAGAATCATCCTCTTCATTCTCCTGTGCACTGTTAGCATCTTTCTTGGAGTCAGAATCAGAGTCGCTAGCCTCGGCTTCGGCCTCGGCCTCGGCCTCATTGCCTTCTCCTTCCTGATATGGGTCAGACTCCTTAGTCTCAGCCTCCGCCTCAGGATCAGAATCAGAACTGTTTTGTTGCTTGGCAGACAGAGGCAGAGGCTCATGTTGCAAACATAGGCGGATGCAAGGGGGGACGGGAGGGGACGGTCGTCCCCCCTTTTTCGAAAATAAAAATCTGTGATTTTTTTTTTTTTTTAAAAAAAAAAATAATATTTTGTAAGTGAGACTTACTGACTTAGGTCCTCAAACAAATCAGTAGACTAAAGCAAACCCATTACCTATGACATAACTCTTTCTCTCTCATCCCCTCACCATCTCAAGTTCTCAACTCTCGCAGTCTCGCCTGGCCCATCGACAGTCGAGTGAGTCGATAGTACCGGAGTACCGGACTACTGGGCTACCGCCTACCGGCGCCGGAGTTTTGGCTTGACGAGTTGACGGCGAAGCTTGACGGTGACGGCGATGCCAAGGCTATTGCAATTCTGCAAAATTGCGAATCAATTCTTTTGTTTGTTGATGTACACCTCCTTAGTTCTTTCTCTCAATCCCTCTCTCCATAGCTAGTATAGATTATAACTTGTGGGTTTTGAGTTAGAACTTAGAAATTGAATGAATTTGAGTAATTGGGGTTATTTGAAACAAATAAATTGAAATTAGGGTTTGAAACATAATTTATTTGATTGATTTGAGTAATATTGTGAATTGATTATTGCTCAATCATTTCCAAAATATGCTTCTAATTCTCATCATTTAGGCCGATTCTTCCTCCAATGTCCGTTACTTTGTTAAAATCAGGTTTTTTATTTAGTTGTTTCGTGATTGTTTTCTTCCGCTTTTATACTTTTGCTTTGTTGTATTGCACCCAAAAAGGCTCAAAATAATGGTGATTTAATCTATTATTGAACTTTTTATTTGGTTATTTTGTTTTTTTTTTCGTCTACCCGCATTAGTTGTAATGTGGAATTGTATGACGGTTTGATATTGAACTTTTTTTGATCTAATATGTATCGATGATTTTTACTTGATTTTGTCACCCCATTTTCTGAATCCTGGATACGCCACTGGTTGCAAATGAGTATGATGAGATTGATCTAATACTTCTTCAACCACCTCACTATTATTCACGTTATCATCAATAGATTTTTGTGTTTGTGGGATGTTTTCCTTAGAACACCACTTGGACTTGGACTTGGACTTGGACTTGATGTTCACACCTTTTTTTGCCATTTTGAGTGTAATTGATTTACAGCTAACGAGTAGAGAAAGAGAGAGAGGGAGGGGGGGAGACGGTTAGTCTGCTACTGTTGTCTCTGCTCCCCTTTTATTGAAGCAACAGCTAACGCAAAAGAGAAACAACAAAGTTTGGGGAATGTCAACAGACTATCTAGAGCATGCATCATGGTTGCCTCTTTTACTTGTTGTAATTTTTCCTTTTTTTTTTTTTCCTTGTTGAATAGTGTAATCTTTTCCAATAGTTCTACACACTTGACACTACTTATTCTAAAAAGCAAATTTTTGATCTTCTAAAGCCCACAACACTCTTGCTTAAAATTATTCTTTTAATTTTTGAAATATGCTTCAAAAATTAGTGGTGTTAGTGGGTCATATGATTGCTAAATAGTGGTCAATGGGTCATGTACCCATGTTTTCCTTTTAGTAAATGGAGGGTGAGATCTCTTTCTCCCTAATTTTTAAATTAAACAAATCAAAAATGACAAAATAAGAGAAAGAAATCTAAGCTTTCATTTATCGAAATTGAGAGGATCTTCATCACGATCAATACACCACCTAGTATATGTGTTTGTTTAAGCAATTAGTAACAAAATATCCTAAGTTAAAAATAAACCCATGATTTTAGGTAAAGCTACACTAGATAGATTTGTAAGCCTAAAAATCATATATCATCATATATATATATATATATATATATATATATATAAAGTTGAGTTAGTTACGTGTGGGCACGCCACGTGGGATGCCATGCAAGCGTTAATATTTGCATGAGGACGACACGTGGGATGCCACACAAACGCCCAATTCGTATGATGATGACACATATGCCGCCACCTAAGCCAAACATCAAGTGGGTTAATCATTAATGCATGATCATAAATACAACATAATATAATTATTATAATATTATTCAAATTATAAAATAAAATAACTTTTGTCATGCAAATTTAAAAATTTTAATTCTTACTCCATTGGAACAAGTTCGGAAAATACTTCAAAATGAGATACATATGTACTATGTCTTTTAAAGTTGGGTTCTTTTCGTGTGAGGGTGACATGTGGGACGCCGGATGGGAGGGATATGTTCGTGTGAAGATAACACATAGATGCCACATGAGTATAGTATAAAAGTGAGTCCAATTCGTGTGGGCATGATAACATAGGAGGTGTAAATTCGTGTGACGATGACACCTAATTAAGCGTCACGTAAGCAAAGCTTGCCCACATAGCCTAACAACTCTTCATCCAAGTGTGACTCATTAATGCCTCATCATACGTCAAAAAATTATAAATATTACTTCAATTGATTCGATTTGAAAAAACCATCAAAATGAGATATATATGTCCTATAAAAGTTGGGTCATTTTCATGCGGTAATGACATGTACAATGACACATTAGAGAAAATGTTCGTGTGAACATAACACGTAAATGTCACATGTGCACAACTTGGCTACATAGCTTAACGGATCAATTCAAGTGTCAGAAGTTCATTATTACTCGAATTTATTATTTGATTTATGTGCATATTATTTCAAACTACAAAATAACATATCTTTACTTACATAAATCTAAAAATTATAAATCATAGTTGATTAGATTGGTTTTGAAAAGGTTTGGTATAAACTAATTGGATAAGACGACACTTAAGATATCCATATTTGTATTATATTAGTTGTAAATCACACTTGAATATTAGTAACAAAAACGTATTCTAAACATTAAATTCAATTTTTAATAAATATTTTATATTTATATAATTATAAGAAAAACGGAGTCATTTTTCATATACAGATGCCATATGGACGAAAATTTCGTGTGGGGGATGAAACATGAACGTCAACTCATTATCTACTCCAATGCTTTCTTAGCAAATTACTTGAGACTTTGATATAGTACTCTAGACATACTTATGTAATATAAATGCCACGCAAATGAAGATTAATATTCAAGTAACACACCTTATAAGTTATGTTGAAATTTACGAACGTTGAACTACCTAGCACATTTGAGAAATAAATATTTAGGATCAAATTGTTGATTATAACTTTAGAAAGTGGAAGGTTTTTGCTCACCACTAATTGATTTTATTCAATTACCAAAAATTCAATTTCAATAAGAGACTGATTTTTAACTAGAGATAGATTAATTTATCTTTATTTTTTTTCTTTGGGAATTTTGAAGTAGGCTCAAATTATGTTCATAAATAAATCAAGTTTTACATTCATTCTATTTTAGATGTAGATCAATTTAAAAGGATATTTAGAAATAAATTACGTATGAGGGAGACATCAAATTATAGTATTACATTTAAGAATTAGCATGCATGCTATGGATAAAATTTTTTATGACATAAAATTAAATGTATTTCACAAATAATATTTATAATTTCATGCCATAAATTTTTAATGTCTTTATAAAATATATTAGTAAAAATATTTCTCTTTCTCTTTTCGTGTGTGCACGGCATGAAAGACACCACATAGAGGCTCAAAATCGTGTGAGGATGATACCGAAGTCGCCATATAGCAAAGCTTACAATATAGCCTAACAACTCATCATCCAAGTGTTTCCCCTTAATGCCTCAACATTAGTTAACTTTATTACATATATATTACTTTTATATTAAAAAATAAAATAATTTTAGTTACGTAAGTCAAAAAATCATAAATCTTATTTTAATGGATTGGATTTGAAAAAGGCCTTAAATGGAAATATATGTGACCAATATAAGTTGAGTCCTTACCATGCAGTGATAACATGTAGACTCCACTTAAGAGGAAATTTTCATGTAAAGATGACACATTGACGTCACATGTGCAACTTTGTCATATATCTTAACAAATCATAATCCAAGTATCAAATGATCAATCACTCGACTTTATTATATGATTTATTTGCTTATTATTTCAAACTACAAAATAGCATATTTTAAGTTACGTAATTAACTCTTACAAATAAAAATCTTACTTCACTAATTAAATTATATTTTCTTATTCTTTTGTGAAAGTTTGAAGTATCCTCAAATTATATTCATAAATTAATTTTTTTTTTTTAAATTCATTTTATTTTAGAGGTATATCAATTTCATAGGACATTTCATACAAAAATATAAAAATAGTCAAATTTAGAATTAGTTGTGCAGAATACAATAGACATGAGGTATCACCTAGGAAGTTATCTTAATTTCCGAGAGATATTTACGAGTCCGTGCGAAGCACGGACATAAAACTAGTTTATATATAAAAGTGAGTTCATTTCGTGTGGGTAGGCCACGTGGGATGCCACGCAAGCGCCTATATTCATGTGAGGACGACACATGGAATGCCACGCAGCACCCAAATTCGTGTGGTGATGACACATATGCTGCCACCTAAGCCACCCATCCAAGTGAGTCGATCATTAATGATCATTATTTGACTTCATAAATACAAAAAATTATAATTATTATAATATTATTCAAACTAAAAAATAAAATAATTTTGGTTACGCAACTTTAAAAATTATAATTCTTACTCCATTGAATCAGGTTCGAAAAATACTTTAAAATGAGATACATATGTACTATGTTCTTACATCAATGAATTGGATTTAAAACATACTTCAAAATGAGATATATATGTTTTATAAGTTTTCGTAGAAGTTAAGTGGATAAGACATGTAGGATAATCATATAAAGTTGAGTCAATTTCGTGTGGGCACATCATGTAGGACGCCACCTTGAAGACCCGATTTCGTGTGGTGATTACATCTAAGCGCCACATAAGCGGACACATAAACAAGTCATACAAGTGACATTAATAAATGCATCTTCATTATTGACATTAATATAGTAATTAAATATAATATTCATAATTATTAGCCTTCAAATTAGAAAATAAAATAAGTCTGGCTACGCAATTATAAAAAATCTAAGTTTTACATCATTGCATTGAAAATGAAAAATACTTCAAAATGAGATGTATGTGTCCTATATTTAAGCTTATAAAATTTGACCATTTCTAGGAAAAGTTTTATATAGGTTACGGATAAAATACGTAGAATAATCATATTGGTAATACAATAATTGAGTATATCACACTAAAATTGGGTCCTAATTCGAGTGGTGATATAAAAGTGAGTTAATTTCATGTGGGCACGCCACGTGAGATTCCACATAAGTGCTCAACTTTTTGTGGGCATGACATATGGAATGCCACGTAAAGGCCCAAATTCGTGTGACGATGACCCCTAAGCTGCCACATAAGCAAAGCATATCTACATGAAGCAAAACTTGCCACATAATAAACCTAATAATAACTCATCATCATCCAAGTGTCACCATTAATGCCTCACCATTAATTGGCTTTATTACATAATTATTAGCATATTTTTATATTACAAAATAAAAATTAGTTACGTATGTTAAAGAACTATAAATCCTACTTCAATGGATTGGATTTGAAATTTTTTTAAAAATGAGATATTATATATATATATATATATATATATATCCAATACAAGTTGAGTCCTTTCCGTGCGGTGATAACATGTAAATGCCACATAAATCGTGTGAAAATGACATGTAGACGCTACATGTGCACAACTTAGCCACATAACTTAACAAATATCTTCCAAGTCCAATTCATGTGGTCACGACACGCGTAGGACGCCATGTAGAGGCCCAAATTCGTGTGACGATGACACCTAAACCGCCACATAAGCAAAGGTTGTGACATAACCTAACAACTCATTATCCAAGTGTCACCCATTAATGTGTTATCATCAGTTGGATTTATTACATATGTACATATTAGCATATTAGTTGCATATTTTAAAATATTTATATATTAGCATATTTTTATATTCAAAATAAAATAATTTAGTTAGGTAAGTCAAATTTATAAATCATAGTTCAATGGATTGAATTTGTAAAGAAGTTTCAAAATGAAATATATGTCCTATATAAGTTGGGTTCTTTCCGTGCGGTGATAACATGTAGACGCCATATTAGAAAGAATGTTCGTGTGAAAATGACATGTTAGGGCTCGTTCTTTTCGACTGGGAACTGGTGACTGGTAACTGGGAGAAACTGGGCAAAATTGGGCAAAACTGGTGAAAACTGATAAGTGTAACTGGTAACTGGGAGAAACTGGTGAAAACTGGGTCAAACTGGGCAAAACTGGGGGAAACTGGGAAAAGTTGGGACAAACTGAAAATTTTATATTTTTGAGTGTTTAATTATTATGACAATAATAATAATAATAATAATAATAATAATAATAATAATAATAATAATAATAATAATAATAATAATAATAATAATAATAATAATATTATTGTTGTTGTTGTTGTTGTTTTTATAAGGACTTTTTAGTCATGTTTACATATTAATCAATTCATATATTTATTTTTATATTTGATATAATATATTTTATATTTAATTATTATGTTTAATATGTATAAATATTAAAACTGGGCAAAACTGGGAGAAATTGGGCAAAACTGTGTCAAACTGGGAGAAACTGGGCAAAACTGGGGAAAACTGTATTTTGTAACTGGTAACTGGGCAAAACTGGGGAGAACTGGTTAAAATTGGGCAAAACTGAAAACCAGTTGAAAAGAACATGCCCTTAGACGCTACATGTGCACAACTTTGCCACATGTAGCTTAACAAATATCATCTCCAAATCCCACATGATTATCATCACTCGACTTTATTATATGATTTATTTCTATATTATTTCAAACTAAATAAACATATTTTTAGTTTTGTAATTCTAAAAATTATAAATCTTACTTCATTAAATTGATTTTTCTTTTTCTTTATGGAATTTTGAAGTAACTCAAAAATCATTTTTATAAATTAATATTTTTTACATTCGTTCTATTTTAGATATACATCGACTTAAAAGGACATTTCATACCAAAAAAAAATAAAATAGTCAAATGTAAAATTAGTTGTGCAGTACAAAAGATGCATGAGATATCACCTAAAAAGTTATCTTTACTTTCGAGAGATATTAACGAGTCCGTGCGAAGCACGGATATAAAACTAGTCAATATATATATGTAAAATTGAGTTCTCACCAAGCATTAAATAGGTAATAAATAGCCATAAATGCATGGGTGATTAAAAAGAAATAAAAATAATTTTATTTTATTATAATAATAAATAAGTAACATAAGTATTGTGTTTATTTTGCAAAAAAAAAAAAATTGTATTATACATTGAACTTTATTATTCAACTTTATATATTGATATGATTAATTCTTTTTATTATAATGATTCTAATAATGAACGATGATAAACAAGAATCCGTGCATCGCACGGGCACAAAATCTAGTGTTCATATACAATTGAGTTCGTTTAAACAATCAATACTAAAATATCTTGTTCATTAAAATGTCTTTGCTTTTTCTTTGCCATTATTAAATTTTTTTCCAACATTAACTAACCAGTGCGGTTTCCACGTTCTTGATAGTAATCCTTTTTCCATATACCATTGAGTTTCTTTTTTTTTTTTTTTTTTTCTCGTCAAAGAGCAGGTTGTTGTTAAAGATTTGGAATTCTCTCCATTTGCCAAAAGAAATGGAGGCTTCTATTTACTAAATGAAGGGTGAGATCTCCATCTAACCAACTTTTGAATTGAATAATTTTAAAGAGACAAAATGAGAGAAGGAGATCCAACCGTCCATTTAGAAAATGGAGAGAAAAAAAATGGAGAGTATCTTAATTCGTTGTTAAATGGGAGGGTAAGCACATAAAGAGTTCGTTTAGTTTCCCGCCTCTTTGAAAGTTCCTAGTGGCCTTACAATAATAATAATAATAATAATAATAATATATATATATATATAGGGGTTGCTATATGTAAATCGCAAATTACTTAAATGTAAATCTCCACTTCCCACAATACCCCTAAGTAATTTTCAGTCCTTTTTCTCTCTTCCTTCCTTTTCTCTCAATCAATTTTCACTCTCTCTCCCCCTGCATTGTTTTTTTTTCTTTTCTGAGTGCTATTAAACATCATCATCATCGATCATATTCCGCCATCCTGAGAGAGAGAGAGAGAGAGAGAGATATCTAAGGAGGCCTGTTCTTCGTCATCAACTGCCGCACCATTGGTATCAAACCTATTCTACCTTTCACTTTCTTAGATTTAATGACTTATTTTCATCATCACTGAATAAAACTAACTAGTTTCATTGGAATTGATGAAAAATTTGATGTGGGTTTTGTACAATTTCTTATAAAAATGATTAATTTCATCTGGGTTTTTGAAATTTGATTGTGGGTATTTGCTGAAAAGGAGCAATTCGAAGATATTGAAGAGTTGATGATGCTACAAGGTACTGGTTCTGGTTGGGTGGAACCCAAAACTTGGTGTGATCATTTGGGTTCTTTGTGTTCTGATCTCAATCACATTCCCTCTCCTGATACCCCTTGCTTCAGGTCTCTCTCTCATATTCAGTTCAACATCATCATTATCATTATCATTATCATCATCATCATCATCATCATCATCATCATCATTCATCATCATCAAATCACCACCAGCAAGTCACCAACATCACAAACCACAACCACATACGATGGCAAAAAAAGAAAAAAAGAAGAGTGAAACCAAATACGCAGGGGGGTGTTTCAATTCCTGTTTACAGTTTTAGTCTTCTGCTAGTTCATCATCGCCAAATTCACCATGGATACTGCAAGCTCCAAAAAGAATTTGCGAGATGGTAGCACGTGGATTAAAGGCAATTGATTCACTAAATTAGTGGGCGTCGGCTGCCTGACAGCCACCCCGGCCCGTGCCCCGCCGTCTGTCGTCCTGTGTCGCTCTCTCTCTTCGTCTCCACCTGCACTACTTCGTGCCGCCTCCGCCACCCACATGCCGCCGAACTCCAATCTCCACCCACCCACCCACCGCAAGTCCACAACTACTCAGCCACCCTACCATAAAACCCTAGCCTAAACAATATGATTATATAACCCTAATTAATAATTTAAAAATTTTCATTCTAATTCTAAAGTTTATCTGAATATATTATTATTAATTTGGTCCAAAATATTGTTTCCATCAAAGGAATATCCATATTAATGTAATTTACGTTTCTTTATGATAATTTGAGGGGATGATATTAGGGAGGATTGAGAGGAAAAAAAAAACATGAAGGAAGGTACTTTACAAATGTAAAGGGTATCGTGGGAAGTATTGGAAAAAAAAATATTTACGTTTAGTAAAATGGGATTTACGTTAAGCAATTCCGTATATATATATATATATATATATATATATATATATATATATATATATATATATATATATATATATATATATATATATGATTCGTGTCTTTTTTTCTTTTTTTTTTGAAAGAAAAACGAGATTTCATTAATATAAAGCCATCCGGCATCTACAAACAATATCGAATTTTACAAGTGAACACACATCTAAAGTAATATCAGAAACCATTCTAGTAACAAAGCTAACTTGCTGTGGCTGAAAATACCAACATGTCTAATCCAACTCTGTAGCTGTGGCTGTGTGGTGTTGCATTGGGAAGTGGCAAGTGCTAAATAATGGATGAGGTTGACTAGGGAAACCAATAAAACCAACTACCACTAAATAATTTACCCCCCTAAAAAGGAAGTGCCTTACAATTGCCTTGAGGCAAAAAAGAAAGAAAAAGAAAAAAAAATCTCAACAAGCACTGAATTATCAATATTGTGTTGTATAAATTGAATTACTTTTTCTTTGATAATGGATTGTTGTATTATTAAGCAGACCCAAAAAAAAAAAAAAAAAAAAAAAAAAAAAAAAAAAAAAAAAAAAAAAAAAAACCTTCAGTAGGAGAGCATCATGATTTCTCGACTAAAACCACGGCAAAATCTACCTAAAACTCTTAGACTAGATGCAATACAACCCCGCCTAAATTAAACTACTAAGCCTCCAAAAAGAAACAAAACTAAAGAGATCAGAAATCCTCCAGCAAGCCACGCACTATGTAATAAGTATAAATTGAGTTGCTTCCTTCCAGAATAGTTTGGTTCTAGTAGATGCCCTCAGATATCAAACAATGAAGGCTGCAAGCATCAGTTCAATGCTCTATAATCTGTTGGATAAACCATTTCAGAAACAAATCAACAATAGTAGTATGAATAAATTGCCGGATAAATAACCACCCAAATCACCAGTGTTGTGTAATGCGATCTCAATCACGATGGTAAGAAGAAAATTCTGAACAAAAACCATACTATAACTTGAGCAAAATTGTGTGAAATAGAGGCGAATTGAAAGACTAGCAACGAACAGCGAACCAATACATGATCTGAGTAGTAAATCACAAAGCAGATTCTGCATGGGAGGGCAATTTCCGACATAGCTAAAGCTTTTACTGACACCAATTATATGAATTGAAACAACAATATCCTTGACAAGAGCTATAAGCTATCCCATCCCTCTAAAACTTTGCAAAGAGACACCATTCAATTAATTGATAATTATACAAACGTACGCTCTGAACAACAATGTCTACAAGAAATATGGAACGCCTGTTCTTGGTCCCCTCATCTGATTGTTCTCTTCCGTTTCTGTGAAGAACTTCACCTCCCTCTCCTGTTTACACACAACAAAAGCACCCATTTATAATACTGATAATGCTCCTTTCACATAAAAGCAAACATCTTTCAGGGAAAGCCCCACACGTCTATTTTTAGAAACATGGGAAAAATATATGAGCCGTCAAGTTATCTTTCAGCAAGTTATCTTCTAAAAGCTACACACACAATCTTTACTCAATGCACCAGCTCCACAGATGATCGCACCTACAAACACCATCTACAGCTTCAAGCAGTTGGAGTTCATAATGTTTCTATACCCTTTAAGCTTACTGTAGGAGAATAAAACAGCTAGCTTCATGCTGAACCCGAAAATTTATCCCTTGCAAGGTCTTGACCATCCAATTGCCTCTATTTTTTTCCCCAGTGAAGAGTATGTATTAATGACGTGTCAAAAAGATTACAGCACAGGACAACATGTTGTCCTCCAAAACGAATGCAGTCACAAGTTAGCCCCAGTTATGCTGGAGAACAGTATAAAACCTATATGCCCCTGCAGCTCTAATATAGTAAGTCCTATCTCTCCGCTGCCAGGGGCAGCTGCCTGCTATGTTAGATCATTAACAAAGAGAACCACCGGCTCTGAAACATAACCAGACTGTTTCCTTTGTTTTTTTCCTGAGAGACTTTCTATTGTATTGGTGTCTTTCTCATTAGCATACTATTATGAAAATTTTCAATCCAATGGGATAACAAAAAGGAAACTAGGACGACAAGACAAGCAACAGTTCACGACAGCTTACACGTCAACATCCAACTCCCAAGCAAGTCAGACTAGTTATGTGAATGGAGTCGAGGACAAATTCCAACAACACATTCTACATCATCTAATGCAAAATTATACAAGAACCTTGCCATCACTCACCATATTGTCATTAAAACTCAAGATGGAAGCAACATTGCCACAACGATAACAGTAATTTGGTGCCGACCACACCTGTGACAGTCAGTAACAAAGCCACTTAGATGAATTGTAAATATTGCAGAGGCAATAGGGAAACTAGGCAGCGCAGTTTACCGTTACAAGGCCTTTATCTTGAAACATGTACTTGAGCCCTTCTTGTACAAGCTGATGAGCTCGACAAACTAGATCGAGATTGTTAATGTGGTTGAACTGCATTTACAACCTCAGAAACTTAGTTCATTCATCAATACATACAGTCTACATCACAGCAACACAGCACGTACCTCAGAAGTCACTCTTGATCCAAAAAGCCATCCTGCTCCACGTGGACTGACAGCCCATGTCTCGATATCTTCAGGATCACTCCACATAAGGTCACAAAATGGTCCTTCATGGGGAATTTCGCAATTACGTTCAATGATCCTTATCTGCTAAATATAAAGTCATGAAATGAAATGAGAATGAAATTTGTTAAACCGCAACAGAATGTAGCAGAATGAACAAAGAAAAAGGTAATAACCCAATGAGCACGGCTACTTCTGTTCCTTTACCAATTTGCAAATTACAAATCATATGGCTTTGACTAATATATTTTCTGAAAACATACTTATGAAAGGGAAGAATAAAGAGGTTTTTATTATAATTTCTCCTACAAGGAAAAAGAAAAAAAGAAGAGAGAGAGACAGAGAAGACGAAAATAATTAAGAGCCTGACGGAAGTCATTCAGCCTAATCCACATTTATCACATCTACCCTTATACACCTAGTTGAAGCGGGATTTCCCAAACAAATCTCACAAGACTATGAGCATACTACGCATAGAGGGAGCATGAAAGCTCCTTGGTGCAGCCCAGAATATATTTTTCTCAGACGGAATCAGGGAGAGCTCTTATACCCGCAATTTCAAGAAGCCAGCGCAGCCACATTTTTTTTTTTTAGATAAAGAAGAAGCCAGCGCAGCCACATATGAACTGCACTTGATAAAAGAGCTCCAAATAGGGAAGCAAAATGAATTCACCAAGACCGTAATCAGTGAATCCCCAAAGATGATGTGGGTAGTCCAACTTTTCTGGCACATTTCAACAATTTTTTTGCACTAAACAAAATTTTCTTACAAGAACAGATTGCATGTTTGCAAAGGAGTGCAACCATCTAGCAAAATGACTATAATTGTATTACGATCACCCTAGTTCAATTCCAGTAACATGCAATGACATCATACATAGATTTGTATACCAGGACAACAGTGTATTATAGACTTCATAGTCCAAACTCCAATGCAAGAAAAAGACCGAATTCCTTATACTAAGACATAATATATAACTCATTATTCTTGGGAAACGTATTTATATTTACTTCAACAACTAGAAAAGTTTAATCCCATATCTTATTAATTTTAAACAAATGTATGACATTCCTTTCGAAACATACACAAAAATGCCAAGATATCACAATATGCTGTCCATGAAGCTTCATAACACTCAGTTCAGCAAAACAAGGAGATCTATACTTACTAAGCATAAACAAATATTGCAAATAGAAGTAAAATAGACAGAACCTGGTCAATTGTCCTAATGTCCGGAGAAAGACCACCATGGACACAGAGAACCTGCATGATCCGCCCAGTAATGATGGAGAAAGGGGGGAGAAAAAGGACTGCAGAACATCAGTACAATACATATTTTATAAAAGTCATGATGAAAAAAATGATTGAAAGAAAGAAATCCTCAGACAAGTGCAAAAGACATAGGCAGTAGCCAGTACTACACCCCCAACACCATATTACCACAAACCACCACACAGAGTTATAGACGAAAACCCACTACATGAGGCGCTCAGCCGCTCACCCAAGGAAAGTCAGAGAAAGTGTCAAATATGCACAAACCATTGACCTTGAGGTCACAATGAAAAAACATAGCCATTGTATCAAGGCTAACACATCGATCAAAAAAAGATTCTTACCGTTCCATTTATGATTGCTGACAGAGTTAAATAGTCAAAAACATCTGTGCAATATCTCCATGCATTAGCATTTCCGTACTTCCTCTGGCACTCATCGTAAAACCCATACACCTGAATGAAATAAATTTACAGCTTCATTCAGACTTATTTAGGCTACAACAAACTCAGTGTGAACATCAGACAATCATGAAACTAATGAGGGCAAAGCCTCACAACTTGAAGAACTTTCAGAAGGTATCACCAACCTCTGCATTTAAGATTACACGACTCTAAAACAGTTCTTTTACTGTAGTACGGCTTTTGATCAAGAAACATTCCAGGGAAAACAAACACATTTCAGAAGTTGTCCCTCCATGGGAGCTCCCAAAGTAAAACACATGCAAAACAACAGAAAGTATGCATGTGCAATTGTAATCTATTGGAAAACCCACTAAAGCATCCAAAATAATTTTTCCTGAAGTACATACATATTACTTAGAAAATATACAAATAAAAATCTTCTTTATCTCTCACTACCAATAGATAATAAACAAGGAAAAAAGAAAAGAAAAGGACAAGAACTCCCCTATAGAATCCTCCCCCATAATCATTACCCCTATAAGCTAACTAACATCATTATTGAAAGCATGTATTTTTCTTGACAGATAAATTAAACCAACTAAACATGAATGTCACGCTTTCCATGGTAGCCGACACCAAAAAGGAATACAATGAGAGGCAACAGATGAACAAGCCGACAACCAAAATAAATATTAAAAAGTAAATAAATAGCAAAAGAAAGCACAAACAAATTACAAATGTGGAACATGTGTACGAAACAACAACTGATTCCAAACTAACCAAATCCCTGGAGTATATCTCTTAGATGATCCCTGAGACTAGAAATCATTAAGGAAAACTCTTCTACATAAAGACCATTTCATCGAAACAATCAGCATTACACCCAAAAAAATGAAAAACATAAGACACAAAGATCAACCGATCCAAGTGAATTTAAGTTATGGCCTGTTTGGATACATGCATTTGATTTAAATATCTGGAGTTGGTTCAAATCCAGTGTTTGGATAGTAATAGGATTTAAAAATTGGATTTGGTCCAAATTCTTGAGTATTTGACAAAAGGGTCAAATGTATGGAATATGCAGACCTCGTACTTTTGTCATATCTAATTCCCAGCCCAACCCATTACAACTCTCCCTTCTTCCTCTAGCCCCCACCCCCATTATGTCGACTCTCTCATCTGATGGAAGCTTCTTCCATCGCGGCAGTCGACTTTTCTCTCCATTTCGGGGGAGATCGCTAGGATGCATGAGTGCATGACATACAATTATGCTGATGAATCACACAAGGTGTTGGCGCCTCTTCCCTCTGGGATTTAGAATCTACAATTTAATTCTTAGATTATCCAAACATTGGATTTGGAACTGAAATTCACAATTTCAAAACATAGAACTAATATCCTGAAATTCAAATAATATCCGGTATCTAAACACAGCCTAAAGCTAATGTTTTTAAAAGCCTGGGTTACTCGAACTTTCCTTCATGTGTGACAAATGTCTAACTAGTTGGACCTCTAGTATCAGATCCAATGTATTTGAACATGGGTGGGGGGAACTTGTCAATCATCACACCCCCGCGATGTGTTGGATACTTGGATATTTCAGTCTGGCAAGTTCAGTAACCGAGAGTCCTGTATCTGCTGATATTTGGTTCTCTGGTAAATTCACACAGAAAAATCTGAACAACTTTCAGAAGTTGCTTTCTTTTCATCTTGAAGGAAGAAAAAGAGTTTTATGGTAATCATATGGTAGGAGGAGGGAGATTTTCAGTCTTATTGTCCATCATACCAAAGACCAGCACCAGAAATGAGAAGAGAAAACATGCTAAGTCATTTTTTAGAACAGCAGCCAGCAGAAAGAATATATAGTGTAGGCAAACTAACTGAGCCACGCCAACCCCCCCCCCCCCCTAAAAAAGAATAAAGAAGCAAAATAGGTGACACTGAGAGGACAATGAGCCGGACACCATACCTGAGTTAGCTGCCTGCTTTCATGATTTCCACGTAATAGAGTAATGTGAGCAGGGTACCTGTCAGTAGACAAAAATAACAGAATTACAATAATATTTGCCGGCTTTCAGAAGATACGAGCAAGCACAGAACATGAACTGAAACTGGTTTCTCAAGAGAATGGTAACTATTTAGTATGGATTAACAGAGATGTCTCTATATGCTAAAGAGAATAGTGCACATAAGCCCAATAAATATTTCATGGTCATTCAGACTCACTCCCAAAACATACGTTCAAATAGATCTCTAGACCAGGTTACTAAGGTCTAAAATAAATATTTAAAGGAAGAATTTCTGAATTTCTAAAAAAAAAAAGGACGTGTCTAGCGTCCCTGAGATGCAAATTCTATCCCCCAAATAGTCATATGTAACCCAATATTACAATTCCATCAGTCACAAAGAAATCACAGATCCATCTGATCGACAGACATAAAGGGTCTCAAATAGTTAAATTCCACAAGAAGCCACAGGTTCCTACAAGCTTATTGCATACAGTGACATTGTTTTGGGACGGACACAATAAAGAGACAGAGATGCACCAAAAACAAAGCCAAGGATCAAGTCTATAACTGCCAAGTATGTAAGTGCATCAAGTGTGAAAGGCAAACCTAGCTCTAAAAGTAAAAGGATACAGTACACTTGTCTTAGGACGGACACAAATCCACAATAGAGAAACAGCGATGTACCAAAACAAAACAAAACGAAAACAACAAAATCAAGGATCGACACTATAACCTCCAAGTATGTATATGCATTAAAAGGGAAAGGCACACCTAGCTTTAAGAAGTAAGAGGATTGTAAAGACTTCAAGACTGTTGTAGCCTCGGTCAACAAAATCTCCCTGAAAAAAGGTTAAAGAAAATCAGAATCTAAATGAAACTTAGTAGAAAATGCAAAATAAGGGTTACTAATAAATGTAGACGTTACTGGTTAACTTCTACCATAAATATGTAATTGGTCTCTGGAACATGACCCCCTGTCTGGAAAAGCTTCATTAAGTCATGGAACTGGCCATGTATATCCCCACAGACAGTCACTGGACTATTGACAGGCTGCACATTTGACTCCTCAATGAGTATCTCTTTTACCTGTTAAAATTTGAATAGTATAAAGTTTACAGAGTGCCCTCAATGACCATCAGCTCCTAGCATATCGATAATAAAATTTTGACAGAACGAGTGCACAAAACCAATCAACTAGGTCCTGTGAACAGTTTGAATTAGCAAGTGACAATCTATATGAGCTTATACAAATCGGAACAAGTAACTGAAAGCAAAGCCTGATCTAAAGATCTCACCTTTATTACATACAAAAAGAAAAATGAATAAGTTATCCAAAAATGGAAAGCAGTAATGACATCAGAGACAACCGAAAAATCAAAGTGGAGTCAATACACTTAGCATCTCTCCTGTGCATATTTGCACAAAGAGAGAACCAGGTTGTTTAGTTAAATAGAGCAAGGAAAATGGAATTTGAAAAGGCTCTAATGCAGCTTTGTGTCCACTAGTAGCCATCTAACACAAACAAATCACTACTATAACTTATGCCAAGCAGAAACTAAATTGAACCAGACTATAAATCTATACCGCTCCATTGTCTCTATTCAACTTTTAATCATTAATGTTTAGAGTTTGCTCCTTTTCATTTCCCTCTACTAGCAACACGTGAACTACTACTACAAACATACATCAACCAAGAAAAGGCAACGTGGTATTTCGTTGTGCTCTATCCACTATCCAGAGTATTGATTCCAATGACATAATGTGCTTACCACACTCTGCCTCTTATACTGCTTTTTTCGTTCCCTTCAGAATGAGGCTTATAAGGCCATCTCCCCATAAATCCCATGCTTTGCAAAGAAATCCAATCTTTTGAACAACAATTTTGGAATTTGTTTAGATAAAAATTAAACATGCTTGCGTAACAATTTTTTAAAAGATCCACTATTGACGAACATACACTTATGCAAATGTTGATGACTCAAACAATTGACTCCAACAGACTGAGTAGGAACTTCCTAATAAGTGTCTTCATTCTAAAGCTCAACTTTTCAGAGTCCCCAAAGTTATTTGACAAGAGTTCTGACAACCATGTCTAGTCCCTCTGTTATTTTCGAGGAAAAAGCTGACAGTATGCTCTTCATACTTCACAGAAGAGTCTATGGGGGATTGTTGCCTAAACCCCACATATGAGCGTAGAAACAAGGAATCCCTTTTCGTGAAATCCTAACCACCCCAAATATTACCTGGATTTCTATACGCCCCCTGAATAGAAAAACTTTGCATTGCCATAAGACACGGCCTGAGACCACGAACTCCTACCTCCCCACCATCATCACTCAAACACAACCATTTTTTAAAGCAAGCAGTCAAGCACACATATTAAGGCCTTAAGGGTCCCAAAAGTTCAGCCGAGTATCACCCCATTGTCATACAATGGACAATGGACAAAGACTTTCCAATTTCCATTTCTTATTTGCTTCTATGATAATTGGCAAATTACAAGAATCCAAGTATCCAACAGAACATTTCAAAGCAGCAAATCATAATAGCCTCTAGATAACCCGTGCCCCCCAAAATAACTAATTTGTAGTGTACAAAGAATAGTCATACACACTTCTTATAGATTTGGTTAGGTAGGCTCTAAAACACAACTGTGCCAATCACATGGCATTTCTTTCTGTTGAAACTATAAAGCAATTGCAACTCAAGTAAACTCTAATCAAACAAAAAATTGCCATTTCATCAATAAACCTGCATCTAAAATTACTTACGAAACAAATCGAAGTAATCAACAACTAACATTAATTAGTAGTACACAAATAAATAATATTCAACAAATTCAATTGATTCTGGAAGTAAAAATAAGCGTAAATAGAGCAAGAACACGAAATATTTTAGAGAAAGAGAGAGAGAGAGAGAGGAAAATACGTATTCGCAAAGAAGCTGAAGTTCGTCTTCAGCTAAATGTTGTCCTTCTTTAACCTTGGAGATCCATTTGTCCAAATCCATTTTTATCTTGTGAAATCCCTAAATCTTCGCTGTTTTCTCCGATTAGGGTTTTCTTTCGCCAATCGACGATGGAAGAGAGGGAAAATAAAAGAACAGTGTCTCAGATGCCGTTGGGTTGCCGGCAGTCTGACAAAGGGGCGTGATGGGATGTGACAAAGACAAACTCAGTGGAGGAGCACCCTAAATGAATAAAAAGATGTCGATCTATATGTGTATGCTAAATTGCTAATGGCTAAATTCTTCTACCCAAAATTTCTGGTTTTGGTAGCCACAAGGAAAGAAAATGAGGTCGAATAATTTAATGGGTTTTTCTTCTTGAAAAATTCATATGTTAAAACTAAATTTAATAAAAATAATCAAACATAAATACGTAGTAAATGAATTCCATCAAACCTCAAAAAAAAAAAATGAATTCCATCAAAAAAAGAAAAAAGAAAACTCTAATGGAGGAATTTTATTTACAAAATCAAATCACCTTTTTCGCTAAAATACGATTGTTTTGACTTTTGACTATCTTCTAAACTCAGTTTACAAGGTTATATGAGTATAATAAATTGCCAATGTTGTGTTAGAAGTATGCGAATAAATGTTCACTTTTTATTGAGTGTCGCTATCACTCGCAATTAATTTTTATTGTTGGTTTCGAGGAGGTGATCTAAACCATTCATTTTGTTTACTTACAAAATAATATTTATGAAATTTACAAAAATGCAATTCATTTCAAATGTTGGAATCTATAAATAAAGAAATTAGGCCAAGAAAACCTATTTCCTATATTAAAAGTGATTATTAGGGTTGATGTTGCAAGTCCATTTATAACCTAACACAAATTGCTGAATACGAAGCTATACATGTTGTATCTACTAGTAAACTTCATCTAAAACAATCACTTGGGGATGAATCTATGAAGTTGGAAAGTAATTTACACTTGAGAATATTGATATGACACATACTAATGTTTCTACGGTGACTACCACTTAAAGCAGTAATCAGTCAATAAATTTTTACCGTTGATTTACAGGAGGCAATCTAAAACGATATTTTTATTTGCTTAAAAACTTATATTTATAATGTTCTCAAAAATACAAAGAAAAGTAA
Source organism: Tetragonia tetragonoides (assembly GCA_038025085.1). Classification (NCBI taxonomy): domain Eukaryota; kingdom Viridiplantae; phylum Streptophyta; class Magnoliopsida; order Caryophyllales; family Aizoaceae; genus Tetragonia; species Tetragonia tetragonoides. Next base: position 40,391,187 of record CM076151.1, on the reverse strand, counting down.
TCATGACAGATTTGTTTATTAATGATTGTAACCCTTGTTTTGGATTGATCATGAAATGTCAGAGCTTCCAATTAAAACTAATTGTTCTTGGCAAACATACAAAAAATGGTGCAACCATGTTGGTTTGGTAGTATGAGAATTTCATATGCTTTTGAATATCTAAAAACAAATAACTAAGATGAGGTTGTGATATAAAGATTGACCATATTTCTCTTTCAAAAAGAATAGAGATTGACCATATTGAGTATCCAATCAAAAGAATGAGCCCACGACTCTAACCCTCCCCCTTACAACTACAGTCCCTGATCATCGATTAATCATTTACGGTGGCCTTCCATTTCCTTTGCCTCTCCATCGTTCCTTACCCACGCCATAGTCGACCCATTAAAACCATATTGCAGTTGGCCACTGAATTAGTTTAAAGGGTTATTATCACTTTTAGGTCCTTATAAGTTATAACCCCAATCATTAACGATCCTAGGTTCATTTTTATTGCAAAATATTGTCAAGACTACTAAATTTACCAAATATCTTTTTACAATCAAATAGTCAAACCAGCTAGCACAACAAGTTGACAACAACCAGTTGACTAAACCAGCTACCATCTATCATCTACCAGTTGCATGCCAAACAAGGTCATACCCAAACAGCTACGTGTTAAACCAACTACCATTAAATCGTTTGCAACCTTTTGAAAATTACTGTAACTTTTAAGGCTGTAAAGGAATTGGTACACTCGTGAAGGGTTAATGAATATGCTCAATAAAAAAATACTCGATAATAAACTAGTCGAGCACGAGCACGAGTACCCCCTACTCGGCTCGTGTTTATCATTTCGATAGGTCATAACTTATAACTTATAGTACCTTTTTTAAAACCAGTGTACTCATAAGTGTCTCGTAAACGTACTCGATCAACATGAATACCTATATCATGCTCGTTTAAGAAACGAGTCGAACACAAGTACAACAATACTCATTTGACTTACACGACCCGACTCGTGGCAAATTATAAGCCCACAAGTCCATAACTCACTAATTCACCAAAGCCCCCTTTTTTTTATAAGAGAATAAAAGATTTTCATTCGTATAAAAGTCTTACATCATCCATCAAAGTTCATTTTGAAATTGGTTTAAAGTGTAAACTTGATATCATAACTCAAAACAACCACCAACAAAGATGGTGGTCTAGTGATTCCAAACTTACTCCCAAGTGGTTTAGTAAGGTATGGTTTGTGTCTTCGGGCTTCTGGGAATTATAATAGATCATTGTTGGTGCTACGTTGACGGGGTCAATACTTACGCTGGTTGTTCATCTAGTCTAATATGTTCACTATTAAACACAAAATCCGTACATAATGCAGCGAAGTATCCCTCAATCGCTATTCACCAGCGCTCTCTTTTTTTGATGAGAAAAAAAAAAAAAAAAACTCAAAACAACCGCCAAATTAAAAAAAAAAAAAAAAAAAAAAACAACTCATAAGCAGCCCCCATCTGGGTACAATACCCTCTCACAACTCATTAAAACATGGCCCACCTATTTTAATGGGTTGTGAGAGGGTGTTGTACCGTCACTGGAGTAGCTGCAGACTGCAGTTGAGAGAGAGAGAGAGAGAGGGAGATGGCAGGACCGAAGGCGAGCGAGATTGTGGCATCTCCAACCAATTCGCAGCAAACTGGTAAATTTTGATATTCCTTAAATTCTTTGGTTCTTAAATTAATTAATAACTTTCTCATAATCGAATTTTAACTTTTCTAGTTAATCGAATTCGAACCCTAGATTTTACATTCAAGCATTCAAATCCTCTGTTCCTCAAGTTGAAGGCCATCATCTTAAGCAATAATCGTATAGAAATTTAGCATTAGTGCTGCCTATAACCTTCAATAAATGTATCGAATCTAATGCTAGAAGAAGATCACTTTGATTTAAACCTAAACCAATACATTGTTTGTTTTTAATTTGGATTAATTTGAATTCATAGGATGGATGGAATTGTATCTTATAACTATGTGAACGGGCAACATTTTTAAACCTAATCAACCACTCCCATCAAACCAAGTAGCAGAATCATCAAATAACCAAAGCCAAAAACCAATACATTGTTTGTTTTTAATCAAACTCGTTCAGTAAAAGTAATCTTTTTTAACTTAGATAACATGCGTATCCAAGCTTTGCTTGGCTAATCCCAAATTTAACGAATAGTGGCCTGAGGGGGCTCGAATCTGGGTATGAGTGTTGTTTTGATGGACAATGTTGGGGTTGCTGGCTTCATAGCCTACACATTTTTCCCTAGAAAGTACACATTGTTCTTTAGTGGTGCTGTTAGCTTCCTTGGCTGTTGGCTCGTTAGTCTTGCAGATCATTTACATTTGACATAGTAGTTTTAGCGTGGATTAGTCTATTATTGTATAATGTTTTTTCTTTTTTGGGGATGTACTGATGTACATGTATTAATTCAAACATGTACTTCGTGTTTTGGGTGAATTTCAGTTTCTGATGATGAGGAGATAGATTACTCCACAAAACCGGAATTTTATGATTCGGACCTCGATGACAAGGATGAATCGTGGGTAGCCAAAAAAAGGAAAGGTCAATACACTGATGCTGTGCTCAGCTGTCCTGCTTGTTTCACCACTCTTTCCCTGGAGTGCCAACGGTATGCTATTAGATTCATTTCAATATGTTGAATGAAACAGCCCAATAGTCAGATATTGCCATATTGGAAACTTGTGTAAGAATCGTCCCCCCTTGTCAATTAGCTCATGTGGAGAGTAAATTTAAGATATTGGATACAGCAAGTAAAACGGGAAGGTGATCTAGTTTGCTGTAATAATTGACAATGACAACTTTACATCCTATGGTGATTCTTAGTATGGTGCTTCATGGCAGGGGAGGCTGAATCTGTTGATCCCAAGGATCTATTCTGGCCTCTTCATATTATTTCCATCTTTAACTTCTCTCAACCTTCATCCAATTTCTTATTTCCTAATTTTCACTGACTGACTTGAAGTAATGTGCTACTTTGACACTCTTTCCTTTCAACGATGGCTCCTTCCTTCCTCTCTTTTTCACTCATATTGTGCAACAGTCCTCTGAACTGCTTATTTTGACAGTTGAACGTCTTCATCTTTCCTCACATACCCTGGATAAGCCAGAGTTTCTCTGAGCACATCTTGCTGGATCAAGTTTTCATTTTCGGATCCCTGTTCATTATGGAAAGTATGGCTTCCCCCATCTAGTTCAAATCTCTTTGGACCTCAATTAGATTGGCAATCTGGCTCTTCCTCTTTGCTTTGGATAGCCATTTAAGCAGGAGGCATTCTGTGGATGTGCTATCTTTCTGCCCTTTTGGCTGTGATGGGTGCTTGTTGAAGCAAAAACTTCCTCACACACAGAGTCACCTCTCTCCTTAACTTCACACTGGGGCAGTCACTTCCTGTCCTGTACACTTGTAGGCCAGAAGAATTGGGATACACCTATCTCATTAAAAGTCACAAAGATATGTGGCCACTGCACTATACCTTTGCTATACTTTGAAAGTGTAAACGAGCAAGACTTTGTATTCTTTTTTAGGAGACAGCAACCTGTTGCCTTGGTGGATACATGGCTACTACAATTGTTTTGTGACCTTGGTCTGTGTAAGTTGCCCAGAATCCAGAAAACCTGTAAGATTGTTTATCACCTTGTTTCAATTGTATTATCATACGAAATAAGGAAGACATCACATTGCTAAAATTGCTACAATGTCTAAAGGCTTACAGAGCTGTTGGGACCGACTTATCGGCGGTTACCGCATATCTTCTTAACTGGCTGTTGCCAGCTGATTTCGATGTGCATTGAACTGACTGAATTCAGCATCTATATAACTGAGAGGAGGGGCACAGAGCCATGGCTCTCTCTCTCTCTCTCTCTCTCTATCTTTTTGACAGCTTGATAAAGAATTAGGATTGAATCTTCGAGTTCTACTGCTTCCGGCAGAATTAGTACATGCCTGTGACGTTTGCTTTTTGCATTTGGGCATTCTTTCCCTTTTCGAGTTACTCTAGTACCCCCATTTATTTTAATGGTTGTTGTTTGTCGCCCCTTCTTCACCAATATTTATTTATTTATTTTTGTATTTAATGTTATGTTTACATGCATCTGGTTGGTCTTTCTCTTTCATCCGTTCGTACATCTATGCATTCTTTCATTTATTTATTTTAGGTAAACTTTAGCTCAAATGTTTTCAAAGGTTTTAAAAGTCAAAATTGTTTGGCAGAAGGACAACCGATTTAATATAAGCTAAAGGCAGTACAAACCCCTAGCCAGTGTGGCCACCTTCCAGAAGGGTTCAAAGGAATTAATAATTCTCTAGTGTCGAATTACAAAGGAAGGTTAAATTAGAATTACATCTACTGGCAATGGCATCTTTCCTAGAACCAATACAGATTACAAAGAGTTCTCACACAAATATCAGATTTGGTGTGAGCTATAACAACAGCGAGTATATCTTTGCAGGCACCTTCAATCACTTATATATTTCCTTCCATCCGCACATGAGATATCACTGCTGCCTCCGGCATATATACTTCTATTGATTCTGCTAATCTGCTATAGCCCCTCATAAGCCATCTGCAGACACAACATGATGCATATCTGGATGTTCCTACAGCCCATAATCAAGTCCATATATACTTCTATTGCTTCCTTTCGCTTGTTTTCATGAATGCCTAGTCGCAGCTCTTTGCTGGTATCCGCTAACACTTGTGTTGAAAGACAGAAAGATTGATCCTTGCGTCTTGTTGTCTGAGAACAATTTTTCTCATCTGGCTTGCAGGCACGAAACTTACTTGACCCAGTACAGGGCAGTGTTTGTTGTCAACTGTGAAATTAAGGACAAGACGGTTTTCCCTCAAGGAAGCTCGAATCGGAAAAGGAACAAGAAGGAAAGAGAGCCTACTGAAGCAAGTTCACAGAGTGATGAATCTGTCAGGCAAGTCTGTTGTGCGGTTTGTTCCACAGAGGTTGGAGTTATTGACGAGGATGAAGTTTATCATTTCTATGATGTTCTTCCAAGCGAGTCCTGACCTGGTAGTTTGCCCGGTTTTTTTTGATGGAACATGCATGTAGTAGTTTGGGAATCTCTCGCTGCCTGCTTTTGTTGATAAAGTAAAGCTTAACTTTGATCAAAAGGTTTTCTCGTTTATATGCTGGCAAATATAGAGATTCGCAGTTTGGGTTTTGTATATATAACAATACTTGGTAGCTGGAGAAATCAAATTGAAAGTTTTCTTGATGGGACCAGTGCAGTGATTGTGTTTGAAAGAACCAGAGTATGAAAACCTAGCCACCTAGGGAACAATGTAGTGTACTGAAAGTCTAATGTCAAGGAGAAAAGAGAAATATGAAGAGGGCAAATCCAAAGATGATGAGAAGATGAAGATTATTTTCACCTTCAGGTATCAGGTTCTATGTGAAGATGGTCTTACTGTAAAGTTTCCTCATGAATCGGCGATGATCAAACAAGTCACAGTGTATACATGCATTGCATTAAGAGATGCAAGAAACAAGATGGATAGAAAACAAGGGAGAAACTGCTACTTTTCAACCAAAAATATTGGGGTAAGTATGCAAAGAAAAAGTGGCTAGTTGAGGGAGATCGTAATTCCTCTTATTTTCAGAAATATCATAATAGTAGGAAAAAACGGAGGAATATCTTTCGTATACGAGAAAACTCGGGAGCTTGGCTAGAGGATTCAACCCTCGTCAAGAATTGTATTAGTAGTGAATTTAAAAAGCGGCTTACGACTGACCATTGTGACCGGTCTCCCCCCTTACTCTCGGACGTGTGTAAACGTGTTTCCGACGAGGAAAACTTAGCTTTAACTGCACCATTTACTGACGAAGAAATCAAAACAACACTTTTTCAAATGAACCCTCACAAAGCCCCAGGACCAGATGGATTTGGTGCCGGTTTCTTCCAAAATTATTGGAATATCATTGGAAGTGATGTATGTGAGGCTGTCAAGGCTTTCTTTCACCATGGAAAATTGTTAAAGGAAATAAATCATACTTTTATAGCCCTTATTCCTAAAGTTAATGATCTGCTTACCGCCAGCCACTTCGGACCAATTAGTTTATGTAATACTATGGTTAAATGCATATCTAAGATTTTGGTTAACAGACTGCGACCCCTCCTCGACAATCTTGTCAACCCTCTTCAAGGGGCTTTTATACCAGGACGATCTATCCATGACAATATTCTACTAGCTCACGAAATAATGAACACCTTTAAAAACTCCAAAGCCAGGAAAGGCTGGATGGCTATTAAGTTGGATATGGAGAAAGCGTATGATAGACTCGAATGGGACTTCCTCTTCCAATGTCTACGTCAACTTGGGTTTAGTGAAAAATGGATTAATTGGATCCAACAATGTGTTACAACTGTTTCTTATTCAGTTTTAGTAAATGATGAAGCTCAACCCCCTTTTGCACCTTCGAGAGGTCTTCGCCAAGGGGATCCTTTATCACCGTACCTTTTCATCCTCTGTATGGATGTACTTATTAATCGGGTGGTTACCAAGGCAAATGAGCGCAATTCAGGAATTGGCATTAAAATTGACAATAACGGACCGCTCATTCCTTGCCTCATGTTTGCCGATGACAGCCTTCTCATATGCAAAGCTACGAGAGAAACATGCACGAGCGTGAAATCCATCCTAGAAAATTTCTGCACTCAGCTGTAGTTTTTTCCAAAAACGTATCAGATTCCGCCAAACAAATGGTAGCTGCATTATTTAACATACCGCAGCAGAACATAGGAAAATACTTAGGATGCCCTTTGTTTAATGGAAAAATTGATTCAGCAGCTTTCTCCGAAATCCTTACCAAAGCAGGAAATAGAATGAACTCTTGGGCAGCGAACTCTCTCTCTAAAGCAGGGAGAGCAGTATTGATACAAGCCAATCTTGAGTTCATTCCGTCTCATACTATGCAATGTTTCGAATTACCCTCTAAGATTACTGGGGAACTAGATAAAATCAATAGGGAGTTCTTTTGGGAAAAAAGGCTCGGAAGGCAAAGGAGTTCCAATGGTAGCGTGGAATACAATTTGCAAGCCAAAATCAGCTGGAGGCTTAGGATTACGCAAAGCTGGTACAACAAACAAAGCCTTTATTTGTAAATTAGCATGGAAAGTCCTATCGGAACCAGATAATATCTGGGTCAAAACAGTTAGTGCAAAGTATCTAAAAGATAATAATTTTTTCAGCAGCAAAGCTAGAACCACCCATTCATGGGCATGGAAGAATATTCTCAAGTGCAGAGAACTCCTTCAAAAAGGATTACGTTGGAAATTAGGTAATGGAAAGAAAATCAATTTTTGGTTTGACAGATGGTACCACCCGAAACCCATTGTTGAAATAATGAATTTGGACAGAAACAATATGAGTAACCAAGATGCTAAAGTGTGCGATTTTATTAATAACGATAAGTCATGGAATCTAACTGAATTATATAATTTGTTACCATCCCACATAGTCAAGCTCATCATTGGCATCCCGATACCTATCCATGATATCGAGGATGAAGTGTGTTGGGGACTCACAGGAAATGGAATATTTTCCACCAAAACGGCAACATGGTTGGCGCACGATCTTGACATTGATAATAAAAATAGTTGGAACTTTAAATGGATATGGAAATTGAATGTTAATCCCAAAATCAAAATTTTCCTTTGGCAATTATTCAGACAAGCTCTTCCCACACGCGCAACACTCCGACACAAAGGAATACAACTACCGGTCGAGTGCACATTCTGCAGTGTTAGTGACGAGATCATAGACCACCTTTTTGGTCAGTTGCCCATGCCTCACAAGCTTGGGCTAAAGCTTCGAATGATGGATGGATTGATTCTAATGGACCTATCAATCATTTAATCCAATGGCTCCACTCAGCCAGGATGAATCACCATTTAGATAGTGATGACATTAGCAAATGTGCGTACCTCTTATGGAGTTTATGGAAAGATAGGAATGAAAAAGTTTTTAATGCACAGGAACCAAACCCCATACGCATCCTTTATAGAGCGGTTAACTGCCAAAAAGAATGGATGACAAGAATGGAAATAGACTCTAGCAGTGATAAGAAGGCGAGGTCGTCATCTCGAGTGACTACGACAAGTAGCGAATTCATTAGATGGTCATCACCACCGCTTGAGTATGTGAAGGTTAATTTTGATGGCTCGCTTAAAGGCCAAAAGGCAGCGGCAGGATTCATAGTTCGTGATTCTTATGGAAGATTATTGCGTGCGGGCGCAAGTAATTTGGGACATACCTCAATTTTAGTAGCAGAAGCAACGGCCATGCGCAATGGAGTAAGAACCGCAGTGGAAAATGGAGCTAAACACATCCAAGTAGAAGGGGATAACTCAATTGTCATCCAAGCTCTGCGAGGAGAGATCATAACTCCGTGGACAATTTATAATATTATTATCGATGCCAGACGGTTTTTGGCTATGTGCAACCCTGTAATAGTTAATCACGTGTACAGAGAAGGAAATCGTGCAGCCGATTGATTGGCTAATCTTGTCTATGCTATTAGTTCTGACCTCAACTGGGAACGCTCGTGGTCGAAAGAATTAGACCATATTCTTCTAGCAGATAGGTTAGGAGCTACCCTCGAGAGGAGGCGCTCCTCATATCAACCCCTTTTCTTACCTCCATAAAAAATAAAAATAAAAAAAAATATATATGTTTGTCTTCACTTGGTCTTAACTAAAATAACTAGTGAGACGTGTATAAATGGTGGATTTTTGCTAAGAAAAAGTGTGATGTTACCGACATCCGAGGGCAAAGTTATGGCCTCTCAAAGATTTTATCTGATTTCTGTCTATTTTTGCCCGCTTTTGCCTTCATGGTCATTTAGTTCTATCAAAACTAAGTAGTTTCAAATTAAAAAACAAAAGTATTTTAAATGAACATTTGAGCGAAAACTTATATCTTCAAACCAAAAAAAAATACCTTAAATGGACATCCGAGCACAAACTTATGCCCCTTCGAAGTTTAGTCCGAACGAAGTATAGACGATATCACTATTTTAAGGTAGCCTTTTTTTTTTTTATCACCAAGGTAGCATTTTTAAATATCTGAAGATAGAGATTTGCCCTTTTAAAGCTTAATTAGAGTAATAAATAATAATTGTCGTGTTGCGTATCCTTTTTAAAACAGTTCGCATTAATACCGCACCCCAACTTGATAAATACCGCACCCTAAAACTTAATAAGACAAAACTACCCTTATTTTAATTTTACAGATATCCCCTCTCCCTTCATCATTCCCCAAACCCTATCATTAGTTTTAGCCGGCTACTATGGAGAACCAGAGATATTAGCAATGGGCCAATAGCAGAGATCAAAAGCAAGGTGCCAAGACTACAATTGTTTATGTTGTTGTGCTTGTTGGTTACAATACTCCTACTGATATTTCCTATTTGCTATAAATTGGAAAGAAAAAAAAAGCAATTAATCTCGCTTCATGTTTGCAGTTGTCAGAATAACAAAAGTAGTGACCACTGACCACTAAGGCACTACCCTGTTGTTCCAAGGTTCGCACACAACAATTAGGGCACGTTCTTTTCAACTGAAAACTGGAACTGATAACTGGGAGAAACTGGACAAAACTGGGAGAAACTGGACAAAACTGGGAAGTCTAACTAGTAACTGGGAAAAGTGGGTCAAATTGGGAGAAACTGGGAGCAACTGGGAGAAACTGGAAAATTGTTTAATTTTCACTAATAATAATAATAATAATAATAATAATAATAATAATAATAATAATAATAATTATTCAAATAGTAATAATAACAATAATAATAATAACAATATTTATTAATAATACAAAAAATAATAAAAATAAAAATAAAAATAAAAATAATAATATTAATAGTAATAATAATACTATCATTATTATTATTTTAAAAATTAATATATACTATTATTATTATTATTATTATTATTATTATTATTATCATTATTATTAAAACTGGACAAAACTGGGCAAAACTGGGCAAAAATGGATATTATAACTGGTAACTGGACAAAACTGGGCAAAAATGAACAAAACTAGACAAAACTGGACAAAACTGGAAACCAGTTGAAAAGAACATGCCCTTAGATGACAAATTCTTATGCACACATCTTGTTGATTTAAGCCCAGTTACAGTACCACTAAGCTATAAGATTTTATGTTCCAACTTAATGGGTAGATTAATAGAATTTTTTCATTGATTCTAAACAAGTACGGAAAAGATGAGAAAAAATGTCTCCAATTACCACCCTCAATATATAAGAATTGTCAGAGGCTAGATGTATCCTTTCTTCCAGTTCAGGAGCAAACTCATAGGCTACGCCCAGTTTAGACGCAAAGGTTGGAGTCCTGCGCCCAATTCAGAGACAAGGTTGGAGACCTACGCCCAATTCAGACGCATAATTTGGAATCCTGCGCCCAAATCAGGCGCATGTAACAGAACGAAAACGGTGTGTGGTGTTCTTCACGGTGAAGGAGGTCACTGATTGAGGCAATTAAATTTTGTTTCCTTTTATTTGGATGAAGGATATTTTGGTAATGTCTCAAATTAGGGTGCGGTATTATTTAAATTGGGGTGCAGTATTTAACACGCCCCTTTTAAAATATCGTATCACCATATTCATATCGATATTCGTATCCGTATCGGTGCTTCCTAGACTACCACAATTCACAATACAGACTAACCAAACCCCCAAAGAAACAAAAAGGGAATTTATACGAACAGTGGAAAAGAAAAAGAAAAGGCAAAAGCAAAAGAAAGAGGCAAGAACCGGCGCCGTTTGCCATTTCTCTGGGTCGTCTGAGTCTGTGTGTGGCGTCTTCAACTCTTATCCGGCCATTGTTGCTCACCCTCTTTGCCTCCCTCCTATTTTCCCTGCTTGAAGCTCCGAATCATAATATATTAATTTAAAAGGTAAGACTTTTTAATGGTCTGCTTAATTTCCATCTCTCCATTTTATTCTGCTTAGTAAAGTAACAATTCATTTATCATTTCTTTGTTAGCTTAAAGTAATAGCTATCCAATCCCCATAATTGCATCCAATGAACTTTTATATGAAACCCCATAATTGAAATTTGATATTCTAGTAGTATTTCCTTGCTTGTTATGTTGCAGTAGTTTGATCATTTTTCCAGTTGATGATGGAGATGATGATTCCACCACCTTCACACCCTACTTATGATTTGAAGGCTGTCATCAAACTTGCCCTTGCTGAAGATTCTGCTGGACAAGGTCATTTTCTCTCTCCTCTCTCTTATCTATCTGCACTTTCTGCTATTTTACTTCTTTTCGTGTCCCTTCTCATTTTCCCACATGTTTTCTTTCGAACTATTGTGATTACTATCCATGTTTTGCTGGTATTTTGTTAATGGGTCTTCATGAATTCAGACCCTTTTTCATTTTAGGAAGAAAGCCCTCTTTTCCTTGAGAAGATTTGTAATTGAATTGGATACAGTACACCCCTTTTAAAAGGTAATTGGGTAATGCATTTTGTGGAATTGATTACTTCAGAGCATACTAGTTTTCAGGTTGGTGTGCCATACATTTATACAAGGAGGTTGCTTATTTTTGAATCTGTAAATAATGACCCTGGTAGGCTGTTTCTAAGCTGGAATGTGGTACAAGGGTGGATGCTGGTTAGAGGGCGATTTGGGTATTATTGTAGTATGTGTCTGTGAAGGTCTCCTGCCCTTTCTGATTGGGTTCCTTCTTAGTGAAGGTATTGCCTTTCAGGGCTCTTCAGAAGCGGAACTAAATTCTGAAGATGCTTGGAAGAAATACATGACACAATAAGAAGATGATGTTAGAATGGTCAGAGTTGCAGGTGGTCATGTGTTAAATGATCCATAGTTTAAGGAAAGGAAATGACGTCTAGGTTGTAATGCTTTCATGGTTGTTTTTTGAATATTTGATAGGGAAGGTTAAAAGTTATGTTCCGGTGTACTCAAATTTTGTTAAGATTAGAAGACTCTATATGAAAGGAAGAGATGCTAGAGACAGTTGTGTTCTTGTGGCTTATGAGGTTTGAAGTCGATAGGTTTAGGGTCTTGTGACTTAAAAGTAGTAGCTATACTAGACGGGATTCTCCATTACACGCTAGTGATAAGAATTATGAAGTTCGAGCATGGCCTCAATTCCAGCAATTTTTCTCTGAGATGCAGGGGATGTGACATCTATGGCCACAATTCCAGCAGATATGGAAGTGGAAGCCCACTTTCTGGGAAAAGAGGATGGAATTGTTGCAGGAATTGCCCTTGCAGAAATGATTTTCCATGAGGTGGATCCTTCCCTCAAGGTAGTGATGCTTCACATACGTTACTTTGAGTCATGCTGTAATAATGTGCTAATTTCATACCTCAATAGGCGCAAATTTTGTTATCAGGTGGAGTGGACTCAGAAGGATGGTGATCATGTTCATAAAGGACTGAAATTGGGGAAAGTGTATGGTAATGTATTGATCAAAAGTCTTTTTCGTTCATAGAAAGTCCAGATTGTTTTTGTCAAACTAACTGTGGTCTTTGCTTCTTGTGTAGGAAGGGCACATAGTATAGTAGTTGCTGAAAGGGTGGTTCTGAATTTTATGCAAAGGATGAGTGGAATCGCAACTCTCACCAAGGTATATAGATGCTTATAATTGTGGAAATATTTCTCATTGCTGGAGTTGGTGAATAGCTATTTGTAAATTTGACCTTGTTATATTATGCTTATCCATGTTTCCTTGTTGGTGTTGCACATGAATCGGAGAGCATTTGATCTTGCTGATAATCAGCTTGTTTTTACAGTTTGTTTCATGCTGAGATGGAGCTTTGTTGTGAACATGACCGACTTACTTTTTCTTTGATGCTTGTCGAGCTCAACCTGGTGCACCAATAATTTAAATGTGTTTGTCATTTATCCTGATTGCTTGATGTGTACTTCTGATTCGATATCTACTTCTTATAACTTGATGAAACTGAAAGTTAGGTTCCATACATTGGCATGCAAAATATGTTACTAGATGTTCTATTTATCAATAAGCCGTTGGATAAGCCTTTTTGATAAAATATTTAGTTGAAATCCTCACAAGCGAAGTCTAGTGAAGGTTTGTTAATAAAATTATAAGGAAGTGGATTGGTTGTGTTAACCATGATCTCCCTGAAACTCGCTAACTGTGGGACTCTCCTGGTGCTAGACTGCGCAAAACGGAGAAACTGATACCAAAACCAGAAACTGGAAAATTGCTGAAAATATGGGGTAGCCGAATCGATAAAATAGGATTCAGATAACTGTTAGAAAGGAAATTGGGTTAGTGGTTCAAACCGGTTTGCAAATCTGCTGAAACAGAACGAAAATATAGGTCTGCAGATTTTGATAAACAAATTGATTTGTATGTTTTCGGGAAAGCACTTGTGTAGTTATAAGTTGTTGCATAGGCATGAGACTGAGTCCTGGAACATTCTTAAAATGAACCTTTTATTTATTTTTGTTCCTTTTCTGTCTCACTGATATGCTGTTTTCTCTCTTAGCAACCCAGTAGGACTTCAGATGTTCACAAATCTTAGCGGGATTCAATTTTTTTTTTTGTTTGAACTTCTTGGATTACAATTATCAAAATGTGTGGCCCTTTGCAGTTGTAGCCAGCGCTTTTTACTCAAGTTGCTCTTTTGAAACGAGATATCTATTGAAATATTTTGGAGTTGATAATCCCAATGAACAAATAATTTAATTTTCTTATTTACCCTAAACCGTACTTCTACTCTTGAAACATAATGCATGAAATGTTGAGAGGGCAGTGGGTCTTCAGACAACAAGAAACGCGTCAGACCTTCAACTTCTTTTGTCACCTTTAAGATAAAGATATAAAAATCGTTATCCTAACTGAATGGTCTGAACCAAATCAATATATCTAGATGTATAGGGTAACTGATAGTTTGGTTTAGGGTCAGGAAATGAAAGATGGTTTCCGAAGCTTAGTTTTGCACACCCCTACCCCGGTGTTACTGTTGTTTTTATTGGAGTTAATTGGCCTTTTGTTTAGCCATTCTTGGACCTGTTATTGTATAGCTTTGTTCAATTGCAGTCTTGAGTTGCTGCTTACTCTTCCACAAAGAGGCTGGGAGGGGTGGGGTCTAGACTTATGGACTGTTTGAAAATAAAACTTTTGCACCTTGGTTAGGTACTCTGGTTCCAGGGAAAAGTCACAAAATGTATCCTTAAAAAGCAACTTCTCCTGTTTGCTAATGTGTTCTTGTTGGGTTTATGTTACCATGGATTCTATTGCAAAAAGCATGCTACCGGCTGATATATTTTGGCGGGCTTGTTAGTAAATAAAAATGGCTATTATGTGAAACAGTGCAAGAAATTAGTTCATACCATAATGGGCTCGAAATGGATTTTCTAGATGACAGTGTGGTTATAGTACCATGTTACTTCTATGCCGGTGTATTCTACGTCAATGTATGTCAGTGTGAGCTTTGAGTGTCTTAATATGTGTCTTTCAGGCGATGGCTGATGCTGCATATCCTGCCCTTATTTTGGAAACAAGGAAGACTGCTCCAGGTTTACGCTTGGTGGATAAGTGGGCGGTGTAGATCTTTATCCTGCTGTTCAAATTTCCATTTATGTCTCAACTTCTATTGTTGATTTTGAGGTTCGTTCTGCTTGTAGGTTCTAATTGGTGGAGGGAAGAATCATAGGCTTGGTTTATTTGATATGGTATTGATCAAAGATAATCATGTATCGATAGCTGGAGGTGTGACAAATGCCTTGAAGTCTACAGACCAGTATTTGCAGAAAAAAAGTCTCCAGATGGAGGTTGAGGTGAGATTTAGTCTCTGAACTTTACTACTTGGCCTAGATTATATTCATGTAGTATTATAGAAGATGTAAAACCTGTACTTATTGATCTGCACTTCTGTAGTTGCATCACTGCTCTCAATATCCTTGTGCATATTTTGTTCTACACCGATATTAGGAGTGAGTAGCAAGCAGTAGATGTGATTAATATGTGTAACTCCTTTTGGGTTTAAAACAGATTGAGACCAGAACTCTAGAGGAAGTCAAAGAGGTGTTGGAGTATACATGCCAGAATAAAACATTCTTGACGCGAATAATGTTGGACAACATGGTTATCCCGAAACCTAGTGGAGATGTTGATGTTTCCATGCTTGAAGAAGCTGTCAGAATAATTAATGGAAAATTCGACACTGAGGTAGCTCCTCCCCTCCAGCTTTGCATAATATCACTTGCTTTAGCATTGCTATTATTATTAATCTTGAAATGTGAACTTAGCGTTTCTGTAGCATATTGATTTGGATGTTGAAAATGACCAAGTCAGATATCTGAACACATACCTCATTGGACAGTTGTGATGGAGTCCAAGTTAACTGGGTGTGAGTGATTGTTTGCTTCCACCACCCTACCTACAAAAAAGAGATAGAGGGGGGGGGGGGTGATATGAACTTTCTAGAACCGAACTAACGATTGAAGAAAGAACTGAACACAGAGGAGAGAGACAGACAAGAGAGAAGAATAAAATTCGAGAACTTCTATTAATGGTGGTGTCAACCTTATAGAGAAAGATTACAGAGGAGAGAGACAGACAAGAGAGAGAAAGTGTTTATCATTCTTAAGCTAAGTGTAAATAAGCCAGCTACTGTCTTATATAGCACACAACTAATCAACAACAAGCGTGCCATGCACGTGCTAATTAAAAACGTTGATATCAAACCATTCCCCTTCAGTGAAGCTTGTCCTCAAGCTTCTAAACTGAATTCAGGAAACCTTTTCTCTATGTCATCATAAGGTTCCCATTAGCATTTGCACTGGTTCCATTGGACCATTGTATCAACGCATAGACAACTAGACAATTTCCTCTTTTTTTGCCAACACTCCTAAGAATACCCAACGCTTTTCTGATTCACGAGAGAGCATCAATGCATCAGCTTGCTGCCTAACAACTTTAGAAATATCAGCAACTTCAGCTCTAGTAGGTGTGGGGTACTCGATCACGTACTCAAGAAGCTGGGACGCAACAAGGACATGCTTATTAAGCTTCCTGCACAGGTAAGCAATCCTCTGTTGCGTAAATGGCACTTGCTCCAGAGGTATCTCTGAGCCCATGTCTCCTCTTGCAACCATAGCGCCGTCATATGCCAGAATAGTCTCGCCCACGTGTTTCAGAAAATCTTCGCTCTCTATTTTTGCAATAACAGCAACACCACTTTCAGGAGATCGCGCGGCAATGCAACTCTTGAGATGATTGATTGCATCTGCTGACCGCACAAAAGAAAAGGCAATGAGGTACACTGCTATGGCGAATATCCAGCCAATCCATAGTGCACCTTAAGATAAAAGTGTGGGCATCTTCGCCCTCTGAAAAGATGCTTGTCCTCAAGCATCCATATTGAAATCTTGGCCAAAACTCTGTCCATGACAGCAACATGAACAATCGTGCTCTCAATTTCAAATATTGTACCCATGTCCCTCCAGGATAATTAAAAAGGTTCATATCAGGGGGGTGGAGAAAGAGAAGAACAAGAGTTGTGCTTCAGTCAGGAAGATTATAAAAGGTTAGACAGGACAAGGTTGCCTCTTTCATAAATAAACAAAAAAGAAATGACTGAAGGAGGGCTTGGGACAGTAATACTTTCAAGTCTCTTTGTATATGCTTAAACTTTTGTAAATAGCACCCCTGGCCATACATGCACAAAGAGGGGAAATACAAACTAGCAGATCTTAAATGACATGAGTGCAAAATACCGGCTAGGGATGTCTTGATTTTGATCCCAGTACCTCATACCCTTGCTTGTGGGGTCTAACACATTGAGTGGGGTTAAATTCGTGGCGGCATTGGGGAGTATTCTCCTACTATTATGTAGCATATTTCTGGTTTGGGTTTCAGTGCTGGATCAATTTGCCTCCTCAAGATACAAACTGCACCCTGAAAAAAGAATGATCTATGAGGAGTGCCTACAACGAAAAGAGTGAAAAAAGGAGTATAAAACTATTCATCATAGACGATTCTAGAGCCCTGGACCATCCATATCCCATTGACTATATATCACTAGTTCAATCATCTCTTTGTGCAAAGGGGATTTTATGGTCAGAGTGTTTCTTGCTTTTTTGGTTATGTGAAATTTGTTTTATATTGCCTCTTCCTATTTAGTGTTTCAGACCAATTATCTTAAAATTAACAGTCTTAACAGTTTTTATCTTTCTGTAAGAGTATTTATCTAACTAATCACTCATCTACTTGTGGATCCTTTTTATTGTAACAGGCATCTGGAAATGTTACCCTTGACACAGTACATGCAATTGGACAGACTGGAGTGACTTATATATCTAGGTAAGAAACAATTTTTTTTATAGGTTAGGGGGATAAGACTTGTTGAATTCATGCTGTATCCTATGCTATTTTTTTAATCCTTTTGTGAGTCGTGACTCTTGGTTTATAGTTATCTCCTTAAGAATAGTGGATGTTAGAGGGTTGGCAATTGAAGGAAGTAGCTACATAAAAAGGTTAATATTGGTACAGTTGCACTGCTGCAGCTGGCTCTAGTTCTGAAACTAACGGCTCTCTGATTGTACTAGCATGTGAATGTCGATGTTTGCTTTGAACGGGAAGTTCATGGTTAAGGAACTTGATTTCCCCCCCCCCCCCTTCAAGTTTCCATATGTTCTAATGACTTAGGGTTTTGAGTAACTGCGGAGGGGAAGGTGATAAGTAACTTTATCCCCTTGTTGCAAAACGAAACTCAAGCGAAAGTTGATTTTCGAAAGAATTAGATGCTTTGCAAAACAAAACACACTGATAGAGAGGGGATTGAGTTTTGAAGAATGAGCTTAAAGTGTACTCCACATCAATTGGATAAAGCAAAAATGAGATGACGAGGAAGGATGAGATCTATGTTTAAGTCATGGGAATATCTTCTCGAAACACACAATGTCAAAGTTGACCCAGAAAAGATCTTTAGAACTGCTATTCCTAGAAATTGGATTGACCCTTTTTGTCATTCTATTATTTTTTGCCTTCTTTCTCTCTCTTCCCCACCACCCTGTTTTTCGGGAAGGGTTTGACCACTTGAGTATGTTTCTTCTTTTTTTTTTTTGGCTGGGTACTGAACAGTGAATATCCCCCCTATAATCACATTTTTGTTCACTTAAAATGATTCAAATATCAACATTACCCAAATGCTTCCAAAGAGGCTCCAAGGCGGGGCAAGGGCTGGTCTCCTGAATGCAACTGCAGGTCTCCTGTATGCAGCCTTACCCCTGTGCAAACAAAGGCTGTTTCAGACATAGTCAGAGTCTTAAAAGACTTGCTATGTTTTCTGCTTTTATATGCCAGTATAATCTCATGTGTCTATGCTGCAGCCAGTATTCTCAATCACTCACGATTATTTATTTTCTGATAATTACAGTGGTGCATTGACGCATTCGGTGCGAGCACTTGACATCTCCCTGAAAATCGACACTGAACTCGCCCTTGAAGTTGGGAGGCGTACAAATCGTGCATAACTCTGTAGGCTGCTTGTATACTGGTATGCTTGTTTGCCTGTGCACTTAGTGTTCTGTTAACCAACCTTGCAACACCTTTTTGTGACCCATTGCTGGTATCCATACAACGGAAAACATATTGGTGAAGCAGATACCCTTTTTACTTTATACTCAGGAAACAATGTCTGATGACCACATTATAGAAACCACTTGCTGATGCTGACCTCATAAGGCAACTCTGGTTAGGATGATAATCCAAGCTTATAGTGTGTAATAAAAGATGGATGATGTTACTACTCGATCATAAAATACTATTGTCAGGTCCAATTTTGAAGGGCTTAGCTCTTTTAAACAATCTTAAATATATTTATCATAAATATATTTTGTTTTTCGGGTTCAGTTTATCATAGAAATTGTTTGTTCACGTGTTTTGCTTTGCGTGTTTGGCTCTTTCAGCTATAAATATAGACTAATAATAGAGAATTATAGTAGGGCATTCTAGTATTTTGACTTTTTAGGCAAAGCATTAGAAGCATGGACCAAGTGTGATTATTATTAATTCGTAAACAAATTATTAACTTATAATGTTGTACGAGTATTTCATTATGGGACAAACACACTCGTGTGTCAAGCCTAGGAGAAGCGAAAAGGGCTTCTGGTCTTGGAAAAGGGCCCATTTGGACTTCCTTATTTAGAAATATCAGGTCCATCTTTGAGGGCCCATCTAATCTAAAAACCAAACGACAAAATTTCCCAACATGAATATTTGTAAAAGAATGATAATGATAAATAATATTTTTAACAAGTTCTATTTGGACAATACAAATTGGGGTATGGACTAATAATAATTAATTAATTATACAATATGATATGATATGATATGATATGATTATTTTGTCCCTCATTTTCAGTGGAGCCAATTATTTCACTAGTCTTTGACTTCGGAATATAATGGATTAAAGCAAAATGACTCATAAAATTGTCAGCACCTCTGAAGTTGCCGATAGTTATTCTACTTCGGATTTTGGGTCAAACGAAAACAAATTTTTTATAAGATTCTTACATAGGTAAGGTTGTGTACAATTGACTCGTGTTACTCTGTCCAGGCGGAGCCTTGATATGATTACCTAACATAATAATGAGATTGTAATCTTACGTACTTTATTATTATTGCGATTGCTTGGATGTCCTATTCACCCCCTTTTAGTTTTTAAATCAAGAATAATCAAGAGCCAGAGGAGTACATACATAGAATCCTTTGGCATTTATTTTCAATCATCGTTTTATAATTCTTTTATTACTTTATGGGATATAGTGGTTAGAGAAAAGGGATTATAAAAATGAAGTGTCACAATAATAAAATATAAGAGTATTCAATCAAGGACAAAGGAACCAATATTACGACAATTTAATAGCTTAGCAGGTAGAGAAACCAAACAACGTAGTTGTATGACTTGTATCCTCTCGTCAGGGAAAAATAAAATGTATCCTAACACTAGCAGGAAGAAGAACATACAACGTAAAATGCGGTATTAGATTAAGATACCCCTTTCCCTTTGGGTGTTGTGTCATTTGTTGTGTGTATGTTTTGCTTTTGCATGTGTTGTGCGTGGGCTATTCACCCAGACTGACGGATTTATGAATCCGTTTAAGTGTGTGCACTCTATTTAATACATTAGTGTGTCTTGTATGGACTTAGTTCACTGTGGACCAAGTAATTTTAAGGGTGGCTCCAGGTAAAGTATGGGGGTGGTTCCAGGTAAAGTAATTGTGAGTAGTTTTGAGAGGTGGTTTTAGGTAAAATAAGGGGTGGTTCCAGGTAAAGTAGAGGGGGTGCCAAGTATAAATTTGAGGGGTGACTCTAGGTGAAGTAGTGATGGCTCCACTTTAAGAGGGGGTGGCTCCAGGTGAAGTACGGAGTGACTCCAAATATTGGTCCACCATGGACTAAGTCCACACAAATTTTTGTATAAATACATAAAATATTTATGAGATATTATATTGAAAAACACGGATTTTATAAAAGGAAATTTTAAAAAACTTATGCTCTAATTGGATTCTTGCATATGTAGATATACCAGTGTTCACCCATCCAAATAAGTTAATTACAAAAGTTCATATGAAACATGCTCATTCATGAGGTGTGAATCGTGTGATACATGTGAGCAAAATAATACTCCATATCATCGTACATAAAAAGTGATACTTTCGAAAAAGAAAAAAAAAAGTAATACATTATAAATGAGGCTATACTACAAGAGAGTTTCAGCAAAAAAGTGAAATTTTATAGTGGGAGATTGCCCTATATTGGGAGTTTCGGTTAAGCCAATAATACTGGTTGATTTATTTTTTTTGAGTCTATAATACTGGTTGATTATTCTAAAGCAAAAATCATGTGATTAATATTATCTTGATCACCATGTCTATCAAAATAAGAAACCGCGTAGCAAGGTGGAATAAGGTGGGCCACGATGATTGAAAGGTAGGAGCACAAAGGTCAAAAGTTGTTACTACTTTAATACTCACACATAGTACTACTCCTTACTAGAAGACATGCACAACAAGAAGATATGCACAATTTACTGTACTTCCTTAATTTGAGTATTGACAATTAAATTTTGAAAAAACAAAGCTATTTGGATATTAACAATCAATAAGCCTTGTATTAGATCGCCTCAAGGTGAGGCTACCTCTACATACAAATATAATATCGGTATGAGCCGTGTGACATCATAATTGTATAAGAGGCCTCACTTAGAGGCCACCTCATACGAAATTTTGTAATTAACAATAAGTTATCCATCAAAACAACGACGACTTCTTCTGTATGTTTTTTCCAGTCATAAATATAGTTTATCTTTCTTTTTTCCGAAGGGACAAATATAGTCTTAAAGTTTCGTTAGCTATGCCAATAGAATGAAAAAAAGAAGAGCAAAATAATACCTTATGTATCGAATTGAAAATGATGTTAAAGTCGATTGCATATCTAAGATCGAGTTAAAGCATGAGAAGACATATCGTAGGTGTATGTATGATCATTTTTTTTTGCTCGTTAAAAGAAAAGGGGTATACATCTTGTAGTTTGGCCTAGTCGGGTGGCGTTATCATAAAACAATCCTCGATTGTCTATCTAGTTTGAGTCTGTCACCACTTCACACAATTAAAAACAGATCGTTGCTAATAAGTTAAACGAACCGTCCCAAAACAAGTTATGTCAAGATTCGAACTCCTAACCTTAAACAAGTAGACATATATAAGCCTCAATTAGTAGGTTACCCCCAATGTGGTCAATGTATTACTAGGGCATTTAAATTGGGTTATTAATGTGAAAATGGCAAATAATTGGAAAAGGTTGAAAATGTGGGGCTTGGCCGGCCTTGAGTGCAGCAGGCAACTTGGTTAACAACGTGTTTCATGATGAAGCTCATGCAATTTTAATTTGAACGCACATTTCACTCTAATAATAGCAGTAATCTCTCAAAATCAGGTTATTTAACCTTTGAACTCCGAAACCCTAACTAAAACAAGGCTGTAATTTCCAATACTGTACCCCCCTTTTACAAAGATGGAGTACATAAACATAGGAGTAAAAAATGGAGAGCCAAAAAGATAAGATCACCAAGTGAGAAACCAAAAACAACCTCCAAAATCCAAATTCCAGCTGGGGCCAAAAAAAGATAAAAAAAAAAAAGCAGCAACTAGTTGCTAGCGAGTACAGTTCAACCTTACTACTCATAGTCATACAGTGGTGAACCGGTGACTGGGTGAGTGATTTTGAATCCCCTCTTCTTCCATGTTTTGTGTTTGTTGGCTTCTACAAATTATGCAATTAGGTTATACAATTAGGATGCATTTTAATCAACATAGGTTAGTTTAGTGGTTTGAACTTGAGTTTCATTATCCATCACCAATGTTCAAATCTCACTAGGGGCATTTAGGATTTTCTGATTGAGTAAGGTTCAATAAGTAGAAAAAAGGCCGCTGTTATTGCCATGTCAAAAAACACTAATGCCATGCTAAAAAATCTTTGAGTAGACAATTTAGCCCTTTATATTAATTAGGCAACCCAAATCATTCTCTTTTTGTAGTATGGCTTTGTTTATGCTTTCTTAACTTATTTACCTATTGATTATCTATATATTTAATCATAATGACAGCCAAATAAAATATTGCCAAAATTACAAATAACATTTTCATTATTTGATACAAAATATCCAAGATCCAAAAATAAAATAGTTGAAACTTTAATTGCTTGGGCTGTTGGGCATGTAATTGATCTCGACAAACATGAATTAATTAATGAGATGCAAACATTTATTTGCTTGATTTTTTTTCTTTTTCTGTTCCAGTATTGTGGAGGATAAAATTAGAATTTACAAATTATATAATTTTTACGTAAATAGTGTGCTTCCCCCTTTGGTTTATTCTCATCCCAATTTGCTTCTCAAAGCGGTTTAATAAAATATCTTTATCATTTTGATAGCCATCTTTAAAACTAAGTTATTATGTTTGGATAAAAAAGATTTAGCTAGGTTAGCTTCTTTTTGTAATAATTTGATTGGAGAAGTTACGTTATATGTGGCTATAGCAAGCATACAGAACTAGAATAATACATGAGAATAATGAAGATATTTTTAGCAAAAAAGATCAGAACCATGGAAATCAAAGAGACATGGGTTGTGGCTTTTGATAGGATGAGAGCAATATAATATATGATGTAATATTATTCTCAATTCAATTTTCCTTCCAAATTTGTTACTAAATTAGTGAAATTATTGGATCCTTAATCCTAATACATTTTCCATAAATTTTGTTTTTAAAAAAGGCAATTAAAGATAGTATGGGAGAGAATATGTATTTTGCCTTATTATTATAAAGGGCTATATTGTCAACTCAAAAAATTAATGACCTGACATTTGTATTTTTAGGCTTGGCAATAACAGCGATTAGAAAAAATACACTCTTATTAATTTTTTTGATGATATTACGTTGATGGACCAATATTTGCACTAATCCCTTGTTCAATTAGTCTACTGTGAGTTTGAGAATCCAAATATGATATATCGAGAGTCCGAATATAATTTAGCGAGCGAGTGTGAGGAGCAAATAAACCTGGGTGACTGATAGAGAATAGAGTTGGGTTGAGTCTGTCAGGCAAGTGGTCCCCAGCGGGGTTGTGGTCCCCTATCCCCATGTGCTCTCCTTCCTGTCTCCACCAGCTCCTGCCCTCTCCTCTCTCCTCTCTCCTCTCTCCTCTCAATCATTACTCTCTCTCTCTCTCTCTCTCTCTCTCTCTCTCCTCCTTCCCCCCCCTTCCTTCTTCCTCCCTCCCTTAACCAAACACCAAAACCCTCGTCTCTCTCTCTCCCCCACCTCTCTCTCTCTCCTCACTCTTCTTCACTTCACTTCTCATTTCATTTCCCAGCGGGGTCACCTTATTTCTTATACTATTATTTTGGGGGTCCAATTCCACAACCCACAAAAATTAGTTAAAAAAAAAAAAACAACCAAAATTCCCCCAACCAAAAACACAACTTTTTTAAATTTTTGCAATTTCTTCAAAAATCATTTCCTTCCTTCATGTCGGCTACAGAAGGAGCCGGTGAAGGATTAACAGCAACAACACCGTCAACAACAACAACAACAACAACGGCGTTAGGTGTGGTTGTAGCAGCAAAGAAAGCACCAGCTAAAGACCGTCACAGCAAAGTTGACGGACGAGGTAGAAGAATAAGGATGCCAATTATCTGTGCCGCACGTGTTTTCCAGCTAACACGTGAGCTTGGTCACAAATCCGATGGCCAAACCATTGAATGGCTTCTTCGTCAAGCTGAACCTTCTATTATTGCTGCTACTGGTACTGGTACTACACCTGCTTCTTTCTCTACTTCATCTCCTCATTCCAATTTGAATAATAATTCTCACTCTCTCTCCTCTCACCATCCCCACCACCACCACCACCTTCTTCACCACCGCTCTGCTGGGCCCACCATCAGTACCACCACCACCAAACCACCTTCTTCTGGTGGGGGTGGGGGTGGGGGTGGGGGACCCACTCCGTTTTTGTTGGGTAAGAGGTTAAGGACTAGTGCTGAAGAAGAAGAAACTGAGAATCAAAACGGTGTCGTTGATAAAGAAGATATTAATATGAATATTAATATCAACCACCACCATCACCAACAACAACAACACCAACAACACAATCACCATAGTAATAATGGTGGTAGTGTTGTTACTACGGCTTCGCTTGCGGGTGGGCCCACTGCGGGTTACTGGGCTATACCAGCTGGTAGGCCCGATTTCTGGAGTTTTGCGACTCCTGAGATGGTTGTGGGTCCTACTGGTGCTGCTGCTGCTTTGGGCCCACAAGCGGCTGCGGCTATGGCGGGGAGGTTTCTCTCTCATCAGCACCACCAGCAGCAACAACAGCAACAACAAGCGTCGGTGGCGGTGTCGATGGCGGAAGCTGCTAGGGTTGGAGGGAATTACTTGCCGATTGGTCAAGGTCATCATCTGAATTTGCTAGCGTCGTTGTCTGGTGCTCCGGCTTCTTCTGGGAGGAGAGATGATGATCA
The DNA here is from genome assembly GCA_038025085.1 of Tetragonia tetragonoides. Taxonomy (NCBI): domain Eukaryota; kingdom Viridiplantae; phylum Streptophyta; class Magnoliopsida; order Caryophyllales; family Aizoaceae; genus Tetragonia; species Tetragonia tetragonoides. The sequence goes on along the minus strand of CM076151.1, from coordinate 40,366,072 downwards.
GTGAAATGAATGAATGATTTCTTTGGATTGGGATTCAATTAATCAATTGTGGTTGCCTTGCCTTGGTTGTCACTTGTTTGTATGTAAGTAAGTAAGTAAGAGAAAAAAAATTAATTTGTGTTCAATTTGTTTTGAGTTATGTTGTGTGTTTGTGAGAGAGGGAGGGAAATTATTAGTGAATTGAAATGAAATTCTTTTTTATTTTTTATTTTATTTTTGGGTATTTTTGAAGGTTAGGGTTTTTAGTTGTAGTTTGTTTTTGATGTCTCTCTCTATGTTTGTGTGCCTGTGTTCTTTCCTGAAGGAGAGGGAAGAACTAGGGGGTTTGATGTTTTGATTGATTAAATTAATTTCAGTTTAGGGTTTTAGCATAGAATTAGTTGGGTAGTATTAGTAGTATAAGTAGTAAGTAATTCCCTCAAACCCTCCAAAGGAAATGGAAATGAAAAGGAAAAATGTGGTTTGGAGGTTTGTTGGGGTTTAGGGTTCAATTTACTTCAGGGGTTTGTGCTCTGCTGCTGCTGGTTAGTTGTTCATGAAAGGAAGAAAGATGATATGAGAAAGACAGACAGATGGTTGGTGACTAATGAGGTGAACTTCATTGTGTCATTGTTAGCAGAGTTTGCATTTTGTTTGTCCAATGCCAAATTGGGGAATCCTAAGGAAGGATTTTTCAGTTGTCACAATTCTGAATCTTTTGAGCTTGGGCTGCTCATCTTGTGGACTATTGCATCATTGAGCTTCACTGAATTGCACATCCATTTTTTGTGCCGCCCTGTTTGTGTGATGTTGATGGGTTATTGGGTTTGAGTTCAGGGTTTATGGCCATTGCGGCGAATGACACTGGTCTCGTAATGGCAGATGCCATCTGTGTGTGATAAACTGTCCAGAGGCTCATCTAAGGGGATTTGTGTCATCATGTTTGGTTGAAGCTCAAACTTTGACAAGTCTGTCGAAAATGTGGTTGTTTCTTGAGAGCCGCCGCTTCTGCTGTGTGAGTTTTGGTGGACTCTCAGCAGGACTAAGCAATGTTGATGCTTGCAGGACTCTCATTTATGCTCGTCTTATGTCGTTGTGCCTTCCTCCTGCCAATATCATTTCTTGCGATCTCGAAAGAGATAAGATGGATGGGAGGTAATTCTGCAGCAAGCTGAATTTAGCTATGGTCTACTCTATTGTTTGTAAGATTTGTAATTTCTTTTGTTCATTTCCTTTGGTTGGAATTTTTGTCAGTTTGTGTTCCTGGCCATTTCATTTTGTGATCAAAACGATCAAATTAGCGTGCAGAAAAATAAAATGTCTCTCTTGTATGTAATGAATGAATGTTTTTGCAACTCTATTGCTTTCTTCTTCTTTTTCTGGGTGCTTGATGTGGTGTGAATAAAGAAGCCCATCTTTTCCTCCATTCATTTGTTGTTCTACTGTTTATCTTGCATTATTATCTTATCCAGCTGGAGAATTGAGACTACTTTGTAATGTGTCCCCTGTTGGCTTGTTCTAGTTCTAGTAATGTTTCAAAAACCTTGTGTGGTTGCATTCTTTCCCACAAAAATGACAATTATGAAAACTTTGAATTTAAAGATTGCCGCTTTGGTCTCATTTTTTTTTCATGTCAAAAAAAGGTAAAAGTGAATGGCGACTGAGACACCCCTATTATATCATATTCGAATTTTCGTGTTCAACAACGAACATACTAAACTAATTGAACAACCAATGCAAGCATTGACGTAGCATCAACAAGATGTTAGTAAAGTTCATAAAAGCCAGCAGACAATGTACGGAGGGAATGGTTGCATTCTTTCCCACAAAAACGAGAATGATGAATACTTTGAATTTAAAGACTGCTACTTTGGTGTCATAATAGTAGATTTTATAATGTGAAGCAGCAGAAAATGTTGGTGGGGGTTGTGTCTAATTTAGGTGATGTGATAATAATGATAAAAAGGATTCTTGATTGCGGATGGTAGTTTTTTTAACTTTCAAGTTCCTTGATTAAGAGTCAAGTGTCTTAACAGTATATATACTAGTACCATATTATTAGCTGACAAGTTCAGGATTTTGGATGACTATTGACTGGTAGGGTTTTTGAGGGGTTTGCCTTTGCCCTGAATTGACTTCATTCTTATGCCTTCCCCGTTGTTGCCTTGCCGGTGGTTGGGTCTGTTTTATGTCTTTCATTATGGAAGAGAAGTTGAAGTGAAGTGAGTAGGACATTCAAAATTAACCTTAACCCTGATTTTTTTACCGGGTTTCATTTTGTGTAAGAATTTTGTATTGAGTGTTCTTTCAAATCTATACTTCATTTCGGTATTCAAATCATTAAGTGGTTGTTTGGTTCAATCTGAGAAGTACCATTTCTTAGGAATTTGTAATTTTTAGGAACTGAAACTTCATGTGAAACACTATATACAGCGCAACAATTGTAATTTAACGGTATTCAAACCATTAAATGGGAAGAGCCTATAGTCGACTGGTCAGTGGGTCATAACCCGTTTACAATTGTAAACGGTCGGGTCAAAATAGTCCAATCAATCAATCAATATATATATAAAGGAGGCATATTCCAGGAGCAATGAGGCGTGCCACGTAAGTGCGAATTTTAAGAGCGCGCCACCTAAGCAAAGATAAAGACAAAATTAACTGGTGTATAACGTTAAGGACTCTTAGAATCCCTACTGTTAAGGATTCTTGGGTTGTGATAAACCTCTATAGTTTTATAAGAGTTATATATCAAATATTTGAAATCAAATATAACTTTTTCTACACATCTCAAAAAATAATAATTTTTATCCCATCAAATTCTTTTAGAAAAATACTTTAGAACGAGATGCATATACAATATGTATAAGAAATATGTAAGATCGCAAGTATATGTTGGTTCCCGTAAATAAGTAAAATAATAATAATAATAACAATAAAATAAAGGCTGAAAATAAAATGAGCAAATATCTTTACTCACCTAAGCAATATCTTTAAGAGCATGCCACATAAGAGAAAATATTAAACAATAACATACTCATAACACATACTCATAACACATACTTTGAACAAAAAAATATAAATAAAAATAGAAATATGAAAGAAAAAGAAGATTTTTCACATGTTAGTAACTTAGTAATTAGTATACCCAAATTAATTGCCAAATAAAACATATCAATCAATATATAATATAAAGAAGTTTCATAGTAATAAAATTTAGGATAATGAAAAAGAGATATTGAATTGTGCTAAGTAGTAAGAGTTTTATTGGCGTCAAAACTACTTTATCTTTGTCTAATATACAAACTCGAATATAACTATCCTACACATCTTTAAAAATAATAATATTTACACCATCATATTCGTATCGAAAAGTACTTCGAAATGAGATGCATTTATAATATGTTTACAATAAATTTGTAACATTGTGTAACAATATTAATTTTAGTAAATAAATATTAAAATATGATATTTACTAATAAAAGACAATGAAAATAACAAAACATATAAATTTGAATTCATGCATCCCACGGGCATCGCGCCACATAGGAATGTCATCAAGATCTAAGCAAGCTATTAAACAAAAAATAAATAAAGGTTAGGAAATGAAATATAGAGCTTGAGTTGTGATAGACATGTAGAGTTTTATAGGAGCTATATTAGATATCTGTCAAATATTTATAAAATCAAATATAACTTTTTCTACATCTCTAAAAAAAAAATCTTTTAAATCATCACATTCGCATCGAAAAGTACCTTAAAACGATATTTATTTACATTATGTATAAGAAACATGTAAGATTGGCTTGAAAATAAATTTGAGCAAATATATTTTAAGTCCGTGATAGCACAAGTTTGATTACTAAGTTGCATCACCTAAGCAATTAGTCTCAACAAAAAAAAAAAAATTTAAAGCAAGCCACATAAGCCAGAAATATATAGAATATTGAAAGAAAAAAAAGGGAGAATATGATATATGACTCTCCTCATGTTCACATTTCATATTTTATTAATTTGCCTATCTATATGGTATCTGCTAGACTACAAGGCCAAAAGTTGACATGAATGTAACGGGACTACGGGAGACTAATGAAAGCTGAATGCTTCATGTATATCTAAATTTATTGAGAGGTCATGACATTGATTCAAGCTCCTCCGATATGAAATATAGTGTTTGAACATCGATCTAACGAGAATTTTAAGGTAATCGTTTTTGGATGTGTATTTTGGTTATAACCCTAATTGTATTTTAGGAGGATTGTGATAAGTAACATTTTTTTTTTATTAAACGCCTCACATAATCACTTCTTCATTTTATGGACATTTTCTCACCCTTTTCTCCCTACATCTCTTTGCTTTCAAGTTTTCTTATTTATTCTAGCAAATCTTGATGATCCGAGGGGCGTGAAAAATAAAAGAGAGATCGATCTAAATTACTAAGGATAGCATAAAACTAGCATCATGATTCATGCATAATTATAACTAATTAGAATTGGACATTTCACTCAAGCCGTGCAACACACGGGCTTTAAAACTAGTCCATTTAAAAGTTAGACAAGTCATACTGAATCATAAAGGGACCAACCCACTTAATATTTTATCACAAAACGTGTTAGACCCGACCCGGCCCATTAATTGAACACAGAATTTCATTTCAATTCAAGAGAAGTCCTTGTTCTTCAACTCCCTTTGCTGGAGGCAACAATCAAACCCAGCACCTAACTTTACTTAGTGGTGAAAAAGAGAGGGATGGGGGAGATAGATTTGCAGATACAAATGAGTAGTAACAGTACATCTATCGCTTTACTTTTATTCGGGCCAATCCTCTCCTCATAATCAATGCCAATGATTTACACCCAGCTCATACACTTGTTGGTCGTATCTCTCTCTATCTTTTACTACTTTGCAAGAAAGTATATGTTTTCTTTCTTTCTGGCAGGACTAGAAATATGAGACCCAGGGCCGTTTCTAAGGTTTTTGAGGCCCTGGGGTGGGATAAAAATGAGGGCCCCTAAGTATGAATTACTTGTTTTATCGGCAAAAAATAAAATAAAATTTGGGCCCCGTATTAGGAAATGAGGATATGAAGAATGAAAAATTATTTTAAATTATAGAAAAATGGGGGCCAAAGAGATTTGATCTCAAAATCTAATGTAGGTAAGGAGCAACACAACTCATTTCCAACCAAGGAACTAGGCCCTTTTTCATGTTTAGTATTTGCAAGTTTTTTTATTTATCTTAATTTTGCATTGTTGTTTGGGCCCTCTACAGGCTGGGCCCTAGGCGGTCGCCCCTCTGACCACCCCCTTGGGCCGGCTCTGATGAGACCTATTTGTATGATTCAATTTGCGTACCTAATCCATTACTATGAAACCAAATAAAATCTAGCTAGGGGTTGGGGTTATCCAGAAATATAACAGCTGTTGGGAGACATGTTGGTAGGGTCTTCACTAGATCCTAACCACTAGCTCGTGTTTATATAAGTTGGTCTTCGTGTTTCGTAAAGAGAAATCTCATTCTTCTTTCAGCATGGTTAAAGAACACGATTTCGGGTATGTCACTAATTAATTCATGTAGGTGCTGCTTAAAAAGGTTGAACTCATGACTAAATTACCTTATTTCTTAATGATAAGATAATTGTGAAGGGTATATCTTACTACTTCTCGTTAAGGCATGGATGAATGATGATAATTGATAAGGGAACAGCAATCAGTTTTCAAGTTGGCATTTGGCAAGCATTTTACTCATTGAATCGATGTGAAACAGGACTGGTGCACTTTGTTGTTCATGGTTGTACCTTCACTTTCCAAAACTCTATCAACTTTCTATGATACACCATATATAGTACGTGTTAGGCATTTGAATAGGAAGTGCTTTTTTGGATTAACTAACCTTAAGTGAGTTTTTTTTTTTGGTGCAAAGGAGGGCTATGCCCTTAGATATTATTAATTAGTAATGATAGAACGAGGGTGAGGTGCCCCAACAAGATCCTCAAATAACAAACTACTAAGGCCCACAGGTGGGTCGTTAAAACTAGTGAAATCAACATTGCAATCAAAATTAAGATCAGCCAGCCAATCCGCAACGGAATTAGCCTCTCTAAAAACATGGTTTACTCGTACTTCCCAGCTTGTATCCACCAAGAGGGCACGACTTTGTAGAATGATGAAGTAGTAGGGGTGGCACGACCGTGGGTCTTCACGCAGCAGGTTGAAGACTACCAAGGAATCGACCTCTAGGGACAGCTTGCGAATGCCAAGGTCCTTCGCCACCACTAGCCCTTTGAGGGCGACCATCAGCTCCGCCTTGATCGACGAACACCGGCCACAACGCATGCTGAAAGCCTGTATAAAAGCGCCAGTAGCAGAGCGAAGAACGCCACCACCCCCAGTTAGCCCTGGGTTCCCTCGCAAAGCGCCATCAGTGTTGCACTTGACCCACCCTGCTGGAGGCACTTCCCACCGGACTAGCACCTCTTCCCTCTTGCGCTTTCCATCCACAAGGAGGCAACGCTTCTTCTCGAGCACGTTCGTGTAGTCTGCAGCTCGGTCAAGTACAAATTGGACCCGATCATGTGGTATGTCCTGTGGGTGACCAAAGGCTCTCGCATTCCTCCAGTTCCAGATCCACGAGCACGCTATTGCGAACTTCGTGGGCCAAGTCCCACTAGCAGCTACGTTGCCACTAATCCACACTTCCAATGGGACAGAGTAGAAGTCATTCACTCCAAAGGGCAGGTGAAGGCATGCCCATACTTGCTTGGCTTTAGGGCAGTCTCGAAGGATGTGGCAGCAACTTTCTATAGAATCTCCACAATCTGTGCATGCGGCTGAATGGCAAGATGACGCTTCACCCTGTTATCATTGCTAAGGAAGCTATTATGAAACGCAAGCCATAAGAATGATCTGCATTTTTGAGGCGCATGAACTTGCCAAATAGCTCTCCAATCTTTACCCATAGCTGGGTCAATATCCTCGCGGAGGATGGCCATAGCAGACTTAATCGTGAAATCTCCAGATGTAGAACCATTCCAATAGCGTTGGTCCGTCCCTGCAGCTTCAATAACATGGTGTGAGGCTATGTGCTCCAGCGATTGTGGAGGGAGGAGGTGAGCAAATTTCTCCCATAGCCATCCATTCTCTCCCCACATCTCAGCTACGATCATGTCTGAGATTTCTTCCCCCACTTCGCTTAAAGCTTTTTCAATTAGAGGAGTCTCCTCTGCCCAGTTATGGTACCAAAAGAAGGTGGTGGTGCCATTGCCAATGGACATGCGAATTCCCTTTCGAAGAGTTGGAGCTCCATGTAAAATCCCCTTCCACGTGTGAGAGCACTCCCGAGAAGGTCGAAACATATCAATGCCATTCCTACCATGGCAATACTTATTGCTAACAACTCGAGACCAAAGGCTAGGTGCCTCGTTCATCACTCGCTAACCAAGTTTTGCAAGGAATGCAGCGTTCGATTGTCGCATAGACCTAATTCCAAGACCACCCGCATCCTTAGGCCTTGCAATTGTATCCCACTTCACAAGGTGGATCTTGCGTTCTTCATTAGTGCTTCCCCAAATGAAGCCCCTACATTTATTATCAATGTTATCACATAAGGATCGTGGGAGCATGGCTGATTGCATCGCATAAAATGGTAGGCAAGAGATGACCGATTGTGCAAGCGTTATTCGTCCTGCCAAGGACAAGAACTTGGTTTGCCAACCCGACAACCTAGAATTGACTTTCTCAAGGATAAATCTATATGTTCCAGTAGTCACCCGACCCGAGATAGTGGGCATACCCAAGTGGTGCCCTAAGTCACTTGTTGCAGCAATATTCAAAGTGGCACTAATATCATGCCTTAGAGCCTCGTCAACATCAGGAGAGAAGAGTAACATTGACTTGTTATGGCTCACTTTTTGTCCCGAGCCTTCACAAAAGCGCTCGAGGCACTTATTGATAACTTCGGCTTGGTGAAGAGATGCCCCCCCAAAGAGTACAAGATCATCCGCGAAGAACAAGTGGGAAAGTTGTGGACCATTGTTGCTAACATGGATAGGTCGCCACTCTCCAGCCGCCATGGCGTCTTGTATCAAGTGAGATAGGCGTTCCATGCATAGCACAAAAATATACGGTGAGAGAGGGTCGCCTTGGCGGACACCCCGGGATGGTGTGAATGCCTCAGTTAAATTACCATTCCAAAGGACCTTCATAGAGCATGATTGAATGCAGTTCATGATTACTTCTACCAAAAGTTGGGGTAAGCGGAGCTCCATTAACGTCTCACGAACGAAGGACCAACAGATTCGATCATAGGCCTTCTCAAGGTCAATTTTGAGTGTCATGAGGGGTAGGCGTTTGCCTTGAGTGCGCATAGTGTGGAGCACTTCTTGAACTATGACAACATTATCCGTGATTTGCCTCCTTGGAACAAAGCTAGATTGGAACGGGGAGACCACCTTGGGGAGAATGACTTTTAGTTTGTTGACGATAGCCTTGGTGATAAGTTTGAAGGCTACGTTACACAAGCTAATGGGTCGAAGTTGGGTCACTTGCTGCGGGTTCTCCACTTTAGGGATGAGTACTAGCATGGTATCATTCAACTTGTCTGGTAGGCTAGCACCATTTAAAACATTGAGTGCCAGTTCACAAACACTTTCGTGTATTATATCCCAATTCTTCTTATAGAAGATTGCTTGAAAGCCATCGGGCCCGGGGGCTTTGAAGGGGACCATCTTCTTGAGTGCACGTTGGATATCCGCACCAACAAAGGGTCGGGCAAGCTCCTACAGTTCCTCCCTTGTCAGTACCGAGAAGCAGTTGCGAGGCAAAGCTACGTGAGGATTATACTGTTGAGGTTCAGTGTACAAGTCTTGAAAAAACGAGACGACCATGGTCCGCAGTGCGTCATGGTCGAGCACCCAGTTTCCATGAGCGTCCTGCAGCCCTTCGATGCGGTTCGATTTACGTCTTATGATGGTTTTCACATGAAAATACTTGGTATTGCGATCGCCATCATAGAGGTAGTCATCTCGTGACTTCTGCATCCAAAAGATATTAAGTTGCTCAAGGATGTCATCGAGTTCTTAGCGAAGTTGTTTTTCCAGCGTGATGAGGTGCACATTAGGTTGCTCCGCGAGTCGCTCTTGTACCCCTTCCAATCGAGCCCATGTCCTTCGTGTATTTCTAAAGAGGTTGCCAAAGACCTCTCTATTCCAATCAATCAATTCTGTATCAAGGAGGTGGAGAGCCTCAGTTAGGACCATGGAGTTGCGCCAGTGGGATTTCAATAAGTCTAAGAAGTCTTCATGTAGCAGCTAAGCGGCTTGAAAGCGAAAGGGGCGATCACTAGAGGGTACAGGGACAAACCCAAAGGGACTGATGAGGAGAGGTGTGTGATCTGAGCGGTTTGTGAGGAGGTGTCTCACCGAGCCTTCTTCAAAACGTGCCCTCCAAGGAATATTGCAAAGTGCTCGATCAAGTCGTGCACAAGTACGGGTGGAAGGGGAGTTACCACGGCTCCAAGTGAATTTCAGCCAAGCGGCTTGAAAGCGAAAGGGGCGATCACTAGAGGGTACAGGGACAAACCCAAAGGGACTGATGAGGAGAGGTGTGTGATCTGAGCGGTTCGTGAGGAGGTGTCTCACCGAGCCTTCTTCAAAACGTGCCCTCCAAGGAATATTGCAAAGTGCTCGATCAAGTCATGCACAAGTACGGGTGGAAGGGGAGTTACCACGGCTCCAAGTGAATTTAGGACCCGAGTAAGCTCCACCAAGCTAAGCTCTTCTATCCAGTCATTAAAGTTATCACAACGCCTTTGTAAGCCACTCGAGTTGCCTGTTCTCTCCTCCAGGCTTCGAGTTTCATTGAAGTCACCAGCCAAAAGCCAAGGTCTATTATTGCAGCTCGCAAATTCACGAAGTCGGTCCCAAAGTTCACCATGCTTAGCGGGGTTAGGGCTAGCATAAATAGCAGAGAGGACCCAAGGTGTTTCCCCTCGCCTAGTTATCTCAATAGTAATATGTTGAGGGTGGAGGGAGATCGGGGTGACAAAGACCTCATCAATCTTCCAAAAAAGCCAAATACCTCCCCGATACCCTTCCGCTTCAACCCTTAGCATCATAGGCAATTTGGTTGCAAACCCTATCTTCTTGTTCACCACTGATCCAGGTTTCGACAAGAGCCATTATCTTGGGGGTATGGAGTCTGATGAGTTCCTTCAAAGTGTTAATGAACTCACGGCTACCTGCACCTTGAACATTCCACACCACAAAATTGAGTGGATTAAGAGACGGCATAAGATTGGTTTGTATATTATTCATATCAACAAAAGGGGAATTTGATGCATGAGGGAGAGCACAACTAGCACGGATTAGAGCTGTTTCCAGGTCCTGTGGCATAGAAACCCTGCAAATCAGGTCGCGAGGGGTCATATTGAGAGGGATGGGTTTGAACTTCATTATCATTTTGTTGGCGAGGGTTGGGAGTACCCCCAGATGGGGGTCGCGAGTTGGTGAAGTCACCACCAGAGCCAGCTTGTACAGCATGGGAATTGGGGTAAGTTGGGTTATGGACATTGCGGAGGATGTGCTATGGCTGTGGCTGGGTGGTTATGGCGTCCTCCAACCTCGGGTTGAAGGGAGGGATGTTTTCTTTGAAAGTTGGCGTAGAGTGTCCGGGTGAGAGCGCTTGTTTGTTGTTGGCTTGGAACGAGAACTTTGAGGAGGCGTTTCAGTTGGTTTGGGATTGGGAGATATTAATGGTATTAAGTGGCTTAGGGTTTTGACTTTGGGTAGGCTTTTTTGTGGGAGCTTGGTTGAGATTGTTAAGGGAATCCTCAATATTAGCGTCAGTTGCCATAGGGTTTCCAGTGGGATAGGAGACAAAATCTTGTGCGTGATTGTGGGTTTCCTTGTTATGCTCAGTATTCTCCTCCCCTAAGATAGGCGCCTGAAAGATTTCCATCTCATCATTAAGGATATGATCCTCCGTGACTTCTCCACGTGGGGGGGATCCTCCAAAACCAAAGATTGCTCAACCATATTTCCCAATTCAGTGTCATTTAGGATATCAAACCTTGACCCCGAAGATTGGGCATTAATTTGGGGATTTGTTTCCTTATTTCTCGCCCTAAACGAGGAAATAGCTTGATTATTCTTGGGTGGGTTGGAAATGGGCCTTGAACCCGAATTTCGCGTCTGCACGGTTTGACGGCTGTCTACTCTAGGTCCTCTTGGTTGGCGCGGGCGAACTGGCTTTTTGGCGAGCATCCATGGACCAAAATCTTCACGGCTCTCAGGGGGAGGTCCAGGGATAGCTTCCGTGGTAGTTTCTTAGTTTGGTTGGGGTTGATCAGTGGTGGCATCACGCAGCTTTTGAGGGCAATGATCCACGTTATGCCCTATTCTTCCACAATGAAAACAAAGCAGTTTGAGACCTTCATATTGGATCTTCCAGATTTTTCCCCGGAGTCGAAACTTAGATAAGAGAGGTTTAGTGAGGTCAATTTCCACGCTGAGACTCGTGAATTTACCTCGCTCAACTGTTGCAGTATGATGGTCGATGCTCATGACTTTTCCCACCTTCTCACCAACACGCTTCAAGAAGTCTCCATTGAAATATTCCACCCCAACCTTAGGAATTCGAATCCAAGCCGTGAGATAACGTATTGGTGCTTCATCTGGGATAAAATCATGAACCCAACAACGGATGGTGATGTAGTTATCATTGATTAACAAAGGTCCTTGGGTGAGGACATGGTGATAATCAGTAGCATTTGAGAATCGAACGACATAATAGTCACTTCCTACGTCTGTAATGATAAGTTGTCCTTTGAGTGCCCATTTTTGTGGTAATTTCTTTTGCAATTGTGAGAAACCCACGCCTTTATCAAACATCTTGATTATTAGTGCCTTCCTCCAGGGGTCCCTAAGTTTCTTTTTTTCTTCCTTGGTGAGCAAGATAGTTGGGCACATCGGGTCCTCATCATCTGGGGGTTCATCATCATCTGAGTCAACATCTTCATCCCATGAAGGAATCATGGGGTTATCGGATCTGGTTAAGCACAGTGTGGCGCATGGCCAAGTCGCGATACGACATCCTAGGCTGGAGGGGAACACCTGCTTGGCCATTCAATTGTACCCCGGCTGTGGGTGGTCCAGCGGGTGGGGGAGTGCCATCAGTGCGGTTGTTTGGTTGTGTGTTTCGTGGAGTATCATCTCCTCCAGAGTGTTGGGTCTCAACCTCCTCACCAGTAAAGAGGTTGAGTCTTCGAAAGCGCTTTCTGCCACGATTGTTAGGGCGGTCAGATCCCTCCGGGGAGGGGGTGGTCGTGTTTTCTCTCTCTGGGGGCATTTCTCTCTATTTAGTTTTAGAGATTTATCCAACCCTAAGTGAGTTTAAAGTTAGAATCATGATCTTGCACCAAAAAAGTTAGAATCATGATCTATGATTCTTTCGACTGTTTTGATGTCCTTTTCAACATCTATAACAGAGTAATTGCCATAATGTATCATTGCAAGATAGTTACTTTGATTTTGTAGGAAAGGGCGACTTTTTTTAATTGGCTCAACTTATTTAGTAGCCCTACTATTTATACTTACAATATTATGATTATAGTAGCACAATTAAAGTTTAATCTTTACATGTACGTGATTACACCACCTCAAACTATATTTAGTTGACAAAACTTCAATATATATATCAACTAGCTAAGATTTGATGGGTGCATAATGCACGACAACTAGTAATTGTAAACTTGCTCATGAGCAAAATGATAATATAGATCAATGTGTTCGTTGCAATAGTGGAATAGAATTTGCATACATGTAAGTGACACTTACGTTGTCATATTATTACATAGTGGTAGGTTTTATGTCGTACAAATGTAGTTTCAAACTATATTTCTCAAATACAGGAATCTGAGGATGAGATCATCAAACTCGACTATCTTTTCCTTGTTTTATTTGCTTCTAATTTTTTTTTTGAAGCAGAATTTGCTATTTTAAAGTGTGCAAATATCATTTCGTATCTTACTATCCGACAACGACATGGAATGAAAAGTCTAAAAAAAAAAAAAAAAAGGAAAGAAAGTAGTCCACTGCCCCCATGCAGGATCGAACTACAGACCTTCAGTTTACAAGACTGACGCTCTACCACTGAGCTATAGGGGCTTTGATGCGTAGTTGATTTCTATTTTATTTCTAATATCTTCCAACATTTTTAGTCACCTCGCTCAGCTCACAGTCACAAGTCACAAGTCACAACCACATTGAAAAGGAAGGAAATAGTGGGAGAAGAGGAGAGAAACTGAGACTTGAGAGTGTTGAAAGAAAAACACACACATTGAGAATGGCGACTAGAGGCGGAGGAGCAGCACCAGGTACGGTGGTACGTGCAGCGGAGATGGAAAAGATGAGTGTCGAACAACTCAAAATGCTTAAAGAACAATCTGATCTTGAAGTCAACCTTCTTCAAGATAGCTTAACCAATATTCGCACTGCTACTAATCGTCTTGACCTTGCTTCTAATGCTCTCAATGATCTCTCTCTTCGCCCTCAAGGTATCTCCATTTTCTCTCTCTCATTCTTGATATTCGCATTGATTGATTGATTGATTGATTGAACAGGTAAGAAGATGTTGGTGCCTCTTACGGCGTCGCTTTATGTTCCTGGTACTCTTGATGATGCTGATAAAGTTCTCGTTGATGTCGGTACTGGTTATTTCATTGAGGTCTATATTTTTCTCTCTCTTCGATTTCAATTGATTTTTTTGATATGGTTTTCTCATTGTTGCTAAGTAACCTAGTCCTTCCTATCAAAAAAAAAAAAAAAAAAGTAACCTAGTCCTAGTTGGTGAAACCTAGGTTTTTGTATTTATTGCAAATGGCAAATGAATTGAATCTCTCGGATTGATTGAAATTAAGACAACAGTTACTAGTTTATTTTGAATTTCATCAATAATTCCATGTGTGTGTGTTTAATTTTCATGCTTAAACCTTTTTATGCTTAAACCCTTTCGTCATCAAATATATGGTGTTTGGATTGCTTTGTTTTGTTTGCCTGTTTGAGTGAATTGCATAGCACAAGCAATGTCATTAGGAAACCAACAATTCAGTAAAATCAAAAGAATTTCAATTTTTTGAACATTACCACTAGGCCTAGGTTGGAACATGAGGGGTTTTTGAAGGAGGAAATTATTTGTGATTAGTTTATATATGGAAAAATAAGTATACTGTTATGCATACATTTGCTACTATGTTTCTCTTGCCATCGTTTACTCATTTTTGGCTTAGTTTCTTCTATTTCCCTTTAGCTTCTTTTGAAGTGAATCTTCTTGCACTTCCGTGCAGTTCGGTCTAATCTTAAGTTTCATTCACCACACCTTGGCGACTCTGTGGAACAACTAGAAGCCCCGCCTTGTACTTGTTAAAACTACTATTTAGAGATAGATTTTTGAGAATACATATTGTTGCCTTGTTGGTGTTTAATGTCTCTGCAATGTTAGTCCTCCCTTGCCCCTTCTTACATATAGTATGTATGTGCTTGTTTTTCATGTCTTTTGTTTTTTTTTCTTTTTCATATGAATCAGAAAACAATGGGTGAAGGCAAAGACTACTGTCAGCGCAAAATCAACCTACTTAAATCTAATTACGATCAACTTCTCGAGGTAATTGGCAGTGATCTCTTTCTGATTTCCACTTATTGAGAACTGAAAATTAGATCTAGAATAATGTTAAATTACCAGAAGAAGGCTACAATTGCATATTCTGAATAGTGTGGTTTGATCTTCTTATACTTCTTCACTCCAATTTTGTTGCCTTCTATCCTCGTGTGGCTATTCCTAATGTTAAAGATTCTCACAAAAATTGCAAGTTCCTTTATTCTCTTGGAGGAAGTGGGTTGGTGCCCTTGGGATTTGCGGCATACTTTAGGCTTCATGTATTCTCCTACTCTTGGGTCCTGGACCTAATGACACTAGGCTAGCGGGCTCCAACAAGATAGAGGCCCGGAGGGCTAGTGTGACCCTTCCGTACTCAATGCCTAAACACCAAAAAAGAACAAAAAAGCTGCTTCCTGAAGATAGTTAATAGAAGCTGAACTTTAATTCATTGTGTGTGGCTTTAGTAGCTGCCTTGTTATTTTATGGAAGGAACAAATGTGACAAATCTGTTTGGCGTTGATAATGTTTTTGTCTTTTGACCATGTTTCGGGACTGTTTCTCAATATGATAACCTATCCCCGAATTACCAGATGAGTATTAAAAACTGTCACACCTTACCACATGGATATATAAAAATACACCGATACCGCTTAAGTATTTAAAGTATAAAAAAAGTGCGGATACCCCCAAAATATGTTTAACGGGAGAATCTCCGGCATATCTTATTTTTTTACTTTTCTCTTTTTTCCTCCTTTTTTTTCTCCCCTTTTCTCCCTTTTTTATTTCTCTCTCTCTCTCTCTCTCTCTCTCTCTCTCTCTCTCTCTTATTTGTGTTTGGCGGGCAAGATTTATTTCACTTCACCACATTTTCATCTACCTTCTGCCATTACAAGTGAATGAACTAGCCACTCCCAAAAAAAAAAAAAAAAAGTGAATGCACTAGAGACAGAGAGATTTTCCAGATTTGTTTGCTGGAGAAAGGACTAGACAAAGCAGAGGTGACCAAGAAGTTTTCCCAAAATTGACAAAAGAGTAAGCTAATAATGATTACAATAATGAAGAGATGATAGAAATCAAGACAAATAATAGGAGGATTACATAATCTCTATAATATTATGCTAATCTCGAATATTTCTAAGTTCTACTAGATAATATTCCCTAACAGATTAGAGAAGGCAAGCAATGTCACCAGACTCTTCATTCTTTATACCAGCTCCAAGGCAAACAGTAGGGGAAAATCTCTCTCTCTCTATAGTGCATTTATTTATTTTTATTTTACTTCTAATGGCAGAAGCAAGGTAGATGAAAAGGTGGTGAAGTGAAATTAAGCTTGCCCGCCAAACACAAGTACGGGAGAGAGAGAGAAATAAAAAAGGGAGAAAAAGAGAGAAAAAGGGAGAAAAAAAAGGAGGAAAATGGAGAAAAGTAAAAAAATGGTTAAAATGCCGGAGATTCTCCCCGTTGAACATATTTTGGGGGTACGTGCACTTTTTTTATTTTTTAAATACTTAAATGGTAGCGTTGTATTTTTATATACCCATGTGGTAAAGTGTGGCAGTTTTTAATACTCATATGGTAATTCGGGGGATAACCTATAATGGAATGGTGTGCCCTGATTATTATCTTGTACTCTCTAGAGTCGAGAATGATATAACCTTGTGCAATCAACAAGCTGAAAATAACCTATTGAATATCCTAGTCCTTTGTTGTCCGAATTAGGATACTGTTGGATTAACCATAGAAAAATTGGTCTTAGAACTTAGAAGATGAAGGACCATCAGTGGAAATGCTCTGGCACTTTGGGCTATAGAACTTTTGTGAGCCTTGATGTCGTATCTATCTTCCCATTGAAGATTACATAATGTATTGTTAGAATGTTTTTGGATGGCTGAGAATTAAGTTACCTAATGGTTGGAGCTATGACAGTTTTCCAATATTGTGGCTTATGAGGGCATTATGTTTTGTCTATTCATTGATCTTGTTGCAACTTGGGCTTGTATATGATGTGATGGTGTGAAGATTCATCCTGTATTTTCCATCTAAAATGATGGTTTGCACTAGAATTTAGAACCCTAGGAATAGTAGTCTGTTGCTGTTTGCTTGTCTATTATACTTTTAGATCCCAACTTGCAAAGCTGCAAAATGCTGTTGAGCTTTTTGCTCTCAGCGCATAAGCTTTTTATCAGGAAAGGGTTGAAGATGCAAACCTTATTGCCCAGAGTACTGCCCGGAGAAGCATATGAAAATTCTACACTGTGCATCTGACAACTCGAAACCTGGAATGTCTGCCTGAAAAAGGGAGGTCAATTGTCATGAAGGAACTAGGAAGGTGACTGATACATACCTAGAAATAATGAAAGCTTTAATTTTCATAGATGCCCATTTCTTTCTTCACAGGCATACCACACCATAAGGTCCATACCTTGCTATAAAATACCACACCGTTCCATTACCCTAGTACCTCTAATGGGGCTCTTGCCTAGGGCGGGTATGGTGAGATTTGTTTGTAGTGTTACCTTATATTTGTGTGGAGATTGTTTCCATTAAACCCAGTATTGATTGTCGTACAACTATGTGAGCCTTGGGCCTACAAAGCTATTAGTGTGGGATTTTCTGCTTAAAATGTCCACCAGTCTTTTAGTGGCAAAGACATACTTGCATGCCATGAGAAAGGGCCTGACTTGTCCAATTTTTTGATTGCTTTATATAGAGCAAGGGTCAATCATGGAATGTTTTTAAAGTGAATATTACCCCAAGATATTTGTGGTTAGAAGGGAGTCAGAAATTATGGCCTGTGCGCTTGTGATGCCATTTGTCTGCTGATTAATTTAAGAGACACCAACGTCAAGTCAGCTTTGTGCCTTCCTGCAAAAAAAATTGGCGTGTCTTGGACAAAAACTGATTCTTGCTTCTAGTTATAAATGTGAAGTTGTCCCGTCTATGTACCAGCTTAAGCCATTATTTGCTCTTTCTATGACTAATCTTATGGGTCTTCATGTGCTTGTGAATTCAATAGAATGATATCATCTCTCATCTTGTTTGTTCATATGACACCTCAGCAGTCGGCATAGCAAGCCCAAAATTCCATGTGCATATATAGGTAGTGTAATGTTGAGACTTGACACTCATAATAAGCGAGGTTCTTCTTTATTCTTAAAAAAACATTATTCAAAATGCACATCTAGTCTAAAGAGAGTTGATCAATCTGACACCTGCTTCCTTATGTAAATGCGCAGTTCAGCCCTTCACAATAATCTAATACCCTATTTCCACCTTCAATTACGTCAAGCTGAAATTATTTTTACGTCGTGCTTCACCTGCTATCAAATTGGGGGCTCAGCCATCTTTTTTTATTCAATTAATTTTTGTAAATATCCAAATTCATCTTCGATTAAGCTATGATGATACTACTGTATTCGGGAACAATTAACGTTCACAAGGCATCCTAAAATGCAGGTCGCATCAAAGAAAAAAGTCATAGCTGATGAAGCTGGAGTTGTGTTACAGGCCAAGTTAAAGCAGCTGGCACCAACTTCATGAGAATCTGCTGTAGCGTTGGTTATGTATCCTGGACTATGAATCTCTACCAGAAGTAGCTGTTCTAGGTTATCACAGTTTCTTTTTTTGTTGGTGTAGTTGTATGTTACCTCGATCCTCATTTTGCTCTTGTTTTGAAATGACTGCAACCGACACGGCATATATCTATTGAGTAGAACCGCATAGCATTTTTCGGAGCTGATGCTGTGTTCATACTTCCTCGGGGGTTGCGAATTTCCTTTTGAAACTCTTTCAGAATTTTCATCTAATTTGATAACTTTCAAGTATGCAAAAGTTGTTTAGATTTCACGGCGCTGGATAGTATAGTTACTTCTGTTTGAGTCAAAATATTTGCATAAAATTTGATTACAGTGACCAATGTGCCTTGTGACCATTGCATTGCCAGATGCTTGCTTCCCACTGCAATCCTGCTGTCCTGCGAGACACCTTCTCACGTTGGAAGTGAAGCTTCAAGTATGCTTGCTATCAGAGTGAGGTAATGGTCTTAAGAACACATTCTACGTGAGATATGAATCAAACTATTCACCCCCACACCACACATGATGCGCAGGATGTGAATTTTGTCAGAAGTCAGAATCGGGTTAATCCTACGATTGATTCTATTATTCGTTGGGATCATTGCTACTGTGGACCCTGTGGTTAGGGCTGCACATCTTTCGGGCCGAACCGGTCAAAACCGGTTGCAAGGTTTCCGGTCCGGTCGCCGGTTCGTGTTTTATGCGCGACCGGTCATTCGGTTTTTTCCGGTCAAAAACCGGTGGTCACCGGTTATGACCGGACCGAACCGGAAGAATTACTTTTTTTATTTTTTTAATTTTTTTTTTGAAAAAGTTAATATTTGCCCAGTTGCCCTACGGTTCTAATTTTCCCAAAGGCCAAAGTAACGCCGCTTCTCCATTCTCTCTCTCTCTCACCAAAACATTGGTCCATAGTCACCACCACCACCACCACCCACCATCGCTTCTCGTCGTTGTTGCCGGCGACCCTTCCTCCACCATCTCCAGCCACCGCCGGCGCTCCACCAGATACGCCATACGCGACTCCCCCCTCTCTCTCTATCTACTGTGTGTTGTATCTTTCTATCTTTCATAATTCTTCTTCTTCATAGAATTAAAATTCGATTTGATTAATTATTTGTATGATTTTGATTTGATTAATTATTTCTATAGTTTTGATTTGATTAATTATATGGTTTAAAGTTTGAGAGCATGACAAAGTTGACATGAGCAAGTGTTGAGTCTGTTGACACTTGACAACTAGCATCAGTGTGCAGCAGCAAGCGGCTAAGCGACCAGTAGGTGTGATAAAAAAAATTTAAAAAAAAAAAAATTAAATAAAAGTGGCAACCGGTCATGGCCAGTTAGAACCTGTTCTAAACCGAACATGCGGTTCGGTTCGGTTAATTAACCGACTCTAACCGGTTAGGACACCGGTTCTCATTTTCTGGAATTCCGGTTTCCGGTTCGGTTCGGTTCGGGCCGGTTTTGAACCAATGTGCAGCCCTACCTGTGGTAGTACAATCGATCCCTTTTTACCCTGCTTGTGCGGAAGCCTCTTTGGAGAGGCAGCAGGGTAATGTTAACGTACTCGTGGTGATGACAGTCACTATTCAGGAGGTAAGTTTAATATCAGCCAGGATCATGAAAGACATCGTACTAGATTACGTAATAATTTGCCAGTAATAGAATTAACTAAACTGAAACTGAAAAAAAATGTCAATGGAGAAACCCAAGTATATTTTGCTACAGTACTGTTACGTAAAAAAAATCTTAAGAAAATGGATGCTAGAGTACCACAAAATTGAAAAATCAATCGATTGAATTCAACAAATGCGACTGTACTAAAACTTTGGAGGTGGTTAAATATCTTTTGTGGATCCATTTTCATTTCAAATGGTCAAATACGTTGGATACCTTTTCTTTTCTCCTCGTCAAATTGAAATAACACTATAAGAGTAGAAGGGACAATAAACATTTATATTTTCTTTTCTTTTCTTTTCTTTTTTTTTTTTGATCCAAAACATATTTATTTTCTTACACAACACTAAATGTCGAAATTTGAAAGGGAGGGATTTGCAACTTTTTTTGGCTCCACTAACTATGTCATATTCGGACTCTCATATTCAACCTCGAACATATCAGACTAACTGAACAACCGGCGCAAATATTGACCTGTGAATATAGCACCACCAAAGGGCAAGTATAGATCCTAGAAACCGACAATTAGAACATATGGTGGGATGCGTAATCAAGCCCATACTAAACCAGTTGGGAGTGAAGCTTGGAACCACTTGATCACTGGGAGAAATGGTGGGATTTACAATTCACATGGTAACAAACTGTCATATGTTGCCCTTGGCCCCAAGTTGAAGGCAAGGACCAAGGAGCAGATTGCAACTGCTGAAAGGAGGGGAAAGAGGAAAAAAAGAAGAAGAATCCAAAGTCATCCAAGTCTTATTCATTGACAAGTCATAGGATTGACCATTTGAAATTTGAGGAGAAAATGCTGATCCAAGAAATCAAAAGTCCAAGTTTGAAGCAAGTGTGAGTTAAGTTTGACAGAAGAAGATAGCTAGCTTGCTCTGTCCTATGGTGAAACCTTGGGGTGGAAACTGGAAAGACTTGATAAGGGAGGTCAACTGGTCGGAGCTACAGGCCAGTAAAGTCAATTTACCATGTATACGCCACGCTAGTTGCACATATAATACCAATCTTACTTCCATGAACCAACAAAGTGCATAGTGAACAGACATGGTTCCAAGTTCGCTTTACTTTGTCATCGCAACCTCCCTTGTCTTGGTAAACATACCATTTTCAAATGGAAGCAATAGGAATAGTTCAGAAAACTACTACCAGGAATGTGCTTCCCCCTACTCGCCGTGTGGGCCCATCACAAATGTCAGCTATCCGTTCTGGGAGGGCAACCAGGTTTGTGGCCAGAAGGGGTTCAAGATCAGCTGCTGGAATAATACCCCTGTAATGTCTATAGGCAGTGCAGAACGCTACTATGACGTACATGTACTTAGCATTGATACATCCTCCCATAGTATAATTGTCAATCAAAACAAGAACAGAATTTGTGGCAACCTAGAAAAGAACCAAACACTCATTTTGGCTGACCCTTTCAAGTTGAGCACCAGCGTTGCAAACCTCAGCTTATTCTATGGCTGCCCAGACGAAGTGCTTTCCGTTTACCCCGACCACAAGTCCTTTGACTGCTCATCCTTCGGTAACAGTATATCAGTATTTTACTTTCATAAACTGCTACCAGAAATTGGGAAGAAAAATAATCATTCGTGCAACAGTAGCATTACTGTCCCAGTGCTAAGGACAGCGTTGGACGAACTGAATAATAAGTCTAATGCAAATGCCTCGCTTGGGAGTGCGTTGGAGAAACCATTTGAGGTAGAGTACGCCACGGAGAACTTGTCAGCCTGTTCCACTTGTCAGAGTTCTGGAGGCATATGTGGCTCATCAGGTGATCAAGCATCGAACTTTGTATGTTACTCCGCATCAGGTGCGCTTACCCTTCTCGCACTCACAGCATATATTGTGCTAACTGAAATATGTATGGTGTAGTATCTGATGAAGACAAACTCTTATATAGTCTGTGCCTCATTCGTTCGTAATCACAAGCATCACACTTTCCCACTTTCTTATTCACTTTTCTTGTTTTTAACTACTCAATTTGTGTAGAAACCTTGTAGTTGTATGTCTATAGATAATAAAAGCAAACACTGATCATATGCAGTTCTTCCTTTCAGACGAGAAAATCGAGAATAATACTGTGGTTAGGTAACTACAATTTCCTGTATTTTTTTTTCTTCCTCTTTGTTTTTGTGTGGATTGAATCAAATTCATGATGGGATTGGAAACTAAATTCTAGATGTTTGGCGGCCAAAATTATCGGAAACATGACTGACTTTCATCCACCATCAGGCATTCCAGGAGGTACAATGATGATTATAGCGCTCGCAGCTTTCTGGTGCGGCAAGAAGCTGAAATCTGGCAACTCAAAATTTGTCACGAGAAGTGATTCCCGTACATCAGACATCGAACATGTCAGCATCTTATTTGGCGTGCCACTCTTCTCTTATAGAGAACTTGAAGAAGCCACTGACAGCTTCCATCCATCCAGAGAGCTTGGCAGCGGTGGATTTGGAATAGTTTATTATGGTAAGCTTCCAATTGCAGCATATCACGACTCTGACAAGATATCTCCAACCAATTAAGAGTGAATTTTATAACAGAAATTAAATAATTTTCCATTTATCTTAGGCAAACTAAGGGATGGAAGGGAAGTGGCAGTGAAGCGCCTATACGAAAAGAGCTACAGAAGGGTGGAACAGTTCATGAATGAAGTTCAAATCCTCACCTGTCTCCGACACCAAAACCTTGTATCTCTTTAAGGCTGCACGTCCCCCAACTGCAGAGAACTCCTTCTTGTCTACGACTACGTGCCTAATGGGACAGTGGCCGATCATCTGTATGGTGACAAGGCCTTATCTGGTTCACTCCCCTGGCCTGCGCGTATGAGGGTTGCTATAGAAACAGCCAGTGCACTGTCCTACCTCCATGCTTCTGAAATCATTCATCGTGATGTCAAAACCAGCAACATTCTCTTAGACAGAAGCTTTGGTGTCAAGGTGGCTGATTTTGGGCTTTCTAGACTCTTCCCTAACGATGTGACTCATGTCTCCACAGCCCCTCAGGGTACTCCAGGCTATCTAGACCCAGAATATCACCAGTGTTACCAGCTGACTGTTAAGAGTGATGTTTACAGCTTTGGAGTTGTCCTTGTCGAGCTTATATCCTCCTTGCCTGCAGTTGACATGAATAGGATCAGGCACGAGATCAACTTGTCCAACTACGCGATGAACAGGATCCGACAACATGCATTCCACAAGCTGGTGGATCCACAACTTGGGTTTGGGTGGGATTTCAAGGTGAGGAGGATGACAACTTCAGTGGCAGAGCTCGCGTTCCAGTGCTTACAGCACGACAAGGAGTTCAGGCCGTCAATGAATGAAGTTTTGGAGGGTTTGAAGAGGATCGAGAGTGCTGATTATGAAGCATTGCAAGCAGCAGAGGAGGCGAAAAATGATGGGATGGTGGAAAGTAGTAAACCACCATCTTCCCCTACAGAAGATGATGATATTACATTGTTAAGTACTCAACAACGGCTCCTTCGATCACCACTTTCAGTGATTGATAAATGGGATGGCAGATCGACTACTACATCAAGCACCGGCAAACAAGGTGGTAGTCCTTTCACAATATAAAGCAACTAGGTTATAACAGCTCATTGTTGATACTTATTAGGGTCAAATGTAAGCTGATAGATTTTTATTTTTTATTTTTTCATTGGTAAGCCCCAGAGTTTTGATTAATATCATTTGAAGCTGAAAGAAATTGAGATGTGATCATACCTATATTGGCTATATATGTTAGTAAAGCCATCATAGTGCACAAACCAATTTGTATGACTTTGTTTCAATGTTTGATCACAATTCACAGCCTATGTTCAATGCAATTGAAAATTGAAATTGCTTGGTTCACAACATACAAGTAAATAAGTAAATAAATTATGGCCTTTTATCATGTCTTTTCAATCTCTATAGTCACCCTTGTATTGCCATTATTGCCATCTTTTAGCTTTTAAATACAAATCACATCCTCAATTGCACCAAGTCATGCAATTTCTTTTACATTATGATTATAAAAAATAGATACCACATAACTCTAGGTAGACAGACGGAGCAAGTCTTGTGTAAGACTAACTCACAGAAAAATAGGGTGACTATGTAGATATATAGGGGTCACATATTATGAGCCGTGAGCACGTGATCCTTGTTTCATTAAAAAGTGACGTGAGATGTAACACTTGTTGAATTACGATTAACAAGAATATTTATTATTGTAATAAGACTCTCACCAAGTGTTACGATAAGACCGTCTTATCACTCACGCGAGACTTAGTGAATACGGAGTAATAAATCAAATAAATAATTAGAACAAAATCAAATAATTTAAATTTAAAAAAAAAAACAAAAAAACATTGCATGAGTTGAGCCTCTTTCCTCTGAAATCTGAATATGTATGCATATCATAACACTTAACAGTTAACACCATCACTCTTCTTTCCATAACCATTGCAGCTCCTTTCTCTCTCTCTCTCTCTCTCCTCAAAAAATGGAACCACCACCACAACCACCATCAGATGATCATCACTGCACCTCAAACTCATCCTCACCATCAAAACAACCACCCTCAACAGGCACTTGTTGCAAGTGCGGCGGTCCTACAACCTTCGCCCCACCACCACCATCACCACCACCCTTCGAAACATCACCACCATACATCCCAATCCGTTTACCCGCCATTAATCTCTCACCAAACACAGCTCACCGAACTCAACAAGCCATAATCCTTACACCCGTCCCACAACCTCAACACATCCCAATTCTCTCTCCTCCTTTCCATTTCCAAACCCCAATCAAAAATATCACAAACACTAATGATGCCAAACACTTCATCAACTCCTTTTCTGGTACCAATTTCCTCGGCTTTATCGCCGCGCTTTCTCACTCCATTCGTGGCCGTAAGATCTCTGATCCATGTAACACCAACACCCTGATTTCTAAAATACTCACGATCCTCGAGTTGATGAACCGTTGGATTGATGAAATTCCACCTGCTGCTATTTCATCCAGGTATGGAAACCCTTCTTTTAGGGTTTGGCATGAAAAAATGACTGATAATGCTAACAATTTTATACTCGATATATTGTCTGCTAATAATGATGATGAGGAAATTAGGGTTTCGGTTATTGAGCTTGTCCCTTATTTTACTGATAGTTTTGGGAATGCTAGTAGGATTGATTATGGTACTGGGCATGAGACAAATTTCACGGCGTGGTTGTATTGTTTGGCTAGGTTAGGGTTAATTAAAGAAGAGGATTATCAAGCTGTTGTGGCTAGGGTTTTTGTTAAGTATTTGGATTTGATGAGAAGGTTACAGCTTGTTTATTGTCTTGAGCCTGCTGGGTCTCATGGTGTATGGGGACTTGATGATTATCATTTTCTGCCATTTGTGTTTGGGTCTGCTCAGTTGATTGATCATAAGTATATGAAGCCGAAATCGATTCATAATGAGGATATTTTGGAGAATTTTTCGAAGGAGTATCTTTATCTGTCGTGTATTGCGTTTATTCGGAAGGTGAAGAAGGGTCCGTTTGCGGAACATTCGCCGTTGTTGGATGATATTAGTGGTGTGCCTAATTGGAGTAAGGTTAATGGTGGTTTGCTTAAGATGTATAGGGCTGAGGTTCTCGAGAAGGTTCCTGTTGTCCAGCATTTCCTCTTCGGCTCCATTATTAGCTGGTAAGACATTACTTTATTGCCTATTTGTTTGGTTGAACTTTTTGCTTTTCGAGCTGGATTATGAATTTATGATGAACATATGGATTTCAATGTTGTTGCTATTGTTAGTTTGTACAATTACTTTTAAAGTGTACTATAATGTTTAACTGAACTAGGAGTTTAGAAATTGTTGTGACAAACAAACATGAGCTTATTTCTTGTAACACTTATTTATGCTTCTCAAAACAACAGATTTCCTGCTTTTGGGCCATTGATGTAGCATCTTATTGGGTGGGTTATGAAAAATGTTTAAGTTGGCTTGGATCGTGAATGGAAGGCTTATTTTCCTCCCAAGAGAAATGCAGGGAGAAATTTAACAATTCAATACCCAAGTCAAGAATGATTTGTCCTTGATTCCCTCCTATCTTTCTTTCACTATCCTTTACTTCTTTTTTATGCAATACTCAGTTACTCACTACCCTTTGCTCCTAAAAGACACTTTGATAGTTTGATGACTCTTGGCAATTGTTGGAGCCCTTGCATAGGGAGATTGTTCGGTCATAGAGGAAGCCGTATCATTTTAAAGAGTTTTAAGGTCAAGTTAACTACTTTCCCATTGGGAAGGAAAGTTTCAGGAAAGCATGTGATATGAAGCATTATTCACTGCTGTAAGGTTCCAAATTAGGAAGAAGCACTTGAGCTTGTTCTGATTGAGCCAGTGAAGTGTGGATTTGAGCCTACTCTTGAATAATCTTGTGTCTTTTTTCCATCATTTTCTACTGTTATCGCTCATTAAGGATGTAGCCATGATGCCAAATTAGTGGTGGTGCAGAGAGGCACTTGTAGCTGTACGGATAGAATGACCTTAGCCCCTTGAATACTAAAATAACTGATTGCAGGACATGCCTGCAGAAATGTAAATCTATTAATTGAACTAAATTATTCTATTTTTTTGACAACGATAACCTATCGTATGAACTTTATGTCCACTGGTGCTTTATGGTTGAAATAACGTTTTCCCTTGGGACTGAATTTGCTAATAATTACAGAAAATAGCTTTTAAATAGCTTTTGCTTATCTGTCATTGGGTTGGGATATGGATCTTCACGCTATAGTTGTTGAGCTTTGTATTTATGTCAACATGAAATGACATTTATGTGCTTGTGTGTGACATTCCCGTTACACTTAATGCCTGATCAAGGAAAGCGAGTTAGAACTGTCTTTGCTCAAATTATTTGCTCTCCAAGGCAGACTATCTTTTTTTTGGTTGGGGTGGGGGGGGGGGGGGGGAGATATGCTCAAGTGAAGGGTTATGAAAAATGTTTAAGTTGGCTTGGATCATGAATGGAATGCTTATTTTCCTCCCAAGAGAAATGCAGGGAGAAATTAAACAATTCAATACCCAACTCAAGAATGATTTTTTTTTCACTATCCTTTACTCCTTTTTTATGCAATACTCAGTTACTCACTACCCTTTGCTCCTAAAAGACACTTTGATAGTTTGATGACTCTTGGCAATTGTTGGAACCCTTGCATAGGGAAGATTGTTCGGTCATAGAGGAAGCCGTATCATTTTAAAGAGTTTTAAGGTCAAGTTAACTACTTTTCCATTGGGAAGGAAAGTTACAGGAAAGCATGTGGTATGAAGCATTATTCACTGCTGTAAGGTTCCAAATTAGGGAGAGGCACTTGAGCTTGTTCTGATTGAGCCAGTGAAGTGTGGACTTGAGCCTCCTCTTGAATAATCATGTGTCTTTTTGCCATCATTTTCTACTGTTTATCGCTCATTAAGGATGTAGCCATGATGCCAAATTAGTGGTAGTGCAGAGAGGCACTTGTAGCTGTACGGAAAGAATGACCTTAGCCCCATGAATACGAAAATAACTGATTGCAGGACATGCCTGCAGAAATGTAAATCTATTAATTGAACTAATTTATTCTATTTTTTTGACAACGATAACCTATCGTATGAACTTTATGTCCACTGGTGCTTTATGGTTGAAATAACGTTTTCCCTTGGGACTGAATTTGCTAATAATTACAGAAAATAGCTTTTGCTTATCTGTCATTGGGTTGGGATATGGATCTTCACGCTATAGTTGTTGAGCTTTGTATTTATGTCAACATGAAATGACATTTATGTGCTTGTGTGTGACATTCTCGTTACACTTAATGCATGATCAAGGAAAGCGAGTTAGAACTGTCTTTGCTCAAATTATTTGCTCTCCAAGGCAGACTATCTTTTTTTTTTTTTGAGGGGGGGGGGGGGGGGAAGGGGAGATATGCTCAAGTGAAGGGTTGTCGTTTTCTTGAGCTTCCCCAGGTGCTAACCCTTTCTCAATGTTTTCTCCTCTTCACTTGAATTTGACTGATTGAGATATGCTCAAGTGAAGGGTTGTCGTTTTCTTGAGCTTCCCCAGGTGCTAACCCTTTCTGAATGTTTTCTCCTCTTCACTTGAATTTGACTGATTGAGCCAGTGAACCGTGAACATGAGTCGCCTTTTGAATAACTCTGTGTCTTTTATCATCATTTCTACTGTTATGGCTAGCAAGGATGTAGCCATGATGCCAAATTAGTGGTGGTGCACAGAGGCACTTGTTGTTGTATGAAAGTATGACCTTATCCCCAGGAAAAGAAATTGACAGACTGCAGGACATGCCTGCAGAAATGTAAATCCATTATTTTATTTTATTTTAAATTTTATTTTGTGACAACAACTAACCTAATTTCATCCTATGAACTTTATGTCCACTGGCGCTTTATGGTTGAAATAACGTTTTCCCTTGCGAGAGACTGAATTTGCTAATAAGTACAGAAAATGGCTTGTGCCTATTTTACATTGAGTTGGGATATGGATCTTTACGCTTTGGTTGAGCTTTGTATTTATGTTAGCATCAAATGACATTAATGTGCTTGAGGCCTGATCAAGAAAAGCAAGTTAAAACTGCCATCTAACCAGGAAGCAAGAAGTAAATAGTGAAATGGAGGCGTTTAGTAATGAGATAGGCATTTAATATCGACATCAACATTACCTCAGTGCCTCCACCCATGGGAGGTAAGGCTGGTTTGGTTATATACAACCTTTGATTTAATTCGTGACGACCATCTGCAACTTCACGATATATTAAAAAAGTACAAAGATAGTGAATTATTTGGCTTCATTGGAAATGGACATTTTAATATCGGAATCAACAAATAGTTGTACTTGTAGTCGTTCCTCATTGACATCCGTTGGTTGTCACCGGGGTGACTGTAGTTAGTGTACCCATTTGAGGATATCTTCCCCTCTTAGGAGTCACAGCTGCTTCTTTTCTCTTAAAACTACTTATCTTGTCTAAAAAAATAGTTGTACCTCATAGTGATACCTAAACTTTACATGAGAGTTCCTAAAGTTGAGCAAGTGATAGGTTATGTTATTTCCTCCAGTCCTGTCCCATTCTAGCAGCAAAAGTTTTAGTGTTTATTCATGGAAATTGGTGGAATTTTAGGACAAAAATTTAGGGCAAATAGTTGTACCTCACAGTGATACCTAAACTGTACATGAGAGTTCCTAAAGTTGAGCACGTGATAGGTCTTTTTTTTTTTTTTTTTTTTAAGATGGTAAGGTGGCCCCACCTAGGGGAGGGGTAAGGGGATAAATCCCTCACTAGGTGGGTGATAGGATTTGAACCCGGGTCTTCCCCGAATTCAAGTGAGGTGGTTGCCATCTCGTCTCCCACCTCAATCCTAAGTGATAGGTCATGTTATTGCCTCCAGTCCTGTCCCAAATTGTAGCAGCAAAAATTTTAGTGTTTATTGATGGAAATTGGTGGAATTTAGGGCAAAAATTGAGCCAGATCAGGAAGAATCTATTGATAATGAGAACTAAAAAATACTCAACACAACCATTATAATTTCTTTAAATGGCCACCAGCAAGCGTCAGTTAAGGATTAGAGAGTGCTGGTATACGTTGCTTGATTTGACGAGGGCACCAAGAAGGTGAAGTTAGTTTTCCAGTGCACTCTGATATCTTTGTATTGTTGGCGAAGTAAAAATCTGAAACAGAAATCTGCTGGAAAGGAGGATGCTGATATTGGGAACGTTTGATGCAATCTGGTGTGAGTAACCAACATAAGGAAAAAGAAAGAAGTTGAATAGAAGTGCATAGTCTGATTCGCTGAGAATATTAGCTGCTTGTTGGTCGGGGATAGTCTACAGCATTTCATGTTTTATTGCACGGGATTAGTTGCTACAACTCTGCTTCTATTTTGGGCATCTTAGACCTCCTTAGGTAGATTGTTCTGTATGCGTGTTTGTTTGTTTAAACCCAGTCTTCCACGGGATTAGCTACTGCAACTCTATTCCATTGACTGCAGTTGACTTAAACTTCTATTCTATAGCTTGGCAGAGGAAGGTAGAATTGTCACCATGGGAATGTGAATGAAGCTACTAGGAAATTGTCTATTTACAAGGATTTCAATCTGACAGATGCTTTTATCTTGTCTAGGTTTTGTTATTGCATTTTAGAGGCATTACTTTTGGACCACTATAGTAGCGTAATGATAGTTTCAATCATTGTTTCAATCTGTGTTTGATTTGGATTTGAGTCTAATCTCTAGAGATTGCATTGCGCTTTTAGTAGGTTGTGATGGTGAATGAGTACTTTATATTAGGTGGTAGAACTAGTATATGTGTAAATGTACGATGTCCTTCTCAAGAATGGTAAAATATCTGTGTGGCTGTGATGTTTGAGTTTCATGACTGTCTGGGTGGGTGATTGTTCTGTTTTCTTTCTTTCTTGTCAAAGCTTTTCCTAGGTTTTATCAGAGCTTTGTGTAATGGCCCTACTTGAGACATCTGATCTTCAACTTAATGCAGGTACAGTAGCACTTGTGGTAGATTCTGTTGTATGTTGGCCACAATTATAATGTGTACAGAACTTGCAATTTGTTCTAAATTCGTTTTTCTTCAAAGTTGCGATTTTGTGATTTGTGCTTAACCATACCCGTTAATTTCCGTTAGTGCTATACAGAAACAACCGGAAGTAAAGAGATTATGCAATAGTTTAACTCCATGTTTCTGTCTTTATTTCTGATATTTGATCTCGTTTGCTCAGGGAGTGATATGTTTGCACCTGTTTGACTCGGACCTCTGCTGATAAAGTGATAAGAGGGAGATGACTTGCCAAAGTAGCTGGTCGTGGAATGGAGAATGATGACTTAAGTTGATTGTCTGATTGGAATGAAAAGTGCTGCATTGTATGCATTCATTCTCTTCTTTTATGGCCGAATTACTTCCATTTTGGGCGTTTACAACAGTTTGTACATGTGTAATGGGTTGGAACAATGTCTGAGAATTTGAGGGCATTTCTTCACAAAGGATTGGGAAGTGCAGTGCCTTGCCCCTACATGTCTAGTCGAAAGCCATGAATTCTGACTAGCGCTAACTGAAGCAGTGTTGCAACTAGGATACAAAACATAATCATGGTCTCAAAGAGATAATTCTGTGCCCTTACCTTAAATGAGTTGTTGTTCAGTTGTTCCTGTTCCACTTCAAAACATAGAATGGTACCTCTATTCACACAATTTAAACTCTAATAATGAAGTATGTACCTCGAAACATATATATAATGAAGTATAACCTAAGACGATAAACTTTTCATATTCAATCACTGTCTAATTTTTGTCTCGAGTACAACAGAAAATGCATTTTTAGTGTCACTCTAAAAGAGACATACTATAAATTAGAGGTTCGTAATGTTTTAAAAAAAAAATTATGTATCAAAATGTTTTGGATCTAGCATACATATAGTATCATAAGAATTAACATTATCCTTAGACCTATATATAAATGCATATGAATTGTCGGGGTCAAAAAGAAGAGAGAGTAAGGGAAGTCATATGGATCCTGAGCTTGATACAACTAAACTTAATAGTATCACAACATTCACAAGATCATCAACATAAAACAACTTTATAGTTTGACAAACATGATATGCCCATATGGTTTAATGGAAAAAGACCCCACATCTCACATGTCAAAAAGCTTAAACATGCAATTATACTTGAAACTTTTCTATATGTGATAGGCCAACTAGGTGAGTGGTTTTTGCCCATAATTGAACGACTTGGAGGTGAGATCGAAAGAGAAAAGGGCGGTGGGTAGTGGTTGGGTATAGGAGTGGGGCGGGTACAGGTGAGTTCCACCCTGTTGAGGTAACGTCCCAAATACCAAATACTATTATTAAGTTGTGTTTTATTTTATTTAAGTTTGTATAGAAAATAAAATAAAACAAAAAGAAAAGAAAAACAAAAATAAAAGAAAGGGACTGAAGTCAACCGAATCGTTTTCGGCTTGGAGTTGCGTGGGGGTGCTAGTCCGTTTATGGGCTACACTTGCTATTTTGTTTGTTAGGCCCATATGCCATTTAGCGGTGATGTGTGGCTTCCTACAGAAGCTAAGTTGATGATTGAAAATAAAAGGCACAAGCCTTTTATTTGTGGAACAGCCGAGACAAGAGAAAAGCCGTGAGACACACAAGCACAAAATAGCAAACACATAGAGAGAGAGCCAGGTGATCAGAGGTGAGTTCCGGTTGGTGTGGATGCTGAGAAGACAGCTTGTGGGTGAGGATAATCGAGGTGATCTTCGGCACGGAATATACGGTGTTTCGTATTGATCATCGACAGGTATTTTGTGGGTGTTTCTTTGGGTTTGTGGGAGTACCAAAGTGAGTTAGGGTTTATCAATTTGTACTAGTACCAAAGATAGATTGTTTACTTGTTGATTGATCTTGTGATTGTTGCCGATTGTACTCTTGATTATCATAGTGGATTATTGTTTAGTGCGTGGAGATCCGCACCGTGGTTTTTCCCCTAATTGAGAGGGGATTTCCACGTAAAATTATTTGTGTTGTTTTTTGGGTTCTTGCACTTTATTTTTTCCGATTATCTGTTGTTGTGATTGTGGGTAAATACCGTAGTTTTTCCCCAACAAGTGGTATCAGAGCTTTGGTTGTAGGATCCGTGTGGTGGGAAAATTACTGTATTTGTTGAAGGGAGGAATTATTTTGTGCAAGTAAGATGTCTGGTAGTGTGCCCAAATTTGATATTCCTTTGTTTGATGGTAAAATTAATTTTACTGTGTGGAAGAGTACTGTTGAGGATTTGTTATGTCATCCTCAGGAAAAATACAGAAACATGAATTTTGAAGTTTTTATAGTCTAGACAAAGCGCATGGTAATTTGAAATTTTGATTTAGAGGACGAGGGAGTGAATGATTTCCTGAAAAAGGCTGGGTTAGAAAGTATTTTCATGAGCGTGTCTACGTAGTCACGGGATGGCTCAAGCTCAGCTATTTTTTTTTCGCCAACAGATAATCAGATATAACTCGCTATCACGGAGAGCTAATTTACATAACTGTTTACGCGAAGTAAACTCGTTATCCGCGTCAGCTAAAGTAGCTGATACCTTTCCTTCGTACGCTAGTAAGAGTCGCTGTTGTGGATATCGACTAGCAAGAGTCGCCATTGGTGTTGGCGACTTATCTGTTGATTCAAAAAAAAAAAGAGCTTCCTGGCCCCGCAAAATTTTGAGCCTAGGTGGACATTTTCATGGGAAATATTTTCTAAACCAACCTAATTTGGGTATTACTCCACTTTGTAAAAGAGCCCCTTATTAGGAAATCGTTCCGAGGGAGTGGCATCATTTACGCACCTCAGAACCTCACAACCTTGGTAGTTTAATGATTCTTGGCAGTTGTTAGAATCCATGTATAGGGAAGATTATTGTTCGGTCGTAGAGTAAGCCATATCATTTTAAAGAATTTTAAGGTCAAGTTACTAGGAATCCATTAAGTTTACTAAAGTAATTTTGTGATAATGGAGGAAAGGAAAGTTACAGGAAAGCATGTGATATGAAGCATTATTCAGGTAGTATAAATAAATGCTGTGAGGTTCCAATTTAGGGAGAGAAAATGGGTATAGTACGTGTACTCTTTGATGTCTCAGAAGAGGAATGAAGCCAAATTATTTGCTCTCCAACTGCAGCGTTCTTGTTTTCTTGAGCTTCCAGGTACTAACCATTTCTGGATGTTTTCTCCTCTTCACTTGATTTTGTACTGTACTGATTGAGCTAGTGAAGCGTAAACATGAGCTGCCTCTTGAATAATTTTGTGTCTTTTGCCATCATTTTCTACTGTTATGACTCAGCAAGGAATTTAGGGCCAAAATTGAGCCACATCAGTAAGAATCTATTGATAATGACAAGTAGAAAAAAACACTCAACAGCACCATAGTAGCATAATTATGATAGTTTCAATAATTGTTTCAATCTGTGTTTGATTTGGGATTTGAGTCTAGCTAATCTCTAGAGATTGCATTGCACTTTTAGTAGTTGTGATGGTGATTGAGTACTTTATATTAGGTGGTTGAACTAGTATATGTGTAAATGTACGATGTCCTTCTCAAGAATGGTAAAATGTCTGTGTGGCTGTGATGTTTGAGTTTCATGATTACCTATGGGTGGGTGATTGTTCTGTTTTCTTTCTTTCTCTTCAAAGCTTTCCACAGGTTTTATCAGAACTTTGTGTAATGGCCCTGTTGAACTAAATTTATAACCACAGATCGTATCTGAAGCCATAAGAGAAAGAGCACCGCACAACAATCTAGGTTTGGGAGTCTTCCACTGTGAGCAATATATGCAATAGGATGGTTAATCTGAACTGAAGGGTTTATATTTATATTGCCACAGCGGGAATCCTTTTACCGAAGTTCCCGATGTGGGACAACTTAATAATAAGTCTTAATTGAATTCCTACCACCGTTGGAATCCTAATGGGTTTTGGCCTAACTGAATACTTAATGGACTTGTATTATTGGCCCACTTAACTGAATATTAGCACTGAACTGAATATCGACTACTTGAGTCATGGTCCACTTAATTACAAGTCTAACCGGCCCTACTTGAGAACATCTGATCTTCAACTTGATGCAGACACAGTAGCACATGTGGTATATTGTGTTGTATGTTGGCAACAATTCTAATGTATACAGAACTTGCAATTTGTTCTAAATTTTGTTTTTCTTCAATAAACTTGCGATTTTGTGGTTTGTGCTTAACCATACCCCTTAATTAATTTTGGTTGGTACTATACAGAAACAGCCAGAAGTAAGAGATCAGATAATGGAATGGTTTAACTCTAGGTTTCTGTCTTTATTACTTATTATTGTTCTCATTTGCTCAGGGAGTGATATGTTGCACCTGTTTGACTCAGACCTTTGCTAAGAAGAGAAAGATGACTAGCCAAACATGTCGTAGCTGGACGTGGAATATAATGCAGATAGATCTACAACAGTTTGTACGTGCATAATGATGGGTCTAGTGAGCTTCTTATCCTGCAGTAGCATAAAATAAAAAGTAACTATGGGTCGGAACGATGTCTTTGAGAATTTGAGAGCATTTTCTTTACAGAGGAATGGGGAGAGCACTGCCCTGCATATGTAGCCGAAAGCCATGAATTCTGATATAAGAAAAGAATTTCTAGCGCAGTGTTATTGTAACTAGGTACGAAGGTTATCAATCTCATAGAGATCTAAGACTATATCTTGAATTAACTTGACTGTGCCTTTAATTAACTTGGGTGAGTTTGTTGTTCAGTCCTTGTTCCATTTCAAAACATAAAATGGCACCTGTTCTAAGATGAATGATGTGAACATAATAGTTTTCTATCTGTATGTTTGAAGTTTGATCTATGTAGATGGAATAAACATTAATCAGTCAATTTAAACTGGAAAAATGAGCTTTTTCTATCATACACACTATATTTCTTCTTAACAAAATACATGAATATTTCCGATAAATTTATAATAAAAAATAAATAAATTGTTCATCTAAAATCGATAATAGAATTATTTATTTTTAATTATTTGTATTTCTTACAGATTGGAAATGAGAACGAAAAGAACCAACAAAATACTTTAGGGTGTGTTTTTTTCCACTTATTGGATTTTATCCAATCAGTTGAAATCAGTGGCAAGACCTAACTCAATCAGTGGGAATCAAAGGCAACACCTTACTGAATCAGTGAGAATCAGTGGCAGGACTTGGCAGGACTTTACTTCATGGCAGGACCCACATTCCTACTCACGAAATCAGTGGTAGGACCTTATTGAATCAGTAGAAATCAGTGGAAGAATGTTAAAATATAATAGGCTCATAATCTTGCTTCTTATTGTACTGGGAGACCCCATATTTATAGAGTACAATAACTTATTCTCCAAGCACAATTAATATATCCTAAATATACTAGTTTTCTAAATACATTAGATCACTAGTATAATATCCTAAACATATAATATCATATATATTTTGTTTCCTAAATAGATGGGAAAAATATATTCTCATAATATTTTTCCCGATATCATATCTCTAATACCCTCCCGCAATCGTAGCGGCAGGATCATCACGAACGCTACGATTGGAACAATACAATACGTAGTGTCCTTGTCTTCGGTGAGTCCTCGATCTGCGCGATCGAGTCTTCACGTTTCATTGGTCGGTGAGTACTCGATCTGCGCGATCGAGTCTTCACAAGTAATTAATTGGTGAATTTTCGATCTGTCCGTCGAATCTTCACATATCATCAAGTAGGGAGAAGTCAACTTCTTGTTGCTACCTCCAATACTTTCAAATCGGCGTCATCCATGGTCGTCGATCAATTTCATTATCATCATCAAGGTGATCTTGTATATCACATGAACACCTTTTTTTTTTATCATCTACTTCTGCAAAAACGGGCAGTAGCTCCGCCATCTTTTGAAGCCCACTACGTGCGAGTCTTCATTCATCATAACCATTAATTAGTCATATTGGATCACTTTAGATCCATCAATAGTGTCGTGGAAGGCCATCATATCAAAAGGGAAAAGAAAACTTTAAATCAAGTAGGTTGGTCTTGGAT
Source organism: Tetragonia tetragonoides (assembly GCA_038025085.1). Classification (NCBI taxonomy): domain Eukaryota; kingdom Viridiplantae; phylum Streptophyta; class Magnoliopsida; order Caryophyllales; family Aizoaceae; genus Tetragonia; species Tetragonia tetragonoides. Next base: position 40,329,584 of record CM076151.1, on the reverse strand, counting down.
GTTTGGGGTTGTCCGGTGGCGGACGAACAATAGTCCACCACTGGCATAGCGGAAACTTTTGTGTTTAGGTTCTTAGGATCGAACAAGCTCTGATACCATGTTAAATTATAATAGGCTCATAATCTTGCTTCTTATTGAACTGGGGAGACCCCATATTTTTAGAGTACAATAACTTATTCTCCAAGCACAATTAATATATCCTAAATATACTAGTTTTCTAAATACATTAGATCACTAGTATAATATCCTAAGCAGGAGACTTGATGATGACATAGTATTGCTTCCTGGTAAAGAAAAATGTCAGCTGGCAATTTTGTCGGACTCCTTTTATTTTACTTCGAGTATTATTTTTTTTGCTCGTCAAAAGAGGGTGCAAGTGAATAGCGACCGAGTCACTCCCCGCTACGTCATGTTCGGACTCTCGTGTTCAATAGCGAACATATCAGACTAGCTGAACAACCAACGCAAGCACTGGCCCCGTCAACGTAGCACCAACAAGGGGCTAGTATAGTTCCTAGAAGCCAGCAGACACAAGGCATGGGGGAAATGGGGATTCGAACCCATGACCTTGCCTTACCAAGCCACTTGGGAGTAAGCTTGGAACCACTAGACCACCACCCTTGTTGGTATTTTACTTCGAGTATATAGTTTGCGTAGATCTATTACCGAATTCGGACTCCGTTGGGTCGACCCGAACCCGAACATATTGGGTCATGAACAAGCTTTTCTTAACCCGAAAATAAAATAACCCGACCGAAAGTAACCGGACCCAAATGACACCTCTAATCAGAAGTATATATATATATATATATATATATATATATATATATATATATATATATATATATATATATATATATATATATATATATATATATATATATATATATATATATATTCCTTATCTGCAGGCTAAAGCTTTGTTTACTACAGACTAATACAGTATGTTGTAATGTTGTTCCATTCAACAATATAGGAGTAGTATTTAGTAAAATACTCTTCTTTGTTTTTTAATCACAAAAAAATATAATAATAAAAAAAGGGTGTTACTAAATACCGCCCCCTTTTTACTAGCTACCGCCCACCCAATTTCCAATTTTACCCTCCCCCTTTTCCTCACTCACTCTCACTCACTCTCACTCATCCTCTCTTCCTCACTCACTCTCACTCATCCTCTCTTCCTCACTCACTCTCACTCATCCTCACCACCACACCATCACACCGGCAACCACCACCACTCACGGCACAACCACCACCGGTAAATTTTTTTTTGCGCATTTTTTTTGCACAGTCGTCTGAAATTTACGACTCACCCTTGGGTGAGTCGTCTGCTATAGGCGACTCACCCTTGGGTGAGTCGTCTGCTATAGGCGACTCACCCTTGGGTGAGTCGGAAATTTCAGACGACTCACCCTTGGGTGAGTCGGAAATTTCAGACGACTCACCCTTGGGTGAGTCGTTTGCTACAGACGACTCACCCTGGGTGAGTCGTCTGAAGTTTCCGACTCACCCAAGGGTGAGTCGCCTCTAGCAGACGACTCACCCAAGGGTGAGTCGTAAATTTCAGACGACTGTGCAATAATAATAATAATATTAATAATAATAACAATAAATAATAATAATAATAATAATAATAACAATAAATAATAATAAATAATAATAATAATTTGCACAGTCGTCTGAAATTTTCGACTCACCCTTGGGTGAGTCGTCTGCTAGAGGCGACTCACCCTTGGGTGAGTCGGAAACTTCAGACGACTGTGCAAAAAAAATGCGCAAAAAAAAATTTACCGGTGGTGGTTGTGCCGTGAGTGGTGGTGGTTGCCGGTGTGATGGTGTGGTGGTGAGGATGAGTGAGAGTGAGTGAGGAAGAGAGGATGAGTGAGAGTGAGTGAGAGTGAGTGAGAAAAAGGGGGAGGGTAAAATTGAAAATTGGGGGGGCGGTAGCTAGTAAAAAGGGGCGGTATTTAGCAATTCACTAAAAAAACTCTTGCTAAATTATGGAGCACACATTTGTGCTTCTACTTTGAACTTTTAAACTCCCTCTTTCTAAAATCAATACTAACTATACAAGTTTCAAGGTTGAAGGTGCATTTCCACCTACGCTCCTCATTTCACAACGGAACATCATTGCTAGCTAGAGCCATGAACATACTGCCTGCGTTTCAAATTGAGTTTTCTGCTTCTTTTTACGCGGTCTACGAGACAAATACTTTCAGCATTAATAACTATAATTATATTTATATTCAAATTATAAAAAGTTGATATTGTGAATGTACAATTAAAAATGAATCTAAAATAAAATACTATTTTGATATCGTAAATCTGTGTTTTTCTTTGACAAATTTAAAGTCAAATTTTGTAAAATTTGACTCAAAAAATCCAACATGGAACTCAATTTGGAACGGAGGTTGTTCTCAAAAAAAAAAAAAAAAACAAAAAAACGGAAAGAGTATTTTTTTCACGAAAAGCAATAACCCATATGGCCCTATTATTATCGGCGTATCAAAAAACTTGAACTACAAATACACTAATTAACTTTCAACACCAACTATGTATGGCGACTATTATTTGATTGTGTTACTTTAAGACATGTTATTTACAGATGACTAAACTTTCAACTTTAATAGGACTAGTATTGTGAAATCTAGTGTATGTGTTTTTTTAGGTCCAAGGGAGACACAAAAATGTGTACAATAAATTTACATATAATGATACGTGAGGAAGAATTTGAACCGCTGGGACCTAATGTATCATACTCCCTCCGTTTTCTTTTAAACTTCCTACTTACTTTTTCACGATCTCCAATGTGGCACTTTGGCATTAATATTTCTAAAATTATACAAGTAAAATTTGTAAAAATTTGATATTACAAAAATACATTTCTAAAGGAATCTAATGCATTTAATTTCAGATCACAACTCATAATGAACTTTCATATATTAACGGTTAAAGTTTACAAAGTTTGACTTTAAAAAATCAACTAGGAAGTTTAAAAGGAAACGAAAGGAGTATATCTTAATATAAATCTGAGGCCAAAAAGATATCGGTATTGTCATTGCATTGTAAAATCTTAACTTTAGGGTGTGAAGGTAGTTCTTTTAAGTTTTAAGCCCCTTCAAGTCCAAGTGAAGGTATAAGTTCATATAATTTTTTAAAGTATTTTGTCTTTAGAAATAATAAAAAATATATATATAGTATAAGATAAACGTTCCTGATGAGCTTGATACTACCAAACTTAATAGTATCACAAGATCAACAAAAAGAAACTTTATAGTTTGACAAACATGATATGCCCATATGTTTTAAAGGGAAAAAAAACCCCACATCACATGTCCAAAGGCTTGAACATGCAATTATACTCGGAACTTTTTTGTATGTGATAGGCCAATTAGGTAGGTGGATTTTGCCCATAAGTGACTGATTTGGAGAAGATGTCTTGAAGAATGGACAACGACATGTCTCTTCCTATAAAAGTTAAGTATTAGAGGAGGACTAGGAAGTAGCGTATAAGGTAGGGCTGTTCAAAAGAATCCGTATACGAGTATTCGATCCGAAAATATTTGAAAAAGTGGATATCCGAAATTTCGAATACGGGTTCGGATATCAACTTTGAAAATTTCGGATATTCGAAATACCCGAAAAATCGTATTTTCGGATATATTTCGGATATTTTTTGGATATTTTGGATACGGATATCCGAAACTATCCAAAAAATAACCATTTTTTTTGGATTTTATGCATAAATTTCGGATACTTTCGGATTCGGATATCCGAAATATTCAAAAATATCCGAAATATCCGAAAAATAACCAATTTAAAGTCAATTAAAATAGAAAAAAATTAAGTTTTTCGGATATCGGATATCCGAGTATCCGAATCCGAAATTTAGGATATTCGAAATTTCGGATACGGGTTCGGATATCAAAATTCACTATCCGAATTTTCGTATATCCGAATTTTCGGATATCCGGTTATGAACAGCCCTATAAGGGCTCGTTCTTTTCAACTGAAAACTGGAACTGATAACTGGGAGAAACTGGAAAGTCTAACTGGTAACTGGGAAAAACTGGGTCAAACTGGGAGAATTTGGGGAAAACTGGGAGAAACTGAGAAAAACTGAAAGTTGTTTAATTTTCACTGTTCATAATAATAATAATAATAATAATAATAATAATAATAATAATAATAATAATAATAATAATAATAATAATAATAATAATAAAATAATATTATTAATAATAATAATAATAATGATAATAATAATAATAATAATAATAATATCAATAATAATAATAATATTTATTATTATTATTATTATTAGTATTATTATAATAATATTATCAATAATAAACATAATAATCATAATAACAATAATAATAATAATATTTAATAATTATACTAACAACAACAACAACAACAACAACAATAATAATAATAATAATAATAATAATAATAGTAATAATAATAAAATCAATAATAAAAAAATAATTATATTTACTATAATTATTAATACGTATTATTATTATTATTATTAATTATTATTATTATTAATTATTATTATTATTATTATTAGTTGTTATTGTTGCTGTTATCATTAATATTAAAACTGGCAAAACTGGACAAAACTGAAATTTGTAAGTGGTAACTGGATAAAACTGGATACCAGTTGAAAAGAACATGCCCTAAGTTGTCGGCTGTCCGTGTAAATCTATAGGTGGAAGATATATCACTCACTCGAGGCATTTGGGATCCCTTTCCTCTTATTCCCCCTTCCCCCCAAATGCCTGCCCACTAAGCTCCTGGGCCTTAAACCCGAGATGGGCCAGCCTAGGAGCGGGCCTCCTTACCTTATAAAATATATATATATATATATATATATATATATATATATATATATATATATATATCTCACTCGATCCATTCCGTTTGGGATAGTTGCGAGTCGAAAGTTTTCGATTTTGAAAATTTCTTAATTTTTTGTAGATTTTTTTTTTTGAAACTGAATTTTGTTTAGCACGAACAGCTAGCTTTTCAATAAAAGCTGCAGCTTGAAGCTTGCAGCTAGTATTTTTTACTCTCTGCTACTAAACAGTTTGTCATTAGATTTTTTATCTGAAGTTACAACTACAACTAATCTTTTGAAAGCTATCCCTGCAAGCTTCCACCTGCAGCTAGCCAGCTACAGCTACAGCTAGTGTATTAGCCTTTATCTACTTGGTTTTCAAAAACTGGCCACTAAAATCCAAAAGTCAAAACTTGTGGTCTTTACAAAATTGGTTTTTAGTTTTAAAAAAAAATCAAAACCTCAAAACTAAAAACTAAAAATCATCTCCAACGGTCTAGATTTTAACTTTGATTTCTCCCTCCGCTTGTTATATATTTGTATAGTTTTATATGTAAATTTATTGTACTATTTTCTGTATTTTTTATGGAACACAAAGAAAACAAAGGAAGAAAAAAAAACTAAATAAGTATGATCATTTGAAATGGATTCAAAGTAGAAAATACTTTATTCCTCATCTTCTAGGCTTTTGCTCCTTATAACTTGAACGCTTATCGTATTTAAAAGTAAATTTCTTTTATAAGAGCGGTTTGTAACAAAAGTTATTAGAAGGGTTGAAAGGCAAATAAAGTTAGATGTTAAAACCCAATTTTCTACAAAGGAAAAAAAAAACTCTTCGAATATGCTAAACAATATGTTACAATATTTTTTTTTTTTGATAAAAAGACGGGATTATATTAATTCAAGAAAGAGTTACAATGATCAGTAGCGACTACATCAAGAACATCAATAGGACCCCCGTCCACCAACAATATGTTACAAATTTTGTATATTACTAGGATTAGTGTTGATATTCCTCACATGTTTTATTTGATGTCTATGATTCGATGTCTATGATCAGAGAGAGAGAGACGTGTTGAACCATTTAATCAAATATACAACTCTATGAAGATAATAATCATCCTCAAAGGGGAGGAAGTATCATTACTAATTCATTTCAATCACAAGCATATATATGGTGTCATGCAATTTAATTAATCGATGTTTTAATAATTAGGGTTTTTTTATCGTTCAATAACCATGAGATTGTGGTTTGAGGATTTGATTTCTATTTCGGCATTTTATGTCTTCTCTACTAATAAGAGGAGGGGAGAGATCATGTACGATAAGAATCTATACAAATATGAAGCACACTTTTCACTTAGTCAACACAATAAATATTCTCTTACAAAACAGAAAGAGTTTTTTTTTTTGGAAACAAAAATACCAAGAAATATTAAAGTATTGAACCACATGTCATCTAAGCAGGCTCATAAGTTTGTTACAATTTCTGCATTAACATTAGTCAATTAGCCGCTGAGCAATCATCTGGTACAAACTGTAGCGGACGGTTGCTAGTATCATATATAATCCGTTGATTCACTTGTTGGTAGCCTCCTAGGATGGTTGTACCTTATAATCAGCTTGAAAAATGGTCAAGCATAGCATGTCAAATCCAGCACCTGTTTCACCCACATAAAATGCTTGTAGTGGTTGAATTACATAATCAGCATTCTCGAAATGAAACGTTATCACCGGGAGATTTATTTGTACTGGGTCCTGGTATCGCTCATAACATAACGGGAACCCTAGTATAGGTACAATAAGCCTCACATTATGATTTTCTGTTTCCAAAAAACTTATTACACTATCTGTGAAAATTACATATGCTTCTGGGACAATGTAACTCAATGTCGTCCCCGAGTCTATAACACATCCTCCAGTGTTATCGCCCTTCACCTGAAATACCTCAGGAGGGATATCTAGTCTCTTATCACCTGCGCTTAAGCCCTGTAGGTTCAAAAAGTATAGAATACGATTTGATACTTGTATTAATGGAGTGGTTTGCATACCAGATTTCCCCAATATATCATCTCCAAAACGAATGAACATAGGAGAACCACCTTGGCTATCGAATCGTTGAAGGCAATATGAGAATCGTCCTTGAGTTGTCGTCTTTGCTTGATTAAGGAAGCTATAAGCTCCGTAATTCATTCCCATGAGTCCGCTAATTCGGTTGTTTGGCGTTTCACCTGTAAATTTTTTAACATACTTAAAAAATTATGACAACAAACTTATGAGTAAGAGATATTTTATCTGCCTCACGAAGATCTTTCCATTTACAATTTATGTATGTTATCTCATGTTGATCTTTGCATTTTATTATAAGGAAACTTTTGTTTGTAAAGCAAGGCACAAACTTTTGTATTGCACGAAGTTTTCAGTGAATTAATTACAATACTCTCCTCAACCCCTTGAAAAAACAACATTTCAAAACTCACATCCAATTGTTAAATTCACTAAAACTTTGTGCCAATTTTGTTTTGTATTTTTCAGTATTTAATATATAAAGCTAAAAAAAATATAATGTTATAATTTTTCAGTTACGCCAATTAGAACTTAAAATCACACTCTAAAAGTGATTTACCAAAAAAAAAATGATTTTTAGTTTCTAAGAGCAATAAACTAAAAAGTGAAAATTTCTTACAAGATAAAACCACCCAAACAAAAAACTGAAAATGAAGTAATAAAGCTTGTACCTTCATGGAAATTGAGCATGCTAAATCCACATCCAAAAATGAAGTTTTTGAGAGCAGCATATGCCTCACCATCGGACTCGAAAGCAAAAGTTTCTCTAGCAGCAAAAGCATCTACAATTGAGTCATCGCCATATGATCGTCTAATCCTACATCCACCATGATCACATTGTGTGTCTGGAGGGCAACTCCTACATGGAAATTGTTGGTAACTTTTGGATTGACTCTTTGGATAATATTGTTCTGTTTGTGTGAAACAATTAGGCTCGCAACCTTCACATTGTAACCATGTTAGATCACTTCCACTATCTAAGGCCAAATAATATATTTTAATTGGTGGATCAGAATCAAATGTTCCAATTCCTACTTGAACCAAGTACAAAAAGATTGCCTAGTCATTGTAGGTCGAATAACAATTGCATTGGTTGATCTATTTACATTATTTTTGCCTAATAAGCTCAAGTTTGTGAGTGACTTAGATCTACCATGAGATATTTGGATAAGTTCCTTCATTCTCTCATCATTTGTGAGGTTTTCTCGAAATAGAGGTGAATCGGGAGATTGTCGATGAATCAATCTAAAACTTAAACCTCTATGTTTTTGAGTAGCATGGATAATTTGGAATAAGTTGCTACTACATAAGGGAGGAGGATAGAAACAACCAAGCCTAAAATTGAGGAATTGGCCATAGAGAGTATTTTTGAGAATTCTACTAAAATGAGTTTTGTTTAGCAACTCTATATATACAGTAATAGGAGTACATATACTTCGGAGAAAGAAATTTTTTTTATGAGACGTGTTTTAAGTTTATACCCTGTATATGGCATGATGTGTATAATTCAACGAATGAGTAATCAACCTTTTAAATGTTTATTACAAGGAAAGCAATCATGTTGTTTTGAGTTACTAATGTGAAAAAGATCGTCAATAATAGGCATAGAATTACTAATGTGAAATGATCGTCAATAAAATTACACATAATAATTGTTGATTTTATTCTAAATTTAATATGTATCTATATTATGTACAAGTCTGTTCTCCCCAACTGAAAAACGTTTATATTTATTACTGAAAATTTATTTTTGTTAAACTTTGTTGAATTTCGTTGAACTTTGTTGAACTTCGTTGAACTTTGTTAAACTTTATTTAACTTTGTTGAACTTCGTTGAATTTTGTTGAATCTTGTTAATTCAAGTGTTTTTTTTAAGTAGTTTGTATATTGGTTTGTTTAACTTTGATGAATTTTGTTTAACTTTATTTAACTTTGTTGAAGTTTGCTGAAATTTGTTGAAGTTTGTTGAAGTTTGCTGAATTAAACAGTTTAAACATAAATAAGCTGGGGAGAACAGACCCGTAGTCATGATAGTCATTAGTACCATAATTGATGTGTATCAAGTTGGATAATGTCATGTGGCACAATACATAGGCTCTGTTTGATTCACCTCAATTTTACTTAAATTCAGTTCAATTCAGTTTATGTTTAAATTTATCACTCATATAACTTTTTATTCCGAAATAATTTCATGATGATAATTATGTCATCGGAAAGATCTCAAAGCATACTTTCAAATGAGTCCAAGATTGACTATGTTTAGACGAATTTTAAATGGAAGTTTAAAAAATCAATTCAATCCAGTTCAGTTCAGTTCAATTCAGATCAGTTTTATCCAGGTGAATCAAACAGAGCCAGTGTATACTCAACTTTATATATTGAGTATGTATTGTTAAATTTATGATTGTGAACTGTTCTTCCTAACTTTATTGATGAATAGCAAAGCTATTTAAAACACAAGAGAATCCTAATACATGTTATACCAGGAGATTGAACTGAATATGGAGATATTAAATCCTAATAAATGTTATACTAGGAGACTGAATTGAATATGGAAGCGATTTATATCTAGACTATGGAAAATACTAGAGTCCTTAATTAAGGAATAACTAAACTAATTAAATAGTCATAATACTCCCCCTCAAGTTGTAGGGTGAGATTTTCAAATGCGCAACTTGGATGCAAGATAGGAGAATTGTTGTAAAGGATCATCACGAACGCTATGATTGGAACAGTTTTTCAATACGCAGTGTCCTTGTCTTTGGTGAGTCATCGATCTACACGTCGAGTCTTCACAATTTATTAGTCGGTGAGTACTCGATCTATCAGTCGAATCTTCACAAATCATCAAGTAAAAAGAAGTCATCTTCTTGTCGTTACCTCCAATATTTTAATCGGCGCCAACTATGGTCGTCGATAATATTAATTATCATTATTATTATCATTATCATTAGGTGGTCTTTGTGTTGTCAGTTTATGAATCTTTACTTTTCTCCTAATGTATGGGCCAATAAACTCGACTTTTTTACCATATGAAAAAGAGATAAAAAGATTATCAAATGCGACCCTACGAGGTCATTTGATAAAGTCAAATTTAATTACATGTTGTACACTTTGTGCTTAAACGGTGTTCGGGTAAGAATGGTATGGAGCGTTAGTGAATGAATAATGCTGGAGGGTATTACCTTGGGGGAACATTTCCTTATGAATGAATGCACCATTTTCTCTCAATTCTATTTTAAGGTGTGTTACTTTAGGCATTGGTGTGACTTGAATTGTATGTTTGCAAACAAGCTTGGCCCTCTCTTTCAAGAAAAAAAAAATAATATGTGGTTTTTTTATTTTTCCTCATCAGAAAGAGGGGAAAAGTGAATGACGACCTACGCACCGCCGGTACGTTATGTTCGGACTCTCGTGCTCAACAATGAACGTATCAGGCTAATTGATGAATAACTAGCGTAAGCACCGACCCCGTCAACGTAGCACCAATAAGGTAGTATAGTTCCTAGAAGCCAATAGTCACAAGGCATGAGGATGGAGATTGGAGAATCGAACCTATAATTTTGCCTTACCAAATCACTTGAGAGTAAACTTGAACCATTAGACCACCATCAGTGGCGGAACTACATACAAGGGGATGGGTTCCATGGAACCCACTTGCACAATTTTTTTTTTAATTTTCCTTTATAAAATGGTAGTTTGTATATAATTTTTTATAAATGTCCTATAAATTATAAGAGTGTACACTCACTTAAAGTGATTTCTGAATCCGCCACTGACCACCATCCTTGTTTGTAGGAAAAAAATAATTAGGTAGTTTGTACACATAGGGAGCCCTTCATGAACAATAAATTTGGGAGTAAAATGCTGACAATCTATAAGCTCCATTACCCGATTCACCACCATGAAAAAAAATGTAAGATAAGCACACTTATATTCGTTGGCCCACGCAAATAAATTTGGAATTTGTCAAAGTAGTCACCATCCGATTGGCCATGATGGAGTCTCCGTGCACTAATAAGTCTGCTCTAATTTTGACCATGAAATGTCAATACAAGGCTCCCGCAATTTTCTTAAGGGATTACTAAATGTAAATTACCATTTTACTAAACGTAAATCTTTTTCTCCATAATACCCTTAATATTTTTCATTCCTCATTCCCTCTCTCCTTCCTTTCTCTCTCCCCTTTACTGAGAATCCTCAGCAAAACAATCGAGTGCAGCATTCCTACAGCCTACATACACCTTCATTAATACACCAAAAAGAAAAGAAAAGAATTCACTTGTCAATTAATATCAACCCAACTTTCTGTACACAAAATTAAATACCTTTTGAACCCTATAATGCTCAATCTACAAAGTAACCATTTTTATGATTCACAAACCGAAGGGATAGAGAACATCAGTATTTGAAAGAGAGGCAGGTGGTTGGGTGAGTGTTGGTGGGTTGGTGGGGCGGCCGATTGAGACCAGCCCGTTAGTGGGAGGTTGATCGACGGCGAACGGAGGTTTCACGAGTGAGAAAATTATTGTTGGACACAGAAGCCCCCACCCCCCAGACACCACCCCAAGCCACCAGTGAAGCCACTACTCAGCCTCCATCAACCCCTCCAAGCCACCAGGAGCACCACCCTTAAACCCTAAACGATGAATATTGAGTAGGAAAAAAAAAAGATCAAATATTTAATTCTATTTGAACTTGAATATCACCATTAATTCTGTCAAAAATGTTATCTTGCTTAAAGGTATCATTCATGATGATCAAATTTAGATCCTTGGTGAAAATTATGAGAGAGATATCTAGGGTAAAAGAAGAGAGTGAGTGAGGAGAAGGAATTTGTTTACCAAATGAAAAGGGTACTTTGGGAAGTTTTGTGATAAAAATATTTGCATTCAGTAATTTTGGATTTACGTTAAGCAGTTCCGTTTTTTTAAGGTTCCCACAAATTAGTTGTAAGGGACATAATCACTTTTTGTAAGGTTTATCCACCAATTAACCGTTATGAGTATTTTTCTTGACACGACTATGATATATTTATTTCGTGCCATGATATTATTTAGTGGTCACTTTTAATAAATTAGATTTACTTTAAAAGTATTATAATGACTATCAAAATTAAGCTGTAACTTTTAAAAATCCTTTCACTCTTCAAACTACACAATAATTGTACCAGATTAATTATTTTGCAATGTTATTTTTGTCAGAACACATCACATATGCCGAGATTGAACAACATTTAACCTATGCAACCTTTTGGAATATAGTTTGAAAGTTTAAATCTCATTTTGTAAAAAAAGACAAAAATGAGCTCTTGATTAATAGATATTTATATATCAATAACGTGGTAAATTTACATACGACAAATAATTGAAAAAGCCTAATAAATGACATCAAATATATTATGTCAATATAAGACATAATGTCGGTTACTAAACTTACAATATAGACTGAATGTGATTTTGTCAAAGTAATCACCTAAACTTTCACATGATATGTGAATGAAGTTACTCCATCCATAATACGAAATACCACAAATTTGGTACTCCGTATTATGCATGGAGTACCTATGAATCACAACTTTAAATAGTCAATTTCATGATTACATTTAATTTGACAGCTATTATTTATATCTTGTTATACATTCTGTATATAAATTTAGTAGTTTCATTCATTGAAAGAAAAAGAAGCAATAGTTTGTGATAATGTTATACATCCCAATAAATTTTATGTGCGTCTTTTGTTTTAATCATTTCTATTTTAGTACTACTAATTATTTTTATAAATAGGCACGCATTATATGTAATAAAATATTAGTATCAATATAAGATTATGTCGGTTACTAAACTTACAACATAGATCGGATGTGATTTTTCGTATAAAACATGACATTTTTAAAATCGTCATATTGTATAAAACAGTATCCAAGAACTTTGTATAAAAACAACCAAATACAAGGTGAAAACAAAGCCAAAAATCCTTGCACAAAAAAAAAAAAGAAAATAGCAAGTCTTGTGAAAGACGAGCTGAAAAGAAAAAGGGTCAATATGTAGAAATATAGGGTTACTTGATATGAGCTGCGACGACGATGATCATTATTTCACTAAAATGTGATTCTCATCAAGTCAAAAATTACAATAAAACCGTCTTTAAATAAGTTTTTGTGAAAAAGAAAAAACAAACCGTATAATGTTATGTTATATTGTAGTTGAGTGATATAGATTCATCCATCCTTAACCAAGGTCGAGGGTTCGAATCTCGCATGGGATATGGAGCAGTTTTAAATTCCTTGACTACTTATCCCACTCTTTGAGGTGCCTACAAACCAACGCGAGAAATAGTCATTATAGTCCACGGTGGGTACCTTAGGTGGTTGTGAACCCAAAAAAATACAACTTATCATCCTCAGAAAAATACAGGAATATGACTTCTAAAGTTTTTATAGTCCACAAGACAAACCGCATGGGTAATTTGAAAATTTGATTTAGAGGACGAGAGAGTGGCATCATTTACGCACCTCAGAATCTCCAGATTTGAAACGGTACACAACAAAAATTCTACTCCCCTCTTTTGCATTTCCATTTTCTCTCTGCTTCTACAAACAACAACTACTCTTACACCAAACCAGAGGAGAGAGAAAATAGAGAAAAAAACTGAAAAAGAGAAGGTGAAAGCAAACACCAGACACACAGTGCTTAAAGCTGCTTACTCCCAAACGCCTTGGATTTCATTTCCCTAAACCCTTTCTTTTATCTCTCTCTCTCTAGATTCTACTTTGAACTCCCAAGTCACAATCCTTTCAAACTTACATTACATTTACCCACGATCTACTTCTTGCTTTACTGGGTCCAAGTGTTTGGTTTTTTGAGGTAATTGTTGAACCCCAAGTTCAATTGATTGTGTTTAAGTGTAACCCAACAAAACCCAGGTAATTTGTTGCTGTTTTGATTTCTCTCTACAAGTCTGTCACCATTTTCGATTATTTAGATTGTTGAATTGTAAAGGGTATATCTTCGATCTGTAAACATTTTGTCCAATCTGAAGACCTAATTGCTGCAAGATTAATTCTTTTATGGTGGGTATTTGATCAATAGAACCATACTTGAAAGACTTTGGTATACCTGATTTGTAATCATTTATCATTGATTTTTGAGTAGTTGGGTACAATTTTAATCCCCTCATTGCTTTTGGGTCCATTTGATTTTTTGAGATTGATCTCTGTGGGGGCAAGCACAAGCAGGTGTATAGAAATATTAAAGAGGGTCAGTTTGTGTATTATACAATTCCCAACTTTTTTCTGCTACAATTTGTTAAAGGTGGGGTTTGGTTAATTGCTGAGTTCTGAAGGGTTTTGAAGGTGGTAAGTATAGGCCCCTCTTCATGGTGCGGACCAGATAAGTGATCAAGTGGGTCCTTTGGGAAAAGTTTGATAGTCCCTTTTTTCTCTGAAGAAAGGTAGGCTCTTTTCTGGGGGTATTATTGATCTCTTTTCTCGTATCATATGGCGCCTGTCGGGACTCAATCGTCTTCAGGATCACGGAAGTCATCCGGCAAGAGAGTGCCTAAAGGCCGAGTTTCGCCCTCATTGAACTCTATTAAATCATTGCCTGTTGAAGTTAGGTTAATGGAGCCGGATTCACCTGAGTCATCTAAGGATGTTGGCTATTCAAATGGGGTTGTTTCTAAGAATGGTAAACTAGAGGGGTCTGAGTTTGTTGATGGACCGGGAGATCAAGGTAATGATGATTCACCCTATGGTGGGAGGGCTCTGCCCGTATTGGATGAAGAATCTGATATCACTTCTTTGCCTTCCCCTTCGGTCCCCTCCATTACTGAATCGAAGTGGAACGACACAGTTTCTTATGCAAAGAAAAAGGTACTGTATGAATTCTATCTTATGAAGTCATTACTCATTACCCCCTTTTTACTGGCTTTTTCTCATTCAGCTTGGGTTTTCCTGGATCCACTCTTAGTATGCTTGATCATTTGATGCTCGACTTTGCATTCAGTGTTTCTTTGTTTGCTCTTGAGTTGTTACTGTTATTCATGTAGATGTTCTTCTTTGTTATGTGTATGGATCACTAGATTTATTTACTCTGCTTGCGTTGTTTGGCTTGTGCTTGTAGTAACACTGTCATTTATAATCAGCATGCTTCATGGCATCTTAATTTCCTACTTTGAGCTAGCTCACTGCATTCGTAACAGAACTTGCTAAGCTTCACAATATGAAGCCACACTTTTATGCTATTTAGTTTGTTTTTTGTTTTTCACTTAGTAGATTTTTTTGATCTTGATTGCCTCGTTTAAAACAATGATCACTGGTTTGAGCTAAAATCACTCTTTCTCCATCACTGCTTTATGTTTAGTCACTTGTGGAGGAGCTCATTATGTGTGATTCAATTATAAATAATTAACCTCAGGATGCACATTTTTTGTTTAATGTGTTCTGGGCCTCAGGTAGTATTGGTCTTCGTAGGTGGGAGGAGTGGTGTGCACTTATGGAAATCTTTTGGTGATTATGGTTGGAGCACAATTCTCGCGTCTTTCAGGGGTGTCCCATTCAAGGGAGTTAGTTTGGGACGGGGTGCTGTATATGGCTTCGCTTTGGGCCATAGCAGCTGGTGCTTTTGAGGGTGTGTCAATTACTGACAGCCAATATAATAGGGGTTCCTTGTAATTAGCTCTCAATGATAATAAAATATTCTGATCTTAAAAAAATGTTTCAACTTATTATGTGGAGATGCAACTACATATTCTCAAGCAAAGTGAATGTAAACATGTTCTAGTAAAGCACTACATCTTTCATGTAGCATAAACCAAACCCTGCCTCTGCTACTTAAATTATTTGCCGGATGAAAATGTCTATTACTGCTGGTATTCACCCTCTCTCTTGCTTGGCTGGATGTTCACTCCCTCTCTCACTTGGTTGTCGTTTCTACTTCTTTGTCTTAAGTTAGAACTTTTTTTAAATATTTTGTCCTAAAATAAATGTCTCTCATACAATTTGAAGTTGTCCTAAATGACCCAATTCCTTTTTCTGGTAAGAATCTGTGTATGATTTTCCAAATTTACCTGGAACTTCACGGGAAACCAGAGCAAAGTTCACATGTAAGCAACGAGCATTTAGACTTAGTGGTTCTTGAGGGTAGTTTCAGCTATTCTGTATTGTTACAAAGGTGCCTCATTTGCAATTGGTATCTTTCTCAGCATTGTCATCTGGTTCCATCTTCGATAAAATAGTTCTTTCCTTAATGGCTGTATAAATTGCACTATTGGAGTCTTTCTCTCATCTAAATCTAGTCGGTCATAGGTGTTCAAAGTTTATACCATTCTGAATTGTTTGGCTGGTAAGTTACAAACAATTAGTCGTTTTCAATTTGTCACGAAGCTGCGACACTGTGAAACATAATTTTGGAGGTGTTTTTTCTTTGTCATGAATTAGGTTGTGTTGATCAGACCTCTTTCTGCTGTATGAAATACATGAACAAGGGATTTTTTTGATATACTAGATAATAACAATATCCCGGATTTAAGGCAATGGATCCGTAATACAAGTGATTGTTTCTCCTCACTGTTGAGATTTCCTCTTTCAGAGCCTTCAGACTTGGTACCAACTTCCTGATGGGAACTGGGAACTTGGAAAGATATTGTCAACCTCAGGGAAGGAAACTGTCATATCGCTGCCCAAGGGGAAGGTAAATGATGATCATGAATGGAATTTTGTTCTTATGTTTTATTTCAACTACCCTTGGCGGGATACTTCTTCAGTTCTTTGGTCCATTGTTGCGTTTCTTTGACTAATTTTCCTTCTGCCCACCAATTTTAGGTCGTGAAGGTGCAAGCTGATTGTTTATTACCAGCGAACCCTGATATCCTTGATGGCGTGGATGATCTCATGCAACTAAGTTATCTACATGAACCTTCAGTTCTCTATAATCTCCAATACAGATATAACCGAGATATGATTTACGTAAGTACTGTTTTGGTTGTTATGTGAACCATTTGTATGTAATGCTGTTTTTCTTATGACAACTTCTTTGTGTATTAGACTAAAGCAGGGCCTGTTCTGGTTGCCATCAACCCTTTCAAGAAAGTTCCTCTATATGGAAATGAATATATTGATGCATATAAGCGTAAGTCCATTGAGAGTCCGCATGTATATGCAATTGCAGACACAGCGCTCCGGGAAATGAAAAGAGGTGAGTGATTTTTTTCTTTGCCTGTATCTTTCACCATTTCAGATGAAGTGAATGAGTTTGTAGAAACTCTTTGGGTTCCTTTATTTATACGTTCTTTTTCTCCATTACAGATGAAGTGAATCAGTCAATTATCATAAGGTGGGTGTTCCAATTGAACGGTTGTTTCTAAACACGGTGTAACATGTTGTGATAACATGTTATGAACTGTTTCTCGATGCACAGCTCGATGATGTTTTGGTATTCTTCATTCATTTGACTTTTATATCTTGTTCTTGTCCCTTTTTTTCTAAATAACCTGGGAGGTGGAGGAACAGGCAAAGGTTTGGTTTAATTTATGCACATTCGCTTGAATACGTGTCTGGCGGCGATTTAATGATAAGTTGGCAGACAAGATATAGATCATCATTATAAGGGGTTAACTGGTATAGCTCTAATATTTCATTTAGTAGTTGGTTTACCTCTTCTATTCTAGGAAATCTACACAAACTACATATTTGATACAATTTTTTTTGCATTTTGCTCAAATCGTCATAGGAATAGAGACATTACAATGGCTGAATTTACCACTGCTACATGTAGAGAACAAATGATTTCATCCATCAGCATTTATTCCTGCTGCTTAAACTTGAAATAAGATTAGGATTTTTTTTCTTTCTCTGTGTCCTTTTCTAAAATCTGGTCAACCTGATTAATATGTCCAGAAAGTTATTCAAGTTGAAACAATTAGGAGCATATTTTGATTCTGTCTGTCTGGTGACCTGTGCAAGCAGAATTTATTGTGAATTATGGTTTACTTATCATGCAACTCTTTCTTGTTTGGTCATCATTGCCGTAAATGAAGCAGCAAATAATACTTTTCTGTTGCCAGTATATCATTTTGTGAAGGAGAATGGACAGTGCTTGTTACACACGATATGTAACACCAATGACGTGCTTCTGAACATCTTCACTTTTGTACCCAGTGGCGAGAGCGGAGCAGGAAAAACTGAAACGGCAAAGATAGCAATGCAATATTTGGCTGCCTTGGGAGGTGGAAGTGGAATAGAGT
Source organism: Tetragonia tetragonoides (assembly GCA_038025085.1). Classification (NCBI taxonomy): domain Eukaryota; kingdom Viridiplantae; phylum Streptophyta; class Magnoliopsida; order Caryophyllales; family Aizoaceae; genus Tetragonia; species Tetragonia tetragonoides. The sequence goes on along the minus strand of CM076151.1, from coordinate 40,311,427 downwards.
ACGAAATATTAAAAACTAACCCCATCTTGGAAGCTTTTGGCAATGCGAAGACATTAAGAAATGACAACTCAAGTCGCTTTGTAAGCCCTTTTTCCTTTTTGATTTGAGTGGCTTCACATTCTGCAGAAGTAAAGTGTACTATTAAGATAAGATGTCACAACCGTTGCGAGTTAATAACAATTATGAACATGAAACAGGGAAAGCTGATTGAGATCCACTTCAGTGAAACTGGGAAAATATCTGGGGCCAAAATCCAAACTTGTAAGAACAACCTGTAGCATTGCGAATTTGCAGCCCCTCCCCCCCTTTATTTTATTGATATCTGATGAAGTTATTGACTTATTTCTAAGTAACTAATGATGTGCCTATTTGTTTCTCAATGGTTGCATAATTTGCTTCAATGATGCAGTCCTACTTGAAAAGGTTTGTTCATCTTATAGACGCCTTCCCTTCATTCAGTTGCCGTACATATCCTGGTTTCTGATTAGATCTGATTCATGAACAGTCTAGAGTGGTGCAATGTGCAGAAGGTGAACGTTCATACCATATATTCTATCAGCTTTGTGCTGGAGCTCCAACTGCTCTCAGACGTAAGTGTTTTTTCGTAGTTTATTCCCATAATTTTCTTTAATTTCTTACAAGGTTATTGTTTTCTCTTAAGATTTCCTTTTTTCCTTTCTATAAAACATGTTTTAGTTTGTGTGTTGCACTGGTGGATCTTTGAGAATGGTGAGAAATACAAAGGTCATTTAGAAGAAGAAAAATGAAATTATGATTGAAGATTGTTATTTGAAAATCTGATCCCATATTCAGATTCTCCTGGACAGTATTCACCAATTTTTTGACACAGATTACTCCTTCAACTCCTGCAGTGAATGGTAATCAAAAACTGAAAATTAAGAAATATTATCTGCCCACTTTTCGCTTGTATAGTTGTGACTGTATCCCCAAATTCATTTGCTTTCAAATTATAATAAGAAACCTTCAAGCTGAGCATATCCACTATGTCTTCCTCTACCTTCCTTTACCTCCTTATACATGGAACTTTGTAATGTCCAGAGGTTTCTTTATATGTTGGATGCATATAAGTCTGATTTTTTTAAATTGAATGATACTCAGAGAAACTGAATTTGAGGAGTCTTGAGGACTATAAATACCTGAAACAGAGCAATTGCTATACCATCACGGGTGTGGATGATGCAGAACAATTTCGTAATGTAAAGGTAATATTTGCTTCTTTCTATGTAATCAGATATTGCCTTCTATGTAATTACATCTTCTGTTAATGGACATCTGGACTTCATTCTTTTTATTCACTACTGCTTTTCAGGAAGCACTGGATGTTGTTCATGTCAGCAAAGAAGACCAAGAGAATGCATTTGCAATGCTTGCTGCCGTATTGTGGCTAGGAAATGTCTCTTTCACTGTTACTGACAATGAAAACCATGTGGAACCAATAGCTGATGAAGGTAACCTGTCATTTCTGGATAGATACTTCTTTCATTATTTCTCAGATTTGTATGAGCTCCATTAATGTCATTCAGATGGCGAAACATGTCGCGAAAAATAAACATGTAACCTGCTATCGAGCATGAAAGTTTCTTTGACCGAGTATTCTATTGTCTCTCTGTCTGAGTAGTATAATTGTACCAACTACCAAGTGCGTATTCAACGTTTGAATTGAAAAGAAAGACAAACAAAAGGAAAACATAAGGGTGTGTTTACTTACTGGAAATTTTTTCTCTTTTCATTTCCCAATGTTTCTTCAGAATTTGTTTTCTGGTTGTAGAAAACAAGTGGAAAACATGTTCACTTACCCACTTTTCTCTATCACCCTCAACGGCTGAACCCCAGCCCCCCTTCCCAAATCTTTTCGGCAAAGCACTGAACCAACACCGCACGACCAACCACTGCACTACCACCGCACGACCCACCCCACCCATTTCTCTATTCTTCTCCTCCCCACGACCCATCACCAACCTCACAGACCACCCCCTTGAATGCCTTGCTGTGATTTGAGTAGAGAGAAAAAGGGAGGAGCACCGATTTTGAAGTCCGATCTAGTAATCTACGCCGAATGACACGCAATTAAGTAGAACTGACACCATATCTGATATTATCGACCTTTTCTATGTTGGATCTTGGATGGTGGTGGCCTTGGTGAGTCCAGCTGCACGAGGTGGCGGCTTCGGCAAAGCTCCACCAGATCGAAGCCTTTGGACCCATGACCACCGTCGGTGGTAGTTCCAAGGTGGGTAAGATGGCAATAGGAGGTGTCCACTCAATTGGTAGTGCTGAATAGTTTGAGTAATTAGGAAAAGAAAACTGGTGATGTTTTCTAAATCCTTCATGAAGTTTGGAAATTAGAAAATTATTATTCTTGGAAAATTTTTGGAAATTTTGCACATTTGAACACAATCTCCCAACTTCAGTGTCTTCTTAGAAAAATATTCCAGAAACAGTCAAGTAAACACACCCTAAGCCTTTCTCTTTTAAAAAAGTGGCTCTTTCCTGGTTGCATCCTCATGAAAAGAGAGAGATTATCTTTTTTCCCAACCAATTCATTCTTTTTTCAACATCTATGTACCCACAGATGTTTCAATTTATTATAACTTTCCTGCCACTCATGTTGTCATATTATTTTCAGCTCTTCTTACTGTTGCGAAATTGATTTGCTGCAAAGTTGAGGAGCTACAACTTGCTATGTCTACGAGAAAAATGAAAGTTAGAAAGGATACTATTGTTCAGAAGCTAACGCTATCTCAGGTAAATGATTCTCATTCGATTTATGCACTCTAAACTATCATATATCTTCCCGAAGATTATCAATTGAAACAGTTTCATGTGAACGGATTTTTTATTGAAAACTACCTTCTTTTTTACACTTTTTGAGGGAAACTACCTTACTTTCTTTAATTTGTGGGGAACTACCTACATTCAAATTTTTTTTGTCAAAGACTACCATTTGACAGAATTTCATGTAACGGGATTAACTTTGCTAGTAAAAGACCTTATTACCCCTGACTTAAGTATGTTGACTGAACTAAAATTCATTTCCCTCTCTTTGACCCCTTTTATTTTCCCCTCTTTATTTTCCTTCCCTTTTTTTTTCTTATCTCACTTTCTTTCTCTTCTAAGCTCTCTCCTTGTCTCTGCTCTCCCCTCACTTAAGTAGAATTTTGAACACAGTAAAGGGTAAGCACCTGTTTCTGCAATGATTGAGTGTCAACTGAGAGAGATGAGAGAGAATCAAGGGAGTATGATTGAAGTTCGGAATTTGGGTTTGGGTAGCCAGAGAATTGGTGCATAGTTTTGATTGTTGGGTCTTCATCTCCCTCGCTATAAGCTGTTGGTGATGATAGAATAGAGTGAGAGAGGATAAGCAACAGATTAGCAGAAGATATAGATGGACAATTTTGTTTTACGAAGTGAGCTAAGAGGAGAGAGAAAGAGAGAGCTAAGAGGAGAGAGAAAGTGAGATAAGAAAATACAAGGGAGAGGAAATAAAAAGGGAAATGAATATTAGTTCAGTCAACATACTTAAGTGAGGGGTAATAAGGTCTTTGAATAGCAAAGTTAAACCCCGTTACATGAAATTCTGTCAAATGGTAGTCTTTGACAAAAAAAAATTTGAATGTTGGTAGTTCCCCACAAATTTAAGAAAGTAAGGTAGTTTCCCACAAAAAGTGTAAAAACGAAGATAGTTTTCAACAAAAATCCCCATGTGAACATACTTTCATTAACATTAACATTACCCCAGTGCCTCCAAAGAGGCTCCCACCTAGGCAGGGTAAGGGGGGGGGGTTGTACGCAACCTTACCCCTGTGAGAGTCTCACAGAGAGGCTGTTTCCGTTTGACCCGAGATCCGAAGTGCGATGACCATCGGCATCTTCACAATAAATTAGAAGTGCCGACAGTTTCATGTGAACATACTTTGTGATCAAGATACTCATGTAGCCTAATTTAGTTCTCAGTCCAACTTCATGTCTATGTCCCAATTTGGCCTCTTGGCTTTGTGTAATGGTTTGCTTTGCAAGTTGGTATTATTTTAGATGTTTAAGATTGTATAATCATACAGTTAGTTTCAGAAATGAATATAATTTGAAGCTACATTTATGAGAGAACTCACCAATTCCAAGGGAAAATATAATACCATATTATACCATTACCCTGTTGCCTCTAATGAGGTTCTGATACAAGTCACTTACGTTTCACATATTAAAACAGGTTGCTTCCTTTCTCCATCGTTTTGATTCGTTAGAAATATCTGCATGAGGTATTAGGTGTGCATTGTAAAACTCAGAACTGTAAAGGATACCGTTCTGTAAGAAGGGGATACAACACTATATAAGAGATCTCTGTTTGAAAGAGGGGGCGGGGGAGTGCAAGACAGATAACAAAAGGGTCTAAAGATACCAGAACCAACCATGGAGTGTTGATACTGTTGAAAGAGGGGCCAAGATTTATCATATATGAAGCTTTGCCCCTGAGAAGCAAAGAGACTGTTTCCAAAAGATCTTCACTAAGAAAATTTAGGAAAGAAGCTAATAGAGGACTAGTACCAAAATCAGTATGAAGTTGAAGTCTGGTCAAGCAAGCAAGTGTAGTCTTGATGGGGAATTAAGACTTTGAAAATATTCAAATAGATTTAGAGAATGGGCTTAAGTCACTTCAGTATAGTCTTATCTAAAAGAAAGATTATGAGAATACTTCCTACATATGGAATGAAATCCTACTCTGATCCTAAGTTCAATTAGTCCATCAATTGCATCTTCATATAGTATTGGCCCATATATGATACTTCTAAAGTGGGCTTGGGTTGACTTCAGTGTACTTTCCATTTCAGGCTATGGATACTCGTGATGCACTGGCAAAATCAATCTATTCTTGCTTATTTGATTGGCTAGTTGAACAAGTCAACAAAACACTTGGTGTCGGGAAGCGGTGTACTGGAAGGTCCATCAGCATTCTTGATATTTATGGTTTTGAATCATTTGATGTACGTTCTCTGTACTGGTTACTCTTTTCTTTCTTTCGCTCCCGTTCTCTTCTCCCTCTTTCAATGTTTTTAACATTTATGGTCTTTTATGTTTCAGAGAAATAGCTTTGAGCAGTTCTGTATCAATTATGCAAATGAGAGACTGCAGCAGCACTTCAATCGTCACCTTTTCAAATTAGAGCAAGAGGTGAGTATTCTTGGGAAGTTTAAATATTCTAGATAATCTATCAAGGGAAACTTTTCATAATTTGAGGGCTGCTGTTAGTAACTTCTCTTTCTTTTCTAGCAAGTTTGTCTATGAAAATTACACATTTGTATTATTAAACTGACTTGTTTATTTTTTTAAAGTTTTTATTGTCATATCAATTGAATATATGTTGTAATATCGGGTGTAGGATTTATCATGTGGGTTCCTCATACACTGCTTGCTTGCAAAGAATTGATGAGCCACCTGATGTAATTGGGTTAAGGCTAGTTTGTTTGGTGTGATTTGATAATATGCTATATCCATCCAGTAGTTTTGATGAGGATAACGATGTTACTACTCAGGTTTCCTTTGAAGGAATTATCTTCACCCTAGACATGTAATTTATTATGGCTTTGAAAGTTTATGTGAGAGCTTTTTGAATTCTTGCCAGGAATATATCCAGGATGGAATTGATTGGACAAGAGTTGACTTTGAAGACAACCAAGCTTGTCTCAATCTTTTCGAAAAGGTAACATCTGAGCTCTTAACTGTTTGTATATCTGGTTTTTGTTCATACGAGTTTGAGATGCTGACATTGTAGCAATAATGAAGCAAATATGACTCCAGAGTCCAGCCTACATTCCTGAAACATTCTGCTATTCCGTCTAACCCGCATTTCATTCATATTTTTTCTACAGAAACCCCTGGGATTGGTGTCTCTGCTTGATGAGGAATCCACTTTTCCAAATGGCACAGACCTGACTTTGGCCAACAAGCTTAAGCAGCATTTAAACTCCAACTCATGTTTCACAGGAGAGCGCGAGAAAGCTTTTACTGTGTCTCACTATGCAGGAGAGGTAATGGAATCAGTTTGCACCTTTAGGGCTTTGTTTGACCAGTTATGTTAGTATGGGAGAGTGGCATATTACTATCTTGTTAGCGATTTTATGGTATCATTTATGTGATATCCCTCATATCTGAGAGGATTTGTTCCCTCGGTGAAGTATAGATGGCATGGATCTTAGCGTAACAAGCCGGGTTGTAACTTGTAGAACATTATCCGTTTCCCTTTATTTGATGGTGTATACTATGGTTCATTGAAGGTTACATATGACACGACTGGATTTTTGGAGAAGAACAGAGACTTAATGCACTTGGACTCTATTCAACTTTTGTCTTCTTGCACAAGTTCCCTTCCTCAGATATTTGCATCAACCATGCTTGTACAGTCAGAAAAGCCTGTCGTTGGTCCCTTGTACAAGTCAGGAGGAGCAGATTCTCAAAAGTTGAGTGTTGCCTCAAAATTTAAGGTATATGCCCCATCAATCTTGAAGATCTTGTTGAGTATGATCCTAGGATCCTCATCTCTTCTGTCCAAGAAGTTGTGGAAAAGAAACAGATGAGCTTCTTTCTAGGCAGTGTCCACAACATAACTTGCAAGTTTTTCCTCATGAATCTGCTTGGTAGGTCACTCCACTTACATAAATGGGTGGATGGTATTTTTAGGGTCAACTATTCCAGCTAATGCAACGTCTAGAGAGCACAACACCCCATTTCATCCGTTGTATCAAGCCCAACAACTTGCAGTCTCCTGGAATTTACGAGCAAGGACTTGTATTACAACAGCTCAGATGCTGTGGTGTCCTAGAAGTAGTCAGGATTTCGAGGTCTGGATTTCCTACGAGAATGACACACCAAAAGTTTGCTAGGAGGTGAACCTATGAAGCACTTGCTTATTTTCTGTTCAATTTCCATGCTAATTTCCAGTTTCTTGTCCAATTGCAATTCTCAAACTTGTTTTTTGGATTCTTTGTTCTTATTAACTTGTTGAATCAGGTATGGCTTTCTTTTGCTGGAGACTGTTGCGTCTCAAGATCCACTGAGTGTCTCAGTGGCTATTCTTCATCAGTTCAATATTCTTCCTGATATGTATCAAGTTGGCTACACAAAATTGTTCTTCCGAACAGGACAGGCAAGATAATTATTTCATTCATTGTTATCTTCAACTTTATAGTAGCCTTATTATTACAAGAGTACAAGTTTACGACTATCATTGTCAGTTCCTATTCACTCAGTAGTTCCTTGTCATTTATGTTCAGTATCTGTCTGTAGATCAATTGGGTGCCAGTGGAAGTTATGCCTATGAAATCTATGATAAAAGTGTTTCCCTCTGAAAGCTAGGACTATTTTCTACACGTTAAAACTCAATTGCTCATGCAAATGCTTGTACTCAGATGGCAATATGAGTATATGACTTAATCTGTTTACTCAAACTAGCCTCTTTATCCATTTCTTTCATTTTCATTCTCTCTCTATCCATTTAGTTGGATGTGCTCTTGGTATTAGTTTTACAAACTTGTGATTCATCTGGATTCTTCTGAACCTCTTGTCTAGGTGGATGATAGCTGAGTCTTTTTAGGGATATTAGTACCAGATAAGGCTTTGTGTCATATTGTGGGGGCCTTAAATTTGCGTAAATTACAAGGAAATATATGGTTGATTCTTTGAGTACTCTACAACGAATTGCTATTTTCAGAATGTATAATCTACTACTGAGTAAATTGCTACTAGTAACGCTGATGGGCAATATCTCATTTTGAAGAAAAAGACGGACAAAGATAGAAGAAGCTGTTACAATTCTTTTCCACTTTGCTAGTTTCTTATCATCGTTGGCATGTCATAACTAAAGTTGTTGCATACATCAAGTTCGGGGGTCTCATGTTCATTTATAGTTGTATTTTATTGGTATACTATTTTGTGCAACTCCCATTGCAACACTTCATTCTGATAGCTGGAATTTTGGCCGTCCATATGTTATCTAGGTATATGCTTTCATGCTTTATAATTCTACGATGCTCTCGGGTTATGTCATTTTGAAAATATGTGTGAGACTTGAGCGTAATTTCAATATTACAGTAATATATCTCCTTGTTTGGTGTTTTTGTATATTTTTTGGGTTGGGGTGCCGGGTGGAGGGTTGTCAGCGTTCTCTTGCTGATAATATTATTTTTCTTTGTTACCAATTACTGGCTTATATAACTTATTGTTTCTGGAGGTGAATGATCTTTAGAGGGCCATAATTTGCCAATTTTGCTTTTAAAAAATAATGTATTGCATTTTTTGGTACATGTTAAATACTAGTTCCCCATATTAATGAACATATGTTTTATTATTTAGGTTGGTGTGCTTGAGGACACAAGAAACCGTACACTTCATGGCATTTTACGTGTCCAAAGTTGCTTCAGAGGATACAAAGCTAGGAGCTATTTGAATGAATTTAAGAAGGGGATTTTCACACTTCAGTCATGTAATTCCTTTATCCACCTGGGACTTGTTTCTAAAATAAGTTCAGTTGTAAGCTTTATTGATTAGTATTACTCCCTCCGTCCCTCTCTTATCTTCTCATTTGACTTTTTGAGTCAAACTTTATAAATATTGACCATTGATTTGTGAAAAATATATAAAGAATTATAAGATCATAATACATTTTTTAGATTCGTTTTAGATTATATTTTCACAATATCAACTTTATAATTAAAGTTATTAATAGTCAAAGTATCATCTTGAAGACTGTGCAAAGTCAAATGAGAAGATAAGAGAGGGATGGAGGGAGTATTATTTTTTATAATTAGTTTGGTTGTAAGCTTTATTTTTATTACCTGCATTGGCTTGTTTTTAAAGTAAGATCAGAATGAGGCAATGAAACCATCACCATATTTGGAAGTGTTAAATAAGCTGCAAAAATATCTGTATTCATAAACCTTGAATTTTTTTGGAAGTTGAATAATTGCTATTATCTTTGGCAGTCATTCGTGGCGAGAAGACTAGAAAGGAATATGCAGTCTTACTAAGACGACAAAGAGCTGCTGTGACCATACAAAAACAGAAGAAGGCCCAGATTGCAAGAAAAAGATTCTTGGAAGTTACAAATGCATCAACAACGATACAGTCAGGTAGCTTCAATATTTAATCCTGCTATTCATTATTGATTTCTCTTACAATCAACTACACCGTGTGGTTAGATTGGGGCAGGGGTGTGAAAGGGCACCACATTGTCCTTAAAGTACTACCATGGGCATTATGTGTGGTGTTTAAACTAACTCCTTTTTGTTTTATCTTTTTCGTTGAAATGTTTTGTAGTTATTCGTGGTTGGTTAGTCAGAAAATGCTCTGGAAATATTGGCTTGCTAAATTTTGGAGACAAAAAGGTGACTACTGGCTATCCTTTTTACAACTCCATTTATCGTTGTTACATGGTGTATCTTAATCTCTGTATGAAATGCACGTCTAGGTTTTGTTTTAGTTGGAGATTTCCAGCTGATGCTCAAAAAAGTAGTATTTGATGAATTACTTGCTAGAAATTGCACATGGACCTATGGTAACTGTTGAGCTCTTACTTAGATCTTCGAAGGATACCTCAGGACCACCCCTTGCCAACCTAGTAATGTGGGCATGGGAATGACCTTGTTGAGGCTGAAGACCTACATCTTTCTTTCTCTTTTCTTTTCATTATACACGATAAAGTGAAGAATTGAATTAGTCTACTCAGTGTCCATGCCCCAATTCAATTTTGACTTGATATTTAGATAGAATACCAAATTCTTTGCAGTACAAGCATATCAATAGAGGAAGATGCAGGGACAAGTTGTGTGGCATTGTTTGGAGAGAAAGAGGACAAGGAAGAAAGATACTCGGTCGAAATAATTGTCAATAGCAACTTCTTTATTCAAGTACAAAAGAAGAAATGAAACAATCAATAAATGATAGTCAGAAGGAACTATAGATCCAACTATACGAATCAATCTTTTTTTTTTTTTTTTGCTCAGCAACTATATGAATCAATCAGTCATCTAGAGTCTGTAAAATTTGCATTATTTCTGGAGATTATTTTCAATCAGCCATTTGAGTATCACACTGAAGATTGTTTTTTTTTTTTTTTAATTAATGCAAGACAGTGAGTTGGAATATTTTCATTGTGTCTGGAGGTTATTTTCAATCAGTTGAATGTGTATCATACTAGAAGGAAAACTCTAGAACTCTAGGACCGCGGGTCTGAATATTTTCAATTTTTTTGGGAGATTAGACTTTTGCTTTAGAACATTCTGATATATTTTACACTAAGTCACTCTGCGACTTTTTATCTCATTCAATTTATACAGGTGAAAATGCAACTTCTCAGCACTGTGGTTTGTATTTTACATCTATCTAGACAAGAAGTACACCTTTGCCTATAAATCAATGCATTTTTAATTGTCTTGAACAGGGTAATGAATCAGATGAAGTTTTGGTGAAGGCCTCCTATCTTGCAGAACTGCAGCGACGCGTTCTGAAGGCTGAGGCTGCCCTCAGAGAAAAAGAAGAAGAAAATGAGATCCTTCATCAACGGTTGCGTCAGTATGAAAACCGTTGGTCCGAGTATGAGTTGAAGATGAAGTCCATGGAAGAAGTCTGGCAGAAACAGATGAGGTCACTACAATCAAGTCTTTCTATTGCAAAAAAGAGTCTGGCAGTTGATGATTCAGCCAGGAATTCTGATGTCTCGGTGAATGCTAGTGATGATAGAGAATACAGTGGTGATACCGGGGGTATTATGACAAGCCACGAAAGCAATGGGGCTAGACCAATGAGTGCCAGTTTAAGTGTCATAAATCGGTTGGCTGAGGAATTTGATCAGAGGAAGCAAGTGTTTGGAGATGATGCTAAATTCTTGGTAGAGGTCAAATCAGGACAGGTTGAGGCTTCTCTGAACCCAGACCGGGAACTTAGGAGGCTAAAACAGATGTTTGAAGCATGGAAGAAGGATTATGGATCAAGGTTGCGAGAGACCAAAGTGATTTTGCATAAGCTTGATAACGAAGAGAGTGCGGGTGACAAGTTGAAAAGGAAATGGTGGACTAGGAGGAACAGTACAAGGATGAGCTAGAATTTTGTTTGAGGCAGCACTCAGTTGTGAGGGCTGTTACATTTACGTTCATATAGCTCATGTAATTATGAATGCAGTAGTGCGCGGTGCACCATAGAGCTCAGTACTCTGCATGTGTATATCATTTTTGTTTTCTTTCCATATCTTTCTCCCTCTCTCTCTGTCTCACTTTCATCCTCCCTTTGCTGTTTGAAAGGAGGAGAAAAATACGAGTTAAATAGTAGGTTACAGTTTGAAGGGAAGACAATGGCCATTGTCTTTGACCGTTGCATATCGGGGTGAGCTTGTCTTAGCATCTGGCCTACCTTTTGTTTTGGAGTGCATCTAAACTTCACAGAAGCTCCATTATTCTGTAATATAAGAGGTGGTATTTGTTTGAGTTTAATACGGTCAATATGGTATTTGTTTTGAGTTTCTAATTGCTTTGGCTGATTAGTCATCTCCCACAACATATGTTCTTCACTATGTATATAAGTATGGTAACTGATAAGCGCTTATATCCATACTATAAATCAGATCATCTACTCTTTCAGTCCGTCCTGAATTGTCCTTATGACGGATTTGTTACCCCCACTTGTGTCCTAATGAGGAATTCTTGTATTAATTGAATAGTAACCTCACATTCCTTTCGGATTTTCTTTTATCTTTTTCTCTCTCTTTCTCTTCTCTCCTTTATTTATTTTATTCCAGTATCTTCAATGTCATTCGATGCCATAGTTACACCTTAGAATGTCTCTTATAAAGCCGCTTCGCTAACTCTATAGCCAATCATGACGCCTCATGTCCAGGCCGCCTCATTTGAGTTTTGGTGTGCTTTACATATCAATTGGGTAAACAAATACTCCAACAGAAGAACTGGTTATTGCTCTAGTTTTTTCTTTTTTGGCTCAGGTTATTGCTCATTTGCTCTTGTTTACCAGACAAACCTGGGCAACGTGGAAAGGTGAAAACTTGGTAAGTTGTGTGTGGCAAAGACGAAACAGAAAGAGAACCCAATAGAGTTGGAGACCTGAAGAGCAGCTGCTTAATCAAAACACCAAAATTGCACTTTTCTTCTACTTCGTGTCCCTGAATCTCTCTCTCTCTCTCTCTCTCTTAACTCTGAAGAGAGAATGAGTGTGGATGTAGAATAACGCAGCACATAAAAGAATGGGATGGATTTGCAATTTCTTCAACTTCGTCTTCTACATTCCAATTTGCTTCCTTTATAAAACCCCACCAACAAAACCACACTTTTTTTCAGAAATTTCTACCTTTGCCTAGAAACAGACCCACATCAACAAGATTGTCAACAAAATTTTCTTCTTTTTCTATTGGTACTGTGTTCCCCTTCATCACCTGCCTTCAATCAAAATTCCCTCGCCAACTTCCCGTCCTTTCTAATTCATCCTTCAGGTTCTTTTCTTTTCCTTCCCTTACTCCCTTTTTTTTTTTTTTTTGGTTTTAATTTTATGAATTCTGTTTATTCAATTGATTGAAACTGAGAAATGTTTGGTTTTAGATTGTTTGCAATGTTACAAGTTTTCATTGCATTAGGTTGAATTGCTATGTGTAGTTTGCTGGTGGGTTTTTTCTATGCTACAATTTTTGTTTGAGTAGATGGGTATCTTCTAAGGGGCTTTGGGCAGCAATGATTCCTCTTTTTAAACAAGCCTGGAATTCCATTTGGCACATTTCCTCAATGGTGGGTTCAATATACTAATGTTAATGTAGGTGGTTTAAATTTTGGATCACAAGAGATTGAAATTTGGTTTTTGCTGAAGCTAAGTTTTTGAGTTCATAAAAGTTGCCCTCTGATTATGTTAATGGTGAAAGAGGTTAAGGCCATCACTTAATTGCTATGTGTGCTTGTGACAATTCACCCTGACAAGTCACACTGTATGGTAACAAGACGTTTCCTTGTACAGTGCCAAGAGTTCATAGGATAGTGCTGTACAGTGCCAAAAAGCTTGGAGCTCAGCTAGCGTTTCTTGCACTTGTACATAACTACATTGGCATCATGAGGTTTAAATCCTGGCAGCCTCAATTCCCATGTTACGGGGAGTGAGGAGTGATCAACAGGTAGGCCTTGGATCATTATGAATATGTTCGGGCTATGGCAATTCGCCGACTCTGGCTTAACACTACTTCCAACCTTTAAGAAACAAAATAGATGGAAGTGTAACAAATGTGTATTCACTTTCTTGTTAGATTTCACACAGGTTGTAAGCCCTTTTTGCACTCATTTGGCACTCGGGCTTACTTACATTCATGTGTTGGTACCTCCCAAGTATATGACTATGCATGTTCTTTATCTGGATATTGATTGCTTTCTACCTTTTCTGATCGTTCCAGCGCTCTATTGAGTGAACAAACTTGTCTTTTCAGTAACAATGTCATTACCATTTAAGAGCTTCTGTTCTCATATAGAAATTGTTTAAATTGTTTATCCACTTTAGAGTTTAGGTAGAAATAGAATAGAGTTTCATGACTGATACTGGTCATGTAATAAAGCCTTCCAATCTACTGGATGTTTGATGTCCTCTTCTTTTACAGCTTTATATAATCATGTTTAGTATCTGATGTTTTATTTTTTTTTCTTCCCAATATGTCACCTATGAAGCCAGAGACAAGATGACCGAGAGCTTTCATCTGATGCGTTGTCAACAGTAGCAGGTTTCGTTTTGGCTTCTATTTTGCCCTCCAATTTTTTGTTGTGATCAGTCTTGGATATATAAATACTATATGAAATTTCATCTTAAAGGTTATTTGATTATGTGAACCAAATTGATGTATTGTTTGTTTTTTAGCCAGCAAGTAAAAGGGTAGGATTGTGGGAAGTTGCTTACCTAGGGCCTCAGTCAAGGATACTTGAAAGTGCTATATTGTCACCCAAACATGTTAGAGCATTTTCCTGTTTAATAGGGAATCCTAATTCAAAGTGGAAAACTAAATTGGGACAGAGGGTGTAATTTGTTCTTGAGCTAATTCAAAGCGGAAAACTAAATTGGGACAGAAGAACTCTTTTCTTGGGATGTGAATTCTTTAGTCATATCGAATCCTATATCCATGGAAATGGAATGGATATTCCCTAATGATTCCTGCAATCCTGCTTCTGATTGGACATTTTAGTTGAATCCCTCTCTTTCAGGTTTATTACTCAATCCAATAATGTACTCCAACCCACAATTTCTAAATTGTGGGTTGGAGTTTGACCTCCATATGCAGGAGATTGAGTGCACTATTCAATATAACAATAGACTTCTTTCATGTTCAGTGGCGAGGTTGTCTTTCATATGCAAGACTCCATCAAAACTGAAAATTTATCATGTGCATTTTCTCCAATAGATTTATGTGTCAACTGTAAGCCAATTTTTTATTTGTGACTGTCCGGCTAGAAAAGAGGGAGTAAGGAACTAGCTTGGATTGTTCCATACCATTTAGCAGTTTATTCTTTTAGGGCGTTTGGCCTGCAAGAATAACTTATGTGCTGCTATGGAATAATCAAATGGATGCAAGGAGTAGGAGCTCACTCTCTATTCATTTTCCCTGTTTTGCGCTTAATTGCTCTTATAATAGAAAGGCAATAGATTACATCTTGCATGGATTGCTAAATTCGTGCTTTGATCCAAAAACAAATTATCTTCATTGTGCTTATCTCATAAATAACAGCTGATTGATTTGAATTTCTTTCACCTTTGGAAAATCGAAACAACTATAGTAGTGCTCTTGAAGCGAGAGAACAAGTCTGTAATCAAAATTCAAGATGATTTGGCGTGATTTCATTGTATGCATGTTGTGATGTGTGTGCTCTACCAGTCTACCTGGTTAGATTATTCCATATATTATGTTCATCATAAACAATATCTTTCGTTGCTTTTCCTCTTTCATGTTGTCCTTGCTTCTAATTTAATAGGAGGAATAGTGGCATTGGGGAAGTTTGACGCCCTCCACATTGGTCATCGTGAACTTGCAATTCAAGCATCAAAAGCTGGAGCTCCATTTCTTTTGTCATTTGTTGGGATGGCAGAAGTGCTTGGTTGGGCACCTAGGTATACATACTTTCGCCTGTTGTTGCTACATTGTCTGCCTCTTTTGTTATTGTATGTATTATCTAGCCATGCCATGCCACGCCACACTTCAGTGCTATGGTATTTTGTTCTATGGCATGTTTTTTCCATGTGTGCATGGATAAATGGAGCATGAGCATGAAATTTGTCTCCATACATGAAGTTCTCTTCCTTGTCCACCATTTCCAGGGGAGCCAAAAGATTCACTACTTTGGACTTCGGAATATAATGGACTAAATCAAAATGGCTAATAAAATTGGCGGCCCTTCTTATTTATTGTGAAGTTGCCAATGGTCGTCGCACTTCGGATCAAGGGTCAAATGGAAACAACCTCTCTATGAGACTTTCTTCTTACATGGGTAAGGCTGCGTACCACCGACCCTCCTTCCCCTGCCTAGGCGGGAATCTCTTTGGAGGCACTGGGATAATGTTAATGTTAATGTTAACATGACGTTCTCTTCCTGATAAACTGCAAACTTACATGGTGTCTACTTTTGTCAAAACCATGCAACCTTGGTTTCTTCTTTGTTA
Organism: Tetragonia tetragonoides; assembly: GCA_038025085.1. Taxonomy (NCBI): domain Eukaryota; kingdom Viridiplantae; phylum Streptophyta; class Magnoliopsida; order Caryophyllales; family Aizoaceae; genus Tetragonia; species Tetragonia tetragonoides. The sequence goes on along the minus strand of CM076151.1, from coordinate 40,295,737 downwards.
TTTACATTTATACTTGTACCGTACATTACCTCCGTACCTCTCATGCGGTTCCACCTTGGGCAGGGTAGGGGAATCAATTCTTTATAGCCTTATCGTAGCAATTACAAAGGGGTGGTTTCCTTTTAGACCCTTGCTTGAAAACGCATTTTCTCTCTTTGCTACTTCATAAAAACTAACAAGCACAAAATATTTTATCAGCCATTTTTATTTTGTCCATAATCCAAAGAGGAATATTTGCCGATGCCCGATTATTCTCTCTGATCTGTGAAACACCTTTATCTGCAGAGGGGATGATAAATCATATAAGTTTAAAAGAAGTTGACCTGTGTACAGCTTCAAAAGCTGGAGCTTTCTGATCTTGTGTTTATGTAACCAGTTTGTCGATCATGCTAAACAATCCAAATTATATTCCTAAGGTTAGGTTCAAATTAGGTGATTTTATTGTTACACTGATTCTTTAGTTGTAGTTGATGCATTTATGTGCTGAGCTTAGTTGTATTTGATGCATTCATGTGCTGAGCTTAGTTGTATTTGGAAAAGCAGTCAGAGGTCTAGTGTTGTGCTCGTCTGTTGACTATTACTTACAGTATGCTTTACAAACAGGGCTCCCATTGTTGCCAAATGTGACCGAGTACGGGTTCTTTCCTCCTGGTCTCCATTTTGTGGGAATGTTGCTCCAAGAGAGTTTCTAATTGACTTTGCAGGTGTTCGGCATCTCACTCCTCGGCAATTTGTAGAGAAGTTGTGCAAGGAGCTTGGTGTACATGGAGTTGTGGCAGGTTTTTCCGCTGATGTTTGCTCTCTTCCCCTGTTTAACTTTTTGTTTTTATACCAATATGTGTTTTCTTCTCCAGTGTTTTCTTCAAAAAGTTAAACACAAAGGTCTACTAATATTGTTAGTTTGGAAACAACCTATCTAGTAATGTCGACTTATTAGGGGTAGGGTTGTGCACATGTAAACCTCTGCAGACCTCGCCTCTAGAGGGATCACCATAGGTTGTTATTGTTGGTCTTGCTCTCCCCTGTTTCTGCTGTGTTAAGATCTTTCTATCTCATGGGATTCAATTATCTTAAATTCGGTTGTCCTTGCAGGTGAAAATTACAGGTTTGGATATAAAGCTGCTGGCGATGCATCAGAACTGGTAAGGTTATGTGATGAGTATGGGATGCAGGCGTATATAATAAATTCAATCATGGACGAGAATCAAAACTTGGGTAATTCATGCACTCCAGATAAAAAGGAGAGAGGGCAAGTCTCGTCTACACGTGTTCGATATGCTCTTAGCAAAGGAGACATGAACTATGTCTCAGAGCTGTTGGGGCGTTATCACCGTCTCGTTTTGTCAGCTGAAAACAAAGAAAATTTTGCTGCCACTAAAAATCGAGTTTCTGCTCCAAAATCCTGCTTGTTAAACCTATCCCCCAAGGAGGGTTTGTATGAGGACTGTTCTCTTATTATTGGGGAGAACAATCAATTACCTTGTAGAGTGCTCATTGATCAAACGCATATTCACCTGGAATCAGATGACAAGGACCACATTATTCATAATGCTTCTCAAGAACTTGAGCTTTTGGACATTGAATTTAGGGTGTGAAGAGGTTGACAGCTGCTTGCTGGATAATTGTTCTCCGCAACTGTGCTAGTGGATGACTAGATTCCTTAACAAGTTTATGCTTCAGGATCCAATGGTGACCTGTTTTTCCTGATAAGATACCTAGTCGAGAAAGTTTTGATCCCCCTCGTATTGGAGCTATGGAGTTCTCATGAGATCGGTTGTTCATCAAGGCTTCAGATCAGTGATCCTGTACTGCCAAATCCGATGTTGGTCTTTCAGTGCTGTTAGAGACCTGTTAAATGCTGCTCCAGTCCAGATAGCAGGCACTGATACTAAGACCAAGGTCTTTTAGTAAGCAAGTTGAGGGGGATCAAATTAAAAACAAGGGCTTTGAATAGTAATCATTATTTTGGCAAGGAAATTCTTCAGACAGTCATTTATTTTTATTCTTTTGATTAAAGCATAGTTAGTGACATATTATTGTACTATAGAATCGTTGTATATTTTAGAATAACATGAAAAGGATATACCCCACAAAATGTTGTAAACTGAAAACCATTTGCCGATGCTTTTGCAAATGGAAGTTCTAATTCTATGCTCTATTTAAGAACATGAAATGTGTGTATATTGGGTACTCTTGTTTGGTAGGTCAGTTTTGTTTGATTTATTTATTTATGGTTTGCGGCTTCAGTTCGTTCATACAGTGGTATTGCGAATCGTATAAGAGTTTTCGCAAAAAATCGTGTTATGGAAACAACGATAAAAAGAAAGCCGTCCGGAATGGTTATTTCAAGTGCTTGATAGTTTTTTCCATTAGAATGTTTTCCAATGTTTTAGATCGGTTTATTGTTGAATTCAATATTGTTTGTTGATACTGCATGATGTATTATTGATAAAATTTCTAGTAAATGTAGTGTAAATGTATTACCCTAAAAAAAAAAAAAAAAAAAAAAAAAAAGTGAAAATGTGTTCTACGGTTTGACTCCCCTCACAAAAACTAAAGCTATTCTGCTACCTTGATGTGAATGGTTTGGCACTCTCATTTTTAAGTAAGGTTGATGGCTATAAATCTTATACTCCTTCGTGGACTGACCTGGTGCGAACATAATTAGTGTCAGCCCAAAGGACTTAGGTGAACCGTGGTTAAAACAAAAATAAAAAGCAACCTAGATTGTGATAGTGAAGCAAGTTCCCGCCTTACTCGCTAAAATCAGTTCGCCATGAAACGCCAGAGACAGAGAGAGCCTGGTAAACAGTCCTCGAATTTGCTGATTAATTATGTGTTCGTTTGTTCGTTCGTGTGTTCTTCTTCTGAAATTTCTCTATGCTTTTTTTACTCCAATTAATTTGAATTCGTGTTTGTTTTTGGTCAAATAGCGTATGATCGATATGGTCAATTAATTGAGAGAGAAGAAGAATATGGTCCTGATGATGAACCCTGGTATATTGCCGCAAAAATTGCAGCTTTAAAAGTTTCCTCCTGTGTTGTAGACGTTTTCTCTCATTATACATATGATCCAGGTAATTTTTTTTTTAATTTTTAAATTTAAATTTTTAGGGTTCGGTTGGAAATTGATTGATGTTTGCGGTTTTTGGTTGATGATGTTATAGATGAGAAGTATAAAAATAAATGGAACAACGGCAGGGAGCCCTCCTTCCTCAGCGAAGAAACACCTCCTGGTAAATGGATAAAGTATTTTACAGGATCAGGGATTATAATTGAATGTGAGGATGCCGGTGATGGTACATATATCATTACTGTCTTGACTCATGCTAATCTTTTTGTTCGTAGAAATTGTGCACCAATCCAACCTCATGAAATTAAGGTACAGTTAATAACTATTCTTAATTCTTAATTCTTAATTAGTTTTATCATGTCTTTAATTTGGTTAACAATTGAGTTGAGTTTTGATTTGATTTGATGACAGCTACTACTTCAAAAAAAGGTTGTGTTTTGGAATTGTATATGAAACTTCCATTTCGTATAAGTTTTGCCTTAGAATTGTATTTTAAAGTTAAGGGACAAATTAATGTAGATTTTGAAAGATTATGAAATTTCAAACTTGAATCATCTTAAAGGATTGTTCGGTATGCTTGCTTAATGGCCTACTTATAAATTATCACCAAACTGACATCTTAAAAGATTGTTCGGTATGCTTGCTTTTCTTATTAGCCCCTGTCCGCTTTGGTGTTACCATTCTCCATTCAGTTGAGTAGGTGCAACTGACTTTTTCTCTTACTCACTTTTGTTAGGTTCAGCAACATCATTTAGTTGAAATGAACTTAAACATATATCTAACAAAATGAAGATATTTCACTTCTTTCTTATTAGACCAAACAACTTTCTTTTTTCTTAACCTTCCCTTCCCCTTTTTAAGTCATACAAACGAAACAAACTTGAATAAAGTACTTCTTTTTGCAGGTTGAAGTGTCTTTATTTGATGGTAGGTTATGCAAAAGTGAAGTATTGGCTTGCGATTTTCATTATAACATTGCCGTTGTAAGGACTATATCAGATATACCATTACAACCTGCAAAGATGAGGCCCTTGGATGACACCATATCTATCGATCCAACTCAACAATTTCGTGTACCAGAGGAAAAACCATTACAACTTCATCCACATTCAAAAAAATTTAAGATCATTCCTGGGGACAAGGTCATAGCCCTTGCACGGGCAACAAATAATAATCGTTACTCCCTCGACGTTGCTTGTGGTAATATCAGGTACGATATCAATATGATATTTTCTTTTTTCATTTGATAAAGAAAAGTTTTATTTAAACTGGAAATGGTTAGCAATTACAGACAACAGGACGAGTAGTCCTCAAAAGAAAGAGCAAAATTACAAATTGCCCCCACGTCAATGAGAAACACCCCTCTAAAAGCCCCTAAAGCCTAGGGCCAAAGAGAGGCCAATACACCACCTGATCCCAAACAGAGCCAGGAGCTCGAAATGTTCTTACTAAGCCTCATTACAAATCACACACACATCCGGGGACAGACAAGCCATGCCTCCTCCGTTGAACCATATCATGAGTGTTCACCTACCTAGTGCCATAGATCATAGTCCACCCAAAGAGGCAACTTTAAGGGAAGCCTTTGACTTCCAAATGAAATTGGCCAAAGGGATGGGGGGGGGGGTTGTGTGAGTGAAGGCTAAGAGTATGAAAGAAGGATTTGCAGGGGTTAAGGGGTCTCCAATCTGAAACCGGGAACCACCACTGGAATGAAAATGAATGGTATCCATAATACTGAGCAAAGAAGTCAGTTTCCCCAATTCCCAATCAAAAGAAACCACAGGTGCTCACAGAAAAAGAAAGCAACAACCGCTATAAGTCCCACGCACTGGTGCTCACAGAAAAAGAAAGCAACAATCGCTGTGTCATGGAGAGTGCACAACTGGAAGACCCGAGGATATCTGGAAGAGAACGAGGAGTCCCCATTCCACACATCCTCCCAAAACCTAACCTTATGTCCGTTACCCAATCTAAACTTTACCAGAGGGAAGAAGAGAGACAATACCCGTGAAGTGAATTTCCAAGGGCAGGTGTGGGATGAGCATCCTGATAACTAGGTGCGAGGACCTTAGACACCATTTTGTAAATACTGATGGTCAATCTAATAAGCCTATGATCCTTGACCTTTAGTCGACCAGTCCTTTGGGATGAGAGATATGAAATTTGAGTTGAAGCTCTTACACAACACCCAAGTAGCATGAATTCAGTAAACGCCCCCAACAGCTCAATATGATATTTTCTAGATTGATGTTCTCTTGTCATTTGAAAAGCAAGTATGAATTAAAAGATGCATATGTTATTATTATGGCAAGCGTTTTTAGGATTGTGTTAACATTTTCGATGGTTATGTTTGGATTAAAACTAAGAAAATCACATGCTTGTAGTTTACTTACATTATTTTTTCTTCTTTTCAGCATGGAGCGCTCATTACTCAACTGTAAAGAGCTCTATTGTGTGAGAGGCATCTCGGGAAATGTTCTCACTCTCTCTCTCTCTCTGTCTCTCTGTCTCTCGCTCTCTCTCTCTCTCTCTCTCTCTCTCTCTATCTATCTATCTATCTATATATATATATATATATATATATATATATATATATATATATATATATATATATATATATATATATATATATATATATGTCTCTCTCTAATCATACATGGTGGAATGTGATGTATATTTTGGCCTGTCAATATTATTTTTATTGTGTGTTTGAAGGCTGTGTTTATAAGTTGTGGGTCTAAGAGTTTAAGTTGAGATGCTTGTGACGGTAGCATAAAAAAAGAAGCTAATGCCGCTAATGGACCCACAACTTATAAGCTAATTCAGGGTCCTCCCAAAGACACTCTAAAACTAATCTCAGCTTGTGATTCTATTCAAGCTTGTTACGTAGATATTGCATATTAAACACTGCAGAGACTAATAATTGTCTTATAGGCTTACAATGTCATTTATTGTTGTTTTTAGCTTTACAATGGTGGTCCAGTTATAAACTATTCTGGAGAAATGATCGGAATGATGTTCCATAGTTCATCTTTTTTACCATCAAACATAATTTCAAGGTGGTGGAAGCATTATAAGTTACAGGTTAGATACTGTTCAGTTCTATTCATCTACATGCTGTACTCAGTGGTTGGTTGCTCAATTTAGCTTATGAGAATATACTTTCCATGTGGTGATCCTCATCTTTCCTTGCAAGTTTTCATCACTGCTTGACAATTTATTTTCCTTTTATTTCGCTGCACAACAAATACCTTAATGCTCATGTCACTTCTCTCTCTTTTTTCTATGTCCTCTTGCTAAATCAAACAGATACATACCATGTGCCTCGTGTGCACATGAACGAACATATACAGCACCACTAATACATATAATGTGAATGGACTCTGAAATATCTGACTTTTGTGCGTTGTGGCATTCTTTTTTTCTTTTCTTTTTTTTTTTAAATTTTAAATCTCACTCAAATATCTAGAAACAGAGAGATGGTAAGTATCTTGTCGCTGTAAACAGTTCCTCATAGGGGTTAGTTTGGTTGTGGGTCAGAATTTTGGTGGCTTAAGCCCTAAGGTGCCTTTTAAAGTATAGTCTATGAGAGGAAATCGAGGGAGAGGTGTCCCTAAACAATGGAAAAAGGACTTGTAAGAAAACTCCCCTGAATGATCTCCAACCCACCTCCTAGAAGTCCGAAGTCGAAAGCTGGATGGGGTCCAAACGCTCCCGTAGGGAGTACTGAGAGACAAGACTAAGGGATACTTGAGAGACTGCATGAGGGTTATTCTCCCCCCTAAAGAAAAATACACCCGCTTTCAACATCTATGCTTGGTGATAGATCTTATAATAATAAGAAAGTAAAGTAAATTCACATATGCTTTTCTCAACTATTCTAGCATGTGAATAATTTTGAGCTTTCTGGAACAGGGAATTCCGTCGACCATGGATTGGGTTGGAAGTTGCAAATCTTCATACAGCTCATGCAGGGTTTCTGGAACAGTTTGTACTGAACTTCCCAAGTGTCTTCACCGGTGTACTTGTAGAAGAGGTATTTTTCTGGTCTTTCACCTTTCATATTGAGTTGAAGCTGCTTAAAATTTTCTCAATATTACTTGTCCCTACGCATTTTGCAGTTAATATTTTCAGTACTTGCTAGTGGAAAAAAGTTCCCATGTAATTTTTAATGATTGTCAGTATCGGATGCATTCTTGAAAGTTGAAAGACTCTACTGGAATTGATTTAGTGCTTGCTTGGTTCACACAAAATGTGCAACTCCTAGAAATTAAACATCTTCTTTAACTTCCTAGAAAGTTCCTAAGTTGCTTGGTTGCGAACTAGGGAAGTAACTCCTCATAGGAAAATCTAGAGTAGGTAAGCAACTTCCTCGATCCCTTTGTGGAAACTGGGAAATTCTATTTGAACTTTCCGTCAAGAAAACTACTCAATAAATTTGCATCTCTTTGTGTTTTGTTATGCAACCAAAGAACCGCTTAACTTGTTTTATCTATTCATGTATATCTTTAGAAACAATCTGGGTTACACTAATTATTGTTGTTTTTGTTAAATTCCTGCACTAGGTTAGATTGCTTTTAACAACTTATTTTCCATTCTATTTGATGAGGGAAGGAAGCTATGTTACACAAAGTAATCTTGGGTATTTAGTATCTCTTTTTGTTGTTGTGCCAGGAAGGGTATTTAGTATCTTCAATTAAGAGGATCCCGAGAAGTTTCAATTGATGGGGTTTGTCATAGAAGTATTGTAATCTGTAAAGGAAAGTGAAAGTGAGTATTGTCACCTATCAGTTGAACTAATCTTTTCTTTTTTTCTGTATTAATAAATTAAAAGAGGGAAAGATGCTCTCACTCAGAGGTACTATACGAATAGCCCCATTTTGCTAGACATCAGCAATCTGATAGTTCTCAAGAGCTCCTCCCACTCTAGCCCACAAAGAAGCTAAGTAGGTCACTCTCTCCCTAACAAGTTCAGGTGGTAAAGTGGCCCTAGAATAAATTCTCGCATTGCGCATCAACCAAATACACCACAGGATTGCCAAAAAAACCATTTTCCAGAGCATCTTCTTCTCCTGATCTCTCCCAAAACCCACAAACCGAACCTGCAAAAACTCCCACCACAGTCGGGCATACCCATGACCCAAAAGCTTGCACCACTAGAGAAACAGCTCCATAGTGAGGGGTACTGATCTTAGAGAAGTCAAACATTGGATTGGCCCATATGATTTGTTTTTAACTGGTTTTTTCCCCTCATGTCAGTTAATTTGCCTGTGTTTTTTTGGTGAAGCTTTTCACTTCCTTTTTGTTATAAGACTGAGGAGCTTTCAACTATGTGTATATATGTATAATGTCCTCCCCATGCCCCAATCGCCTGGGAGAAAAAGAGCATGTTTTCTAATATTTTACATTCCTAAGCTTAGTCGATCATAGAAAACAGAAAAAAGAAAAAAAAGAAGAAGTAAAAAAAGGGGTGGATGGTGATATTTTCCTTGAATTCATATTAATAATATGGCTGGTTCATTTATATTGGCTGGTTCATTTTATGTTGGCTGGTTCATTTTATTGAGATGATATTTTATAAATGGTAGAAAAGCTTACTGATATCTATCAACTACTCAACTTGGTTTTTTACCTGCTTTTGTCCATGTCATTTAGTTGAATTATGCTAAACTGAGACAATGGAACCTTTCTCAGATGAAGAGTAGATAGTTTGTATAAATGGGGGGCCGTGCTTAAGCTGGGCATTGTATGTAAGATGTAATTGTTTTTGTGTTGTTGCTGACTATTCGATCATCATTTGTCAAATAACGAACCAGGTTGAGCAAGACTCTCCAGCTTACTGCTCTGGGTTACGTGACTTCGATGTTATCATACAATTTAATGGAGTAGTGGTCCTGAGTACTTTAGAGGTATGTTGCTGCTTACAGGGTTAGAAGCAAGTGATTTCCTTGAATATCAATCTTTGGTTTTTCGAAATGGTGAATATACTGTGTACTTGCTTGTGATGTGATTTGGCATTCTTATGTACATATTGTTGACGTCTTACGATTCATGTTACACAATGTCTTTACATCTATGAGTTAATGCTTAGCTGTTTTGTGATGCAATAGTGATGCATGATATAACTGAGCTGATTGGTGTGGAACTTTCCTGTTGAATATTTATTGCAGTTCTTTGAGAAAACATGGGACAAGTTTGGAGAATCTGTGGAGCTTAAAGTTTTAAGAGCAAGCACTGGTGGCCAATTGAATATAACTACGTACTATGATTGGTGAGGTTACACACACCTGATAAATTCTATAGGTAAGCTTATGGCAGTTGTTTGTTTTCTAACAGTTTATCAGAGTTTTAGCCTATTCCAAATTGTCAAACGCTTTCTAAACTCACCTTCTCTCGAACTAAATTTTAAATTAAGGGTTTTCACTTCATATATTATCTAGCTTCTATCTCTAGTATGTTGAGTTTGTTTCACATTATTTTTGTCGTGCCTTGCAGTAGTTGCTTTTTCATTTTGACATTATTTGCCTTGCTTTTAAAGGTGTAGCTCGAACATGCTGTTAGCTAGGCCCTGTTCGGGTAGGTTTTCAGTTTAAAGTTTTCAAATTTTAAATACAAAAACCAGCTTTTGTTTCTGAATTTAACTTTTTTGTTGTGTATTTTGAACACTAGGTTGTTGTTGTTGAGCAGGTTTTCAGTTTAAACTTTCAAATTTTTAAATACGAAAACCAGTTTTTTAAAGGAGAGACAGAGTCTTGGAGAATCAGAGGAGAGACTGTGGGCAGGAGAGAGAATAGGAGAAGAGAGAAAATATCCTTTTGCAACTAATAACACAACTTACAAAACACTTTTTTTTTTTTTTTTTTTTTTTTTTTGTGTGTGTTTTCAAAATCAGGTGTTCCGTTTTAAACTATCATGGCCGAATGTTTCTGTTGCCTCATGCTAGCATAACATATGTAGGTATGATGAAGGTTTAGGTATATCAAATGGGAATTGTGTCTGGTAGTGTTCCTTGGGCTCTACAAATTAAACCGATTCCTACCACCATATAAAATCAACAGCATAGAATAGGGCAAGAAAGGTCCAGTCCAAGAAAGAGCATTGAATCTATGAAAATCTGAAATTACCCTAGAGAACAAGCTACAATTTATAATCTATTACATATATAAACTTCAAATAAAAGTTAAAAAAAAATTGCAATTTGGGGAAAACCACCTGAAGTATCACTTTTTGGCGAGTACCCCCTGAAACGTTAACTTTAAAACGTCACTTCCGCCTTGTGACTCACCCCTTAAGTGAAATTCCGGCCAACTTTGAAAATTTTCTTCCCGGTTAGTTTGCCCTCACGTGCCTTGCACGATTCACTTTAAATACCCCCTTTTGACCTGATTTGTTTGAAGTAACATCAACCCACTTCATTAACAAATTAACCACTTAACCAACTACATCCCCACAACCTATGATATATTCCAGCTTCTCTAATTGATTCCTGTCGAAAACTCAAGGTAATTGTGAGTCCCATTTTCGAAGAGTCAAGGTAATTGTGAATCCTCCTCCCTCTCTGATATATTCTTCTCTCTCTCTTGATCTTTCATTTTATCTCTTCTAATTGGCTTAAAACAATTAGGGTTATGATTTGTTGATGTTTGAATTTGAAGAATGAGTGAGTTTTATGGTTCAATTATATATGGATTGTGTCCCTTTATTAGAAGTTGTCTCCATTTTGAACCTAAAATTACCCATTTTCAGTAAGATAACGTTGAATTGTTTGTACTAATTTGGGTCTGAATTTTTGGTTAATTTGAAGATTGAGAGATGTCAAGCTCCAATTCAATACTTTCATCATGACCTCAAATTTGCAAGTGTCCTTCAAATTCGTTAAAAGGATGGGGTGTCATTTTAAGTGACTTGTGCGACTCACATGAGTGCAAATCGGGAAAGAACAATATGAAAATTAGAAGGATGATCAATTAAGGGGTGAGTAACAAGGCGAAAGTAACGTTTTAGGGGTATTGAACAAAAGTTAACGTCTCGCGGGGTACTCGCCAAAAAGTGTTTATTTTTAGGAGGTATTCGCCATATTGCGCTAAAATAAATTTAGTCTCACAATATGCATTTACATGATTGTTTTTCTTATCTTAAGAACAAGTACCAGGTTTAGTGGTAAGTTTTCATTTAGGCTCCGTTTGGTTGGGGTGAAAACAGTTTTGCTGGAAAACAGTTTTCCCATTTTCCGTTGTTTGGTTTACAATGAGAAGGAAAATGGTTTTCAGGGGGAAAAGCATTTTCACCTATATAGGTGTAAATGTTTTTCCTTCAAAATGAAGGGAAAACGGTTTTCCGTTGGTGGGACACTATGTCCCCGGAGCACTAATAGTGGACTTGATCATCGGGTTTGGTTGTCAGGACATCGGGTCATAAAAACAAACTCGCACCCGACTTGATTGGGCCTGGGGCCGAACTTTCGGACCACTTTCTCAATATTGTTTTTTTCTTCAAATAAGTATAATTTTTTACTACGATTTGCGTTTGAAATGATTTTTTTTTTTGAGTCCACCTAACTTTTCGAGATTGACGCGACAATGTTAGTAGATTTTATTTTTTATAAAAAAAAAAAATTTAAGAAAATTGTTTTCCGTTGTAACCAAACAACGGAAAATGTGAACGGAAATACATTTTACACTGAAAATGATTTTCAGCTGAAAATACTTTTCAGTTGAAAACGGTTTTCCGTCCAATCAAACAGAGGCTTAGAGACTTAGTCGCATTGGATTATCATGCAAACAAATATACTGGTTACTGGAGCATTCAAACAATCTAAAATCTGATGGTCTCTCTCTCTCTCTCATTAATTATGTCTTCAGATCGGCCGATTAACCTTCGAATTGAAGGGAATTTTTTTGATTTCTCCTTCAAAAGAATTCGAAATAGGGGCTTTGTCAATGTTCTGGAGAAGAGCCAAAAACGGCCTCCTCGGGTGGTGCTGCCGGCCGGTGTATATGGCACGTTGGGTGTGCGAAGTTTTGGGTTCGGCCTTTGTGCGGTTTGGGCGACTGATTGGATGTGTCAAGATCCCATCCAATTATAAGCAATTTTTATCCCTGGTGTTTCTAAGTCCGAGAGGTGGAAGCGGCAATGATGGCGGCTGTGGAGGGTATGACGGCAACATCTTTACCAAGGTCAGGAGGTGCTGGTTTGCGTAGTCCTGCAACTAAAGGTAATTGCAAGTGCTGTGAGTGTGGTCGACCGTTTCCTGGGAGGCTGAATGGTCGGCAACTAGGGCTTTCTCCTCGGCAGTATGTGAGTTGCGTCGGCGACACCTCTTGATTCGAGTAAAGCTTGCCCCATTCAGTCTGGTTCGCTTGTCAACTCGGATGGTGGTCAGAGTTCTAAATCAGGTTCAACTATGAATATTGTGCTTGATTTAGGTAAAGTACTCTCTCCCGTACTTCTGAATGCTGGTTCCAAAGGCTTCCTCTGGGGAGGGTTTGAAGCTTGGCCTAATGGTAGGGAGTAACCAACAGCAGAGGTTGCTTGTCAGCCCCGTTAACGTTGGCAATACAGGTCAGGTCTTGCCCGTGTTTGGGAGTGTACAGGGTGACTTGTTGAGAGTAAATCCAGTCTCGATGGAGAAAGTAGAGGGAAATCTGCAGGCAGCTGAGGTGAGTTATACACAGGCCAATTCAAGCAGGGGGGGACTTGTCCGGAAGTGTCCCCAGGACGTGCTTGTGGTAATGGTTTTTCTAATAGAGGCAAGTGGAGGATGCCAGTTCGGAGGGAAATGATAGCGATGGCCTATATATATAAGTGGATGTTGCACGTTGCTAGATGGACACATAGGCGTCCACATAAGCAACACATACATTCCTTGCTTGACACATCATCATAATATAAGATGCATGAACCTACATTAATGCATGAATTTATATTAATATATTTGCTCTCCAAAGGTCATGTGCATGTATCTTGCAAATACATTTCCTTTATATTTCTATAATAATTTATGCACATAATAATAAAAACAAAATTATTTTGCTATAAATATTCATCTTTTCCGTTTTAATTTTTTTTGTGTGCGGATTCATACATGTTTTAACAATAAAGCTCGCTAATATTCGATCAAGTCAAAGTGTACATCGTTACTATTTCAATTCTTGCATTATTTTTTTGATGGTAATATACATAGTAGGAATGATGAGTGTATTAGTTTTCAATGACGGGTATACTATATACATTGTTATTAACTAATTAGACATAATTTAAATGCATCCATTTGATAATTAGAATTTTTTTTTTTTGGATTGTATATTGGAGTAAACTGCGGCAAAAGTAGTAGTAGTGGTAGTGGTGATGCTCTTTTAGAGTGGATATTGACACTAGAAAAAGGTGTAAATTGCAATAATAAACAAGTTTGAGGTTTGACTATACAAATAAGGTTTATATCATGATTAATAATGAATAAAATATTGTATATTTTGGTATTCTGCACTACGATTGATGCGATATTGTAGGTTTGACCTGTACAATATCTAAGGAAAGGTTCATAGAATATGATTTTGTATCCAAAAATGACATATGCGAAAAATTATTTCTGAAATATGTACGAATGAAACTATTTTATTTTAATATTGACACACAAACCGTATCGCACAGGAATATAACTAGTTGCCATCCGTAACCAAAACCAATTTCTCAAATCATTTAATAAAGCAAAGATAACACAACAAATACATATAATTTGGAAAAAAAAGTCAAAATTTCGAACATACCCAAAAAGATTAAACCTTACCTATGGCTTCAAGAGAGAGAATCAAAGCTAACAAACCCATGATGAAATAATGATAGTTTAAGAGAACCAACACAAGATTTAGTAGAAGCAAAGTTTTTGAGTTGTATAAGAGTGGGTGGTAGTGGTAGGTTTCATGGGTTGGTGGTGGTGGTGACAGGTTTCGACTTTCGTGGGTGGTAGTGTGTTTCATGGGTTGTGGTGGTGAATTGGCGGGTGGAAAAAGAGAGAGATAGATAGAGAGAGAGAGAGAGAGAGAGAGAGAGAGATGGAGGGGAGAGGGAGGAGGTTCGTTATGGACTTATGGTGGCCGTGGTGAGGTGACAGGGTGGTGGAAAGACAAGAGAAAATAATGTGAAAATGAGAGGAGAGAGAATAATATGGGCAAACTAACGGATATTTTTAACGGATTTAACGGAAAACACGTAAGTGAAACTACTAATATCTCAGGTCATTAAAGTGGGAACATGAAAAACACAGATCATTAAACAATGATTATGCAATACCTTTGGACACCAAAATGAAGTAGTTTTTTTTATTATTATGAAAAAGTATTATTAATGTGTCAAGAAAAGAAATACCTTTAAATGTCTGTCTCTAGAAAAACTTTGACAAGGTGACCATTTATTGTAGGGGTGAGCATGGGTCCTGGGTACCTGGTTTTGGTATTGGAATTGGTTTGGACCTGGTGGGTTTGGACCTGGAACTGCTCATGTCAATACCAATTCTGGGTCCCGAAATTCGGAACTGGTTGCAACCAATTTCAATTCTGGGTATCATTTTCCCGGACCCAGTACCCAGTGGGTACCTGCTAGGACTAATTTTGGGTATCTCCAAAACATCGAATTGGGTATTAAAATTGGTCCCAATACTATTAATGCTATTGTTAACTTGCCTTTTGATATCACATAGGTTATAATTTCTGTTTTTTGATATTGTTTTACTGATTTCGAAGCGGATGTACTATTGTACAACTGTAAACTCTTAATAATTAGATAATTTTTGCATTCATTCAAAGAAATTTTATAGAGGGATGGGTACCTGGTCCTGGAACTGGACCTGCCAATTCCAAGTCTGGGAATCAATTTTGAGGAATTGGTCCAACCAATTCCAATACTGGGTTCCAGTTCTGAGAAACTGGTCTAACCAATTCCAATACCAAATCCTGAAATTTTAGGTGGGTACCTGCCTGCGCTCACCCCTAATTTATTGCATTCTTCATCGTTTATATTGATAGTTTTAGCCGAATATTGTGAGCGTGAAGCAAAATCATTATTGTTTATCTGAATTGTGCGTTCCCCCATTTGTTTGATTGTTTGTTTTTATAAACATATAATTCTTGTGGGAACTTCTTTATGGTAATCTTGTGTTTTTGCCTTTTCTATTTGGAGGCCAATGTTTTTAAGATATATATGTGGTAAACTGGTAACCCACAACCTATTTTTTCTGTACTCAAAGTGAACAAACGTTATTTTTTTTGGGTGCATGCCAAACGTTAAATTTGTTGGTTAAGTTTATTTGAGATTGGTGTTTTGTGCACAAATATACCATGTTTTCCCTAAGTGTAGTGGTGTTTACTTACTGGTAATATAATGCAATCATTTTATAGGGTAAATGTGAGGTGGAAAAATGAAGAGATGAGAAAAGTGAGATTGATTAAAACATTCAAAGTAATCATCATTGCAAGGGTAATTAAAGTTGAGCAATTGTTATTAAATTAGATGTTGTAATCAATCTCAGTTTTTCCATCCCTCTCCTCCTTCTTTACTTTTCATCTCATATCTATCCTATAAAATAATTGCACCGCATAATTAGTAAGTAAACGATCCCTTAGAATGGAGTATTTATTCTGAGGCAGTACATATCATTTTACTTTACCTCAAAAATTAGGGGTTGCTTGCGGTTCCACCTATAAAATGCCAACCTCTCAAGGATCTTCTTGAAGAAGTTTCATTTTGACATTGAAGTTTCAAATTTAATCAATCCCAAGAAAATTGCAATTGAAGATTTTGAGGAAGAGGTCAAAGCCTTTTACTCCTTATTTTCATCGCTTAGATTCGCCTTGTTCCTTTGGATGTCTGATGGTCATTATTCAAAGAATTGGTGATGACCAAATGGCTGGTGCTAGAATTGATGGGGAACATTGATGATGTTGTCACAAGAAGTGTCCTCCGTGTAGCACAGATTATTGCCTCATCTCATAATTAGGAAGGACCCTAATCTCAACATGGGATGATATTAAGTGTGCGAGTGGGGGAGGGAGAAGGAGAGAGAGTGGTGAGGAAGGAGAGAGAAAGGAAGAGGAAGGAGACAAAGAGTAGGGAGGTTCTAACTCTTGAGATTAGGCAAGAACCATTGTCCATGCAGCAGGTGCGGTGTCAATGCGCGAATTACACACTCACGCATATAATGCTTTGTTGCCACAGTGCCACCTCATAAGTAGCGCATGAGAATAAGGCGTGACTCCTTTCTTCTTCCTTTCCCCTAAGACCCTACTCCTTTGTCCTTCCTTTCTTCAAAACGATCACTGTATTCACAAGCGTAGATCAAATTTAGTAACCATAAAATCGCTTTCTGCGATTTCTTCGATTGCGAAACCCTAGAAATCTGAACTAATAAAACTGAAGTTGTTTATCACAAACTCAAGCATAAGTAACTGAATTGTTCATCACCAAGCATCAAATCGTTAGGAAATTATCGATTATATTTTCCTTATCTATCCGTATCAAAATTCATCAGCAATGATTTATGAAACTTATGAATTCAATTTTTATGTAATAGGAGAGTAGATTATGGAACATGACAGAGCAGAATCATATAAAGATGATACAGAATATTTGATGAAAGGACTATGATACAGGCTCATTTGGTAAGACCGAATAAGTGAACACCTGACCTACACGTGAGATGCTGATTGGGGAATGATGAGGAAGCTGTCGGCTGTGAGCTGGCTATTCTAGAAGGAATATCTACCTAGATCAGAGTATCTATTTCCTTTATTTCCTTTTTTGGCTATTTTGGTTATTGCATTGCATCCTGTTATTTTCATTCAGCATCTGTCAGACTTTTGTCTTGTAGCTGAGAGTTTGTTAGCCTTATAACCGTTGGGAGGGAGAATGTTGTGTATTCATCTCATTATATATAGCACACTGAGCTAAATCAAAAGGCTATGCAAAAAAATTAAACCAAACTTCCTTCTCTCAAAATTCTCTAGTTTATTGTTCTGCAAGTTATTTTAATTATATACTCAGTAATTGTTCTTCAATCCCAATTACTTTGTACATGTTTGCTATCAATTCTCGAATTATCCATTAATTCCTGAATTGTTATTATTAAAAATCCTAAAAACATTTGAGCTGCAACATTGGTATCAAAGCCTCAATCCTCTGATCTGTGAAAAACTCAGAAAATATGGTGAATCAAAGTCATCTGCAAGATCTTGAGAAGGCCCTGACTGAGAAAATGATGACTTCATCTGCTCAAATGGCTGCAGAGATGAAGGAGCTCAGGGATCTCTTCATGAAGTCAATTCCTCCAAAGAAGGAGAAACTCAGTACTGATGATGGTGACCCTCCTCTTAATGAGGAACACAACAACCAGGGAAGAACAAACAAAGGTAACTTGTCTACTAGATTAGCTAAGGTTGAATTTCCTAAATTTGATGGGATTGGGTTGAAAGAATGGTTGTATAAATGTGAACAATTCTTTGCTTTGGATGGTATACCTCCTCAATCTAAAGTGAGATTAGCTTCAATTCATTTAGATGGGATAGCCCTCCAATGGCATCAAAATCACTTGAAAAGTCTTTACAATGTGTTTTCTACTTGGCATGCTTACATTACTACTGTTACCATTAGATTTGGTACCTTGTATGATGATCCCCTAGGGGAATTAGTGAGCTTAGAGCAGAATGGTAGTGTGCAGGACTTTATCAATGAGTTTGAGTTCATACTGGTTAGGCTCACTCTAACTAATGAGCATACTCTCAGCATTTTTCTAGTTGGATTGAAACCATCCATTCAACTCCATGTTAGGATGTTCTGCCCTACTAGTATGTAGTAGGCAGGTCACCTTGCTGAACTCTATAAAGCCTCACAGGAAGCTCAAACCAAATCCACTCCAAAACCCTGGAATCCTACCAGTAGCACCACAAAAAGCACAAAAACTTTGAGTACATCTCATTTTAACTCAAAACCACCACCTTACAAATCTTACAGGCCAAACACCTCCTTAACACCACAAAAATACCCAAACTCACCTTCAAACCCTAAACCAATCCTAGATAAACCTCCCAGGAGGTTGGCGTCTGCTGAAATTGAAGAAAAGAAAGCTAAGGGGTTGTGCTTCATCTTTGATGAACCATATACCCCTGGACACCATCTCAAACATAAGAATGCTCAGTTGTTTGTTATGGAAGGAGAAGAGGAGGAAAATGGTGAAGAGTCTGAGATGGGAACTGAAGATCTCACTAAGACTGCAGTGGAAATAGAGGTGCCTCATATATCAGTTCATGCCATTGTGGGAACATCTAACTTTCAGACCATGAGAGTTACTGTAATGTTTAATAAAAAACCTACTCATATCCTGATTGATAGTGGGAGTACACACAACTTTCTAGATGAGGAAGTAGCAAGAAGGCTCAATTGTAGACTTACTCATACTAACCAGTGGTGGTTTCAGTAGCTGATGGTAGTATTATTATGGCCAAGGTTGAGTGCAAAGATATCAAGTGGCAGTTACAGAATAGAATTTGAAGTTTTTTGGATCGTAGATCTAAAAAACTTAAAGCAAAAAAAAAATAAAAAACAAAAATAAAAAAATTCATCGTGTCTTGAGGATTCTGATATTGATCCTCTTTATGTTCCTGGGTCCTGGAGCTGATGAACAAGGTGAAGCTGGAAGAGGAAGATGGTTCAACTTTTAGATTTTGTCTAATTTGTATCATTTTTAGACTTCCTTTTTGATTGTTCTTGGCTGTATTTGTCTTATCAAGTCCTTCACTAATATGTGAAGGCATCTTAGGTTTTACCATCAATGGAGGTTAATTACCTGGTTGTCTTGCCTTTTCAAAAAAAAAAAAAAAACAGAATACAATGTTCACAGGAAATTTCAAGGTCCTACCTTTGGGATTTTGTGACATGGTCTTTGGAATACAGTGGCTGCACACCTTGGGAAAAATATTGTGGGATTTCAAAGAACTTACAATGGAGTTCAATTATTTGGGTAGGAGACATGTCTTGAGAGGAGCCTTTATATCATTAGTAAAAAACCATCAAGGGAAGGCAAGTAGACAAGATTATTCCTCAAAACCCACAGTTGTCAATGATCTACTTGTGTGAAGATGACCAAGGGTTGGGAATAGAAATGATGAGTTCCTTATATGCCCTTGAAACAAGAAATTATTCTAGTGAGAACTGGCAGCTACTGCAGTTGATGGAACAATATGATGATCTGTTCCAAGAACTTGAGGAACTACCACCAAGGAGAGGAGGGTTTGATCACCATATCCCTCTCATGGAGAATAGTCAGCCCTTGAACAAGAGACCTTATAGATATCCGGCTTATCAAAAGTCCATCATAGAGAAGCTTGTGCGGGATATGTTAGATAAGGGAATTATTTAGCCAAGTTCAAGCCCTTATTCTGCACCAGTGGTGTTGGTAGGAAAGAAAGATAGGAGTTGGGAGGTTGTGTGTGGATTACAGAGACATGAACAAACAAACAATTAAGAACAAGTTCCATATTCCAGTTATAGAGGACTTGATGAATGAATTAGGAGGAGCTGCTATATTCACAAAGCTAGACCTCAGATCAGGCTATCACCAGCTAAGGATGAGCCTTGAGGACATATATAAGACAACCTTCAAGACTCACTCAGGTCATTATGAGTATTTGCTAATGCCTTTTGGGCTAACTAATACTCCTTCCTTTCAGCATCTTATGAATCGCATTTTTAAGCCTTATTTGAGAAAACATGTGTTAGTGTTTTTGATGACATTTTGATATATAGCCATAGCATGGAGCAGCATGTACAACACCTTATATATGTTTTTGAGTTGTTAAGGCGAAACACTCTTTACTTGAAAAAGAGCAAGTGTGCATTTGCAGTAGAACGGGTGGAGTACCTTGGCCATGTTATCACCAAGGAAGGGGTTGCAACTGATGCAAGTAAAATAGAGGCTATAGCTAAATGGCCACAATCTCTCACACTGAAGCAATTGAGGGGATTTCTGGATTTAGCTGGGTATTATAGAAGGTTTATGAAGGCATATGGGGTTCTAGCCAAACCTCTGACTGAATTAGAAGGAAGCTTTAAATGGAGTGCAGCAGCCACCACTGCCTTTGAACTGTTTAAGTAGGCGCTGATGACTGCACCAGTTTTGGCACTGCCAAACTTCAACAAAACCTTCATTATTGAGTTGGATGTCTCATGCATAGGTATTGGTGCAGTCCTAATGTAGGATCATCACCCTCTTGCTTTAATTAGCAAGACTCTGAGCAACAGGCAGTAGGGGATGTCAGTGTATGAAAGGGAGTTATTGGTTGTGATTTATGCAGTGAAGAAATGGGAGCAATACTTGGTAGGGAGGCATTTCATCATGAGGCCTGATTAGAAAAGTCTTAAGTACTTGGTGGAGCAAAACATCACCACACCCTTGCAACAGACATGGCTAGCTAAGCTAATGTCCTTTGATTATGAGATCCAGTACAAGAAGGGCAGGGACAATGTAGTTGTTGATGCATTGTCTAGGGTGCAGGGATCAGAGATATCTTACATGGCCATCCAAGCCATTGCTCATGACTTGTTAGCTATGGTAAAAGCAGTTGGGATCAGGATCCAGCTATAAAGTTGTTATTAACTGAAGTACAAAACAACCCTGCTTTACACCCTCATTACACATGGAAGAATGGAGTGCTCAGGAGAAAAGGGAGGTTGGGAGTGACAATGAATTAAAGGGAAAAATACTACAGTGGCTACACAGTTCTACCATAGGAGGACTTTGAGGAAGGGATGTGACTCTACAAAGGGTCAAAACCCTCTTCTATTGGATGAAATTGATAAGGATATTATATTCATTGAGTTCAATCAACACAGGTCAAATTCATTGCTAAAAAGAATGGACAAGAAATTGCCAACATAGTCAACACAAGTGAGAAAGGCCTGAAAGAAGTCTCCCAACCCAATAGAAATTTCTAAAAAGAATGAAATTCATTGAAAATAGAGCTGAAATTCATAATATAGGTCATGAGAATTTCATTCTTCAATTTTCCCAATAAATTTCATATTAGTAGTAGAGCAAGCACTATTGAAGTTTTAAATTTCTGGGGAATGCATTTTACTTGATTTTCAATCAATTTGAGATTATTACTAGTTTGATTTTGATTTCCACTGAAGTTTAGATTATGTCTTGATGAATTTCAGCTTTATTTTCAATTAATTTTAGTTTCCGTAGCAATGAATTTAACCTATTTTTAATGAATTTAACATATTTTGGATGGGCGAGAGATGATGAGATTAAGCAAGAAGAAGTGTTCAACAGAGGATGTGGTGATGTTCAGTTGGTTGGTAATGGATATGATCCTCATAGCTAAAGATGGTGGTGGAGTATGATGTTCTGGTATGCTAACTATATTATAACAGCTAACTGTATTAAAGTAGCATGATAACTGTATTATAACAACTAACTATGGCAAGGTGGCGGAGTAAGATGTTCTGGTCCTTTTGAGGACTCTCATTTACTCCCTCAGTTCCAAGTTTTTCTTTACATTGGACTCTTTGAAGTTAAAAGTTTATGAATTTCACTACACCAAAAAAGGCCTACGACAGCGGTCAAATTTGGCATAAGACAGCAGTTCCGACCGCTTTTGTCTCGAGCGCGAACGTATGTTAAACTCTACGACAACGGTTCCGATTCGACCGCTGTCGTAGAGATATATACGACAGCGGTTACAAACCGACCACTGTCATATGTGGGTCAAAATTGACTTTGACTTTGTTTTAACCTACGACAGCAGTCGTTGACTAACCGCTGTCGTAGGTACGACAGCGGTCACGACCGACCGATGTCATATATATTTTTTTTTTTTTTTTTTTTTTTTTTTTTGTCCCGTTCTAGCAATAGTTGAAGTGGAAGCAAAAAAAAATACTCCATATATGCATCAGACGTAAATATTAAAATGAAGTGCTTTAAGTGCAATACAATACACCACTAATCAAACAAAGTTATTTTATAACAAATATAGAAACACTAATCCCAAATACAGATACATATATAGTGGTAAAGAGTATATTGATGTACCACAAAAATCGAACTAATTAACTTCACAAGATAAAATGCTCCTGCGCTCATAACTTCAATAATTATAGATGTGAGAATCTGGAATCAACTGTCCAGCAGGAACACCACCTACTTGAAACCCTTCAAAGACCCAGGTTTCAAGTTAGCTCAGGCTGCATAAATTGCTGCTGTGTACCCACACTTCCCACAGGACCTGAGCCAATTATCACCACATTCTCCACAACCGCGCCTACAAGAGAAAATGCAGCAACATAATAAGCATGGTTAAAGCATGATTATGCTTACTACTATGGAGCTCTGGAACGGAAGGCTCATAGCCATACAAAGCCCAAAACAAGCAACACTTGATCAAATCTATTTTGAATTGAAAGAGGTTGCCTCATACTAGAAGTGGTAAACAAGGATATGGTTATGCTTTTGTCGAATAAAGAGATAAAAATAGATAACAGGAAACGCCCCTTGATATACATATCTTTAACCTATTAAATTACCACATAACAATCTGTTTTCTAGTCCTGAAAACACGTTAAAGGCATGGTGAAACAGTATGATATCAGTTCAGAATTCCGAACACAAAATCACCTCACAAACTTTTTGAACTTACCACCTCAAATGCTTTAAAACTTATCTCGGCTACTCAACTTTGATATTCTCCAACATATAATTCTTGAATGTGATTACTCTGTAAGCAAGAAACTGACAAGCACTAACTACAGAATAGATTATACAAGGGGTTTGACTTGAATGTGATATTCTCCAACATATAATTCTTCTCCACCTTTCACTTTGACCCAGAATATTCAGAGAGTCGGGTCAGAATAATCAGAGTTCAAAGCCAGCCCATTCACAAGAGAAAATTGATGAATTAAGCCCATAGAAGTTGATCATACTTACCTCTTTCATTCTCGAATAATATGTTGCGCTATTTATGTTGGTCTAAACAACAAGAGTCAGGTCTGAAATTCAGAATAGAAATGAGTTCCACTTAATCAACCTTTAGTACCTGCTTTGGTGCATTGCCTTTGATCGAGATTTCAGCCTTTAACAAGCCAACAACAGGCCTTAATAGTGGAAATTTAAACCCAGCAGGTTCAAAAGTTGATTCACTCACCTGGTACAATATGTCAAATAAAAAATAATTAAAGCCTCATGTGAAGTAACCTAGAACAAATGCATACTTTTGATTTTTCCTTTGCCAGTAGAAACAGATTGCTTAAAGGGATTTACTTACACAACAGGGAGAAATAAACACCAACAAGTCAGCAACATTTTCACATCCGAAAACAACAAATCACATATTAAGCAATCTGTTTGGAAAAGGCAAGGGAGAGTAACATGTACCTTGATTATTCCTTGCAGTGAAAATGATACCATAAATAACTAACCCACCAATTGCAGAACTTCAGTAGCACAAATTCCACAACACAGCAAACCAACACAATTTTAGAATCAAAATCAATCGCAAACAAACTCAAATGCAACAACAATAAATATACCCAACTATTTCAGAGCATCAACAGCTCAGACCCAGAATTAATAAAAATTGAGCAAAGTTTTACTCACAATTTCGCACAACAAAATCCGAACAGGAATATGTCTTGACGACAACCCACTAAATAACAAACCCAGAACACAAACCATATATATCCAGACTAGAGGAGGAGAATTTTCAGTTACGACGTTTTACCTCAGATTCACAAAATTATAACCCAGAATTTAGAAGAGTGGTGGAAGAACTGAAAATGAATACCTTTGTTGTAAGTCTAAAGTTGTAAGTGTCTCAAGTGAGATTGTGAGATAAGCAAACACAATGGCCATATAAAATTCCAACAAACATGTGGAATTGCACTCAAGATACCCAAAATGTATCAGCCAAACAACGATCATAATCTATAACTCGTCTACAAACAACTGAGGACCTAACTACTAGTATGAATATCATCTGTTCTTTGTCAAATGATCCACAAATTGGTAACAGTATTATGAGATATACAACCTTGGCCTAAAACAAGGTAAAACAAAAAAACACAACAACAAGAGAATTGTAGTCTAACTTCAAAATCAACAGCACATTTGAATCATAACTACTTCTGATCCCTATAAAATTCTCTCAAATAAGTCAAATATTTCAGAAACAACAAAAGCTCTAATATTTCAAGATGAAGAGAAAGATTGGCTCACTTTTATGGTCATTCATTTCGGAGGCCATCTTTTCGACTCAAATGAAAATGCAACCGTCAACAGATCGGCATATCCGCAAATAGAAGCAATATCAAGCTGCAATTCTGAAATTAAAACAAGGATAAGAACTACTAGAATTTCCCGCTTAAAACCTCCTGCATTATAAATGTCTCAACAAATTTCAACAATTAAAAACCTAAATCGAGAAATTCAAGCCCAATGTTTGGTCGAGCTCAAGCTCTTGAACCCACGAGACTTAGAGTTCTGTCACAGAACAAACACATAGATCAACTGATAATCGCATGTTGTCTCTCAAAATAAAAAATCAAAGCCCAGAAAACTCAAATTAAAAGAGAAGAAGAGAGAGTGGATAAGAGAGAGAATTGACCTTTAAATCTCAGATTGACACAGGGAACACTTGAGAACAAGCGAAAAAACGACCGGTCAAACTTGAAAAGGCACTTTGGAACGCGGTCGATCTGGGGGCGGCTGGAGAGCTGCAGCCCGTGAAGCTCCGGCTTGCTCTGTCGAGTGATATAGAGAATTTGTGGGTCGCCATTGTTTGGGGTTTTTTCCTAAACCCTAGAAAAAAAAAAGTGAATTTTGGGAAAGGAAAAGTAAACCCTAATTTGAAATAGTTATTTGTTTGATTGTTTGTTCAGGTAGTTAGGATTTCAGGAAGATCGAGATGATGGATTTGGTGTTCTTGGCGAATTGAAACGTCGCAACTAGCAAGTAGAGAGGAGAGAGAGAGAGAGAGAGAGATAGGGAGGGAGAGAGAGAGGGGGGGTTAGGTTTGTGTGGAGTCCTGGTAAGAGGCGCTTAAGAACGCGGTCGGTTCACGCACGCTGTTGTATGGCACATACGACAGCGGCTACTTAGTAGCCGCTGTTGTATGACCCTTACAACAGCGGCTCCGTAGTAGCCGTTGTCGTATGTGCCTTTATTTTTTATTTTTGTCATTCTTTTCCTTATTTCTCCACCTACGACTGCGGCTAATACGGAAGTGCTGTTGTAGGGGTGCGGTTGTAGCGGTTTTTTGTTGTAGTGATATTTTCACCACTTATTTGCGAAAAATTACAAAGTTTTACAATGTGAAAATAGTATTGCTAGATTTATTTTAAATAGTATTTTCAAAATATCATCTTATTATAAATTTTATAATTATGAAATCATAAATATTCATGGTCAAAGTAGTGTCTTGGAGACCGTGAAAAATCCAATGTAAAGATAAATTTGGGACGGAGGAAGTATTTTGTAGTATGTGCAGGTTTCGCAGTCGAGTGTTCAAGTATATTGTCCCTGCCTTT
This sequence comes from Tetragonia tetragonoides, assembly GCA_038025085.1. Classification (NCBI taxonomy): domain Eukaryota; kingdom Viridiplantae; phylum Streptophyta; class Magnoliopsida; order Caryophyllales; family Aizoaceae; genus Tetragonia; species Tetragonia tetragonoides. Next base: position 40,270,089 of record CM076151.1, on the reverse strand, counting down.
TGTTTTAGTAAAACATTGGTCCAATAGGTGGATTTTGAATGAGTTGGACTTCCTTAATTTTGTTACTTTCTTGCAGGACACCGAATTGATGGCGTTGAGGGGTCGATATTTCTATAGAATAATTGCAAATTACTCATCCTAACAACAATCAGTGCTGAAGTTGGCACTAGAGTAAAAAGAAACTTCAAACAAGGAAAATGAATAATCAAAATGTACATCTAGCTTCATCAAGATTGCACATGTTTCCCCCTTTTTCTTTTTTAGTTAGATATTGATCAAATGTAAATGCACTTGTGTAAGTGGGAACATACTTTTAGGCTTCATCGACAATGAATATCATTTTACATGCTACTGAATTAGATTTGTAATTTGGTAAACAGGTTTTTTCGGATTTAATTTCTGATCATACATCTCAGGTTATAATCCAGATTTTCCTATCGTACTCAAAATTACGGGATTCACCCAATCACCCAAATTTGACTTACAGTTTTATCTATTGTACAAAGTTCTTTGTAATCTTTAACTGTGCACAGTTTGTGCTCTATATAATGCACAAGGTAAAGACACTAAATTTATATTATTACATTCAACATTCAATTCATTTTAAGGTGAGGGGGAGAATGGCTTATTATCAAAGTGAAAATTTAACTACTTCATCATTGTCATCAACAAAGCATAGTATTTCAGGATGAATATCATTCATTGAAGTAATGAATTTCAAATCCTATCACAATGAATATGATGAAATATTTACAATGTTTCCCATGAGTGTACTATTCACTTTCAATCACAAATCCTTAAGATTCTTCCTACTTTGCTCTAAAGCATATCAATGTTGTTGGCCTTTTTCTACAACATCATGAGCTGGTGATTGTTGGGTGATGTGGGAGAGTGTTTGTTGCTGACAAGTGCTGGATACTAGTGGTTGTTGCTGATGATTAAGTGTCGATAAATAGTGATTGTTGCTGATGATAGGTGCCGGGAAACAGTGATTGCTGGTGCTGATAGGTGCTCAAAAACAGTGATTGCTGCTCTTGAAAGGTGTCGGGAAAAAGTGTATGTTGATGCTCATAGGTACCGGGATAACTCGGAAGTAATAGCCTTTGATACGATTAGCGCATCATCATCTGCATCAATTCTTGCATTTATAAATCTCAGTAAGTCCAAAATAAAAGAATATTTAGACCTAAAGTGTGCAACCAAACAACTTGTAGATTATAAATCACAACAAACCAGTTAGAGCCACAACAAACCAGCCTATATACATGTAAATATATTGAGAGATCAAAGGGAATGGACTAAAGAAAGGCTTATTAAGAGATCAAGAAATCAGTTAGTATAATGAGGTGATTTTGTCGTCCAAGAAAAGGGAAGGAAGAAATGCTAGTTAAACATCAAAGAAAAAACATAATGAATGTCTAAGCTAATAAGCAGTACACAACTATCAATTCAGGAGAACATTTCATGCATGCTAAAATAGCAATGCCTAGGGGTGTAACTGAGTTGAGCCGACTCGGTGAACCCACGGGCTCGGCTCGAATGCTTTCCAAGCCGAGCCCAAGCTATGGCTCGGGTCGGTCGGCTCGGTCGGCTCGATTTAGTTGATTTTTCTCTCTATTTGAATAAAACCATTGAGTATTTTTAGAGATTTCTTATTTTTCAAGGTGTTTTTGTTCATATGAGAATGTGCAAGGGATCACTAATAATCAAATTCAATTCCAATTATTTTAAATCAATTTTTTCTAATGTTTGTAATGATGAGTTTGAATTTGAGTTGGGCCAAACTGAGCCGAGTCGAGCCCGAGTCAAGCCTGACTCGGGCTCGACTCGGCTCGTTTACACCCCTTACAATGCCATGTCACTTTTGTCAAATAGATCTCAAAACCACCAATGTCAAAAGTTAGCTTGTACTTGCAGTCCAATGAATTTCAATCCCTATTTTGCAATGAATTTTCACTTTATTTATCAATGAATTTTAATTGTATTTACTATGAATTTGGATTATCCATCACCGAAGTCAAGAGCCATCATACCTTAGCTTCAGTATATAAATTAATCAAAGCAAGAAAACATTGAGCATCACAACAAAGAAACTGACCGTCTATCTTGACACTTGATTTCTCAACTCATACGGGTAGGATTCCTCAAAATAGAAAAACTCAGTTACAGAACCGAATAACTCAATTACAGATCAAAACAGGTCGTAGATAGTCACATACACATAGAATTGTAGACGCAGAATTTTGACTTGTATTTCTTTTAATAATTATTACAGTTAATATTAGTATTAATTGTAATTACCTTAATTAAATAAATCATTTGGGCTAAAAAGGGTATTTAGGGTCCATGAGGTGACCCAACCCATTAGCAAAGCAAAGCCCAAAGCCCAAAAGGGAAAATAAATCAAAAATCCAAAAAAGCATAAAAGAGAAAATGCAAAAATAAATAAGGATTGGAATTATGATGTCATGCATGACATCATAATATTCCCATGTTCCCATCCAATAGCTAAAGACAAAAGGGAATAATGGTATCAAGTGGAAATACCAAAATACCAACAACAACAACAACAACAACAACAACAACAACAACAACAACAACAACAACAACAACAACCCAGTAAGTATCCCGCCTAGGGCGGGGTCTGGGGAGGTCCAGATGTACGCAGTCTTACCCCTAACTAGTCGCCTAGAAGAGAGACTATTTCAGAAAGACCCACAGAAACTTTTTTTTTTTTTTCATTTGCATTAACCCCTCACCCAAAAAATTAAATAAAAATCAAAAAAAATTCCCCCCCCCCCCAACCGAAAAAGAGGAGAAAAAGAAAAAGGGAAAAAAATTATCCCCCCCCCCCCGTTTTTTATTTCATTTTTTATTATTTTTTGTTTTGTTTGTTTTTCCCTTTTCTATTTTCTCTCCCACCTTATCTCATCTTCTCTCTTTCCTACTCACTTCCACCTCACAAGATTCTCCCATCTTCTATCCATCACAAAAAATGTGACATCTGTCACTCTCCCATCCACATTCTCCCACCCCTCATCTCACCATCCACTTCCCACCAAATCTCACCCTCTATTTCCTAACCCTAATTCACCCATCATCTTCCCCCCCTTATAAATATCCCCTCAAAATCTAACCTAGAGGCCCTTTGCCACTTTCTCATCTCTACTTCTTGAAATCTCTACTTCTCTCTCTAGTTTTCCTATCATCTTTTTCAACTTACTTCAACTTTTGAAGGTTTTCTAAAAACTTCTTCTATTTCTAAAACTTCTTTTTTTTATCTAGTTAGTGCAAACTAAAGGGCGTTTGTACTAACTAATTTAACTTTGAAGATTGAGATTTCTAGATCTACGCAAGGGTAATATTTTATCTCTCTCTTCAATTATTTTTTTCTAAGTGTTTTTACTAACCATTTCATTTTGTATATAAATTGCTAATAAACACTATTATCCCCCCTTAATAATCCCATTTTCACCGGTTGGACTCTTTATAGGTGTGGGCATGTATCACCCTATTTTTTGAGCGGCCAAAAATTCCTAGGTAAGGGTTCAAGTGCCCACGCGAACCCGTCTCCATGGGGGACTTAGATCCAGCTTGTAGAGAGTGATTTTTTGCGGTGAGGAAGAGAGTTGCTAGTGCCAAAATTGTGTGATCAATGAATGTTTCTCTCTTTCTCGTCACCATTTTCATTTTTTTTTTACACTTGAAATTGAATAAAAAAGGTCATTTTGCATATAGAGGCCTCGGATTTATTTTTTGTAAAAAGTTGTAATAATTCGGATAGTTGACAATTTTTAGAGTAGATTCATTTGTAGATCTAGGAAGATCCAATGGTTAGAATTTAATGAAATTAGTGTCATAGAAAACCTTGTCTAGAGGATTTTCTAACGAGATAAAAATCATCTAGATCCAACGGTTAAATCATCCACAATTTAATTTTGAAGTTTCTGTGTCTAAAATTGACCGACGTCCATAGATCTGTAAATAACTAACAAACGGTTAGGTTTTGTACTTAGTCTATTTCTGAGTAAATTGAAGAAGACTTCCTATATTTCTAAATTGAAGAAGCACCTATTTCGTCCATTTTGGATAAGAAATAAATTTTAATTGAATTTTGAAAAGACGAAGTAGTGCTGTCCCTTTGAAAATTTTCTCAGATTTCGACCTTGTAAATAAACGGCTCACCTTAACCACTTAGGATAGTGTGTTTTCTTTGATAATTTTTTTAGTAATTCCTTAGTGTGTCTACTTCAATCTGTAAATAATAATTCAAGTTTAACGAAGTAGATTTAATTCTAAAATTAACCAACCGAGTATATGTCCAGAAATGACAACGTTCACTTAACTGAAAATTCTGTGGTGTTTAACACCTTTTTAATGGAAGATGAACCTTGATTTGGATAGAAGACTCAATAAGAACCAATATAGGCATTGGAATCACTCCATTCGGATGTGTTTTCGATTTTTAATGAATTAATCAAACCGACTTTGGTTCTGTCAAAATGAAAGGCAATTGGTTAAGTTTAGAACAGTAAGGCTTCTGTACAGTCCTTTTGTTTATTTTCGTTAAATGACTTAGACTAGTCTAAAACTCATGAAACTTTGTGTACATATCCACCTTTAAGTCTAGTCTAAGTTCTGTAAATATTAGACCTAGATCACTTGTAAATAATTTCCAATATATCAAAAATTAATGGTCTGTCCAAAGGCTTTTAGAAGCTCGGAAATCGTGAATAACTCACAGATCATCTACTTTCTTGACTTGAGATTTTTACAATGGAAACATGAAGTAAAAATGAACCAAGTTAGGCTTTTGAAGAACTCGATTTGGTTGAGTTATGACCGAGATATGGATTTTAGAAATTTTGTCCAGATTATTGCAAAAACGGTTTTGTTCGGTTTTAAAAACGATTTTCGTTTAATTATCAAACGAACCAACAAAAATAAGAAACTCTCCGGTTTATTCCTTTAGTGTGTCCCACTAATTATAAAAATAAATTTGGAGTCAAGAAGTCGCATTTGGACTAATCTCTTGTCGGTTCTTTCAAACCGCTCATGTAAATAACCAATTCTTTTGTAAATAAACCAATTCTTTTGTAAATAAATCAATTCTTTTGTAAATGAACCCATCCTTTGTGAATAAGTTCAACTTTTGAAGACGAAGATGAAGATCAAGCCCCGGAGGCGCCATGTACATGAAGATCAAGTATTTTTCTCCTTTTTAGGATTTTTTAGACATATTTTGTATTGTAAATACTCGATTTGTAATTTGTTTATTCCGAGGCCTCTTTAATTACATTTTGTACATTTGCATTCATATGCTTCCACCTAATAATACAATTCGGAAAATAAAATAAAAAGAACTTCTATCACTTGTGTGATGTATATTATGTTCAAAAAAAACGTTTTCTAAAATCAGTGTATTCGTTTATGTACACAACCCGTCCCGGGGCCAAATTCGAGGTTAGAATCAGAAATTTGCTTATACGCGATCATGGGTGTTCCACCTACCATTACATTAAACCACCTTGATACAAATTCACATTCCCCAGTGGAATCCACATTTTCCCAGTTACAACCATTTTTCCCAAGTGGAATACCTATGATCGAATAGAAGCTAATTATTGATCGTCCCCTCTTGTTTGGCTTCGGGCCACCCTGGGGGATCCTATCGGAAAGACTCTTTTAAGCCATTACCCACAAATACATACCCACAATCTATACAAATCATCCATATATCCACCCCCAATGAATGTTATTCCCCAGTAAAGAACTAATATTTTTGAGAAGTCTAATCTATATACTCAAAGCTAAGAATTGGGTTGATCCCCGTATATTACCAAATATTGTTGGGTTGAACGCCACGAAGGAGCGGGCTAATCATCCCATTTGAACTTTTCTCTACTTCTCCGAGGAGAGTAGGGGGTTCCTCGGATCAGTTCGACTCTAAGTTGCGAGTCATCCTATAAGTTTCTCAATTATATCCCTCTTTACGGGAAAGAACATCTATACCCGCCTTAGTGGCACCCAAGGACTCTTACTGACCGGATTCCCCGGTCAGAACTACGTAAGGGTTTTGATCCAGGAGTAGATTCAAGACCTACGATGAATGGTACGTAGTGCAGTATTTTGCAATATCCAAACCCGCCGTACGTAAACGAATACACCGGTTCAAAACTGACTTTTTTCTGTGTGCTAAGTGACAATGTGTACATATATGTGTTTTTCTTTTATCATTCAAGGCATTACATAACTCAATTCAAAGCTTTCATATGGGATACAACGTATTAGTAACGAGCCCGTACTCAGTACGGAGGAGGAGACGGGTCCGAGGACGTCCGCACCTTCTAACCTAGATCCTGAACCAAGATCTCTGATTCGCAGACCAGTCAAAAAATTTTCGTGCCTTATCGCGATGGAGTCAACTTTTGGGTTTCTTTAATGGTTTTCTTTAAAATCGTTTATTAAACCCATTCTTTTGTAAAAACCCTTCCTTGTTTGGGTCATAACAAGGTGGCGACTCTTCTTTTGTAAAAACTCGTTCTTGTTCGGGCTATAACAAGGTGGCGACTTCGAACCTTAAGATGATTCCTTGACAATTGGCCTCTTCAATCGGCCGATTTCCGTGGGACGTGCCTCTGGCACGTAGCGCGACGGTTCCCGGGTCCTAATCCAGGAAAAACCCGAGAATCCGGCCCCACAAGAATATATTTCAGTTCTATTTTGCAATGAATTTCAGTTGTATTTACGATGAATTGCAGATGTTCTCGTAATGAATTTCAGTCTAATTTTAGAATAAATTTCACTATATTTTCCAATGAATTTCAATTGTATTTACGACGAATTCCAAAATTCTCTGCTACTAAATTAATATTATTGTTTCTTATAATAAATCTCAGGGTTTCCAATGAATCTAACATGTTTTTCAATGAATTTCATATTCCTTTGCAATGAATCTTAGCTTTATGTCATCATTATTAAAGAAAAAAGCATACTATATGTCATCAATATTCAATAACACAAACAAAATATAAGTTCATCCAACGTATTCCAAGCACACCGACTAATTCATACACAGGATCATAAAAATAAAAAACTCATCAAAAAGCACATATTACTTCAACACAAAAAATAAACATCAACAATACCTCATATAAGCACCATCATTCATCATCATCATCATCATCATATCATCTCTACATGAGTAGAAGCTAGATTCATTAGAAATCCACATCACACAACTCTTCTCTTATATTCATTTCAACACCGCAAAAGAAAACCGAACATTAAAATTTCGAAATACAAAAAACTAAAACCGAAAATGAAGCACTAAATGAAATAATAACAAAAATGTCAATATTACCTGTAACAAAGCTTCAGAATGGGGGGAATTCAAATAAGGAGAAATTTAGGGCTTTAAGAGAGCATGCAAACGGATGTTATAAGTAAACAGATGGGGCTCAAATGAAATCGCATAGAAAGGGAACCAATTGTAATCGCCAAAATCGAATTCTCTCGTGCAACTGAAATCGCAAAGAAAAAAAAAGGAAATAGAAAGCGGGGAAAATACCTGGGTCGCGCAATGGATCAAGATACTATTGATCGGTGACCACCCACATTGTTTAATTCAAAGCTAAAATTATTTTCAAGTAAGCTTCAATCTAGATGGGTAGGTCCTTTTGTTGTCACTGACATACTTCCTCATGGTGCAGTTGAAATTAAAAGCTTAAGCACCGACAAAACTTTTAAAGTGAATGGACACAGGCTGAATTTTCCATGATCAAGCTTAGGTTTCACTAGTGGAAGAAGTTCTGTTTGAAAACTCTTGAAAGAAGAAGGAGCACGTCAAGCTAATGACATTAAACAACAACGTTGTTTGGGAGGTAACCCAACCCAAGAGGAAAAGAAGAAGAAAAAACAGATTTGCATTTCTATCTCTTTTCACTTCTCTTTTATTTTCTGTTTTTCTAGAGTGTGCAGTAGTTGTAGTTATTTTGCTAGGTTAGTTGTCATTGCTTCACTTTCTGTTTGCTGAATACTTGAGATGGTCCTATGTGCATGATATTTTGCTTAATACTAAACTGCATGAACTGCATGATCTGAGATCTTTCATCCTAGCATCTAAGTTGCACACTGAGGACAATGTAACATCTAAGTGTGGAGGAGAGGCTAGCCTATGTTTTCTCTATTAGAAGTGCAAAATGGGGTGAATTTTCATAAAATTGGTTCAATTTGAAGTTTTTGAGCTGCTGAATTCGTGGAAATGATTTGTCTATCACTGATATTGGTTGCTGCATATTTTTTGTTAGTGTAGAAAAACGCGATTGTTGTAAGATACACATATCATGCCATAAGGGTCGTACTATGTCCATTAGGTGTTAACAAAAAAAAAATAATGCTGGCATTCTTATTTATTAGTGCATTTTCCATGTCATAATCTGCATGAAGTAGCTGACAAGAAGAAAAGAAGAAGCGTTTTTCAAGCTCCAAAAATTCATAACATGATTGAACTAGTTGACTTCTTACCTGTGATTAACTAGTATAGTCAAAATCATTGGAATTAGAGTGACATTTTCTTGGTGGACACATTTAACCGTGACACTTTGAGCCTTTTTTACTGAATCAGTCATATCAGTCTCATTATGTTTTTTTCATGTGTGATATTCTTCCATAAATTTGTTTCTCTAGAACTTGTCCTGATTCTCTCTTGAGACCACATTGACACTTGTATGTATATGAAGATGATAAAGACATTCTTTCTTGGACAATCTTGAGCTACATGAGCCAAATAGTCTATGATAATTTTTCCAATTGTTGAACCCCTTTGAGCTTATTGGCCTTTTCTTTTGTTATAAGCAACATTACAAGTCGATTCATATCTCAAACACATTACTTACCTAGCATAGGATTAGTGGAGTTTTGTGAATCATAAGCTTTTGTATAGATGTTCAATGAAATAAGTGTGGAGGTGTTATTTATGTGGTTAGCTATGGTTGGAAGAAAATGGAGCACATTAACATTCACATTTTATGAGTTCCATTGTTACGTATAGCATAAAAAAAAATAAAAAAAAAATAAAGGAAAAGAAAAGAAAGAAAGAATAGTGAATCGAGGAGGAAAAGTGTAATAAGATTACAAATATTGAAATTGTCAAATTCCTCATAGAGTCCTCTTAAAATTAATTATGGTTTTCTCAATTTATTGCCAAAATTTTATGAATTCCATAGGCACTTAAAAGAATTTCTTATTGTTTGTTCAATCATGAGGCCTGATGGGGTAGATGAGGAACATGTATGTTGGGAGCGTTTCTTTTTTCATTAGTTGATTTAGCTAAAGATTGGCTTTATTACCTACATGTTGGGTCAATCACAACATGGACCGAATTGCAAGAGGCCTTTCTAGGAAAGTTTTTCCCTGCTCATAAAGCTGGTGCTATAATAAAACAAATTTGTGGTATTACTCACAAGGCTTATGAGACTTTATATTGGTATTGGGAGAAGTTTTAAAAACTCATGTCCACAACATAAAATAAAAGAAGAGCAATTAGTTCAATATTTCTACGAGAAATTACTGTCTAATGAAAGGAGTTTAATTGATGCCTCTAGTGGTGGTGCTTTAGTTGATAAGACTCCTAGCACAGCCTATGGACTAATTGATAACATGGCTCAAGATTCCCAGCAGTTCAATATAAAGAGGTAGGAAGAGTTAAAAAGGTTAATGAATTTGATGTGCGTGCTATTCAAGATCAACTGAAAGAAAATGCTCAACAAGTAGCTAATCTAACCACTCTTGTTTCCAAGCTTGTTGCAGGTCGAATCCCCCAAGCTGCTCCGCTCACAGACTTACTCAAGAAGAATCAAGTTTGGGAATGGTCTGAGGACCGCCAGGGAGCGTTCGAGAATTTTAAAGCAGTGGTAACAAAGGAACCGGTATTGACTCTTCCAGATACCACCAAACCCTTTGAGGTCGAGACAGATGCTTCAGACTTCGCCCTCGGAGGGGTACTACTGCAGGAGGGACATCCGGTCGCCTACGAAAGTAGGAAGTTCAATGGGGCCAAACGGCGGTGTGCAGCTCAGGAGAAATAATTGTTGGCTGTCGTTCACTGCTTAAGGGTGTGGAGACACTACTTGTTAGGGTCAAAGTTTCTTGTTCGCACGGACAACATGGCAGCAAGTCACTTCCTAACTCAACCAAAACTGACGGGTAGGGAAGCGCGGTGGCAAGAACTGCTTGCAGAGTTCGATGTAGAGTTCATCTATCGACCTAGAGTCAGCAACAGGGTTGCGGATGCTCTCAGCTGGCAAGCTGAACTAGCTGCCCTCAAACCCGTGGGACACTTATCAACAAGAAACGTGACCACGACAATCCGCGACCAAATCAAGAAGCACTTAGATCAGGATCCGATGGTGAAGACCATCAAAGAGCTAGTCCAAGAGGGAAAGACTAGACGATTCTGGATCGAAGAGGGCCTTGTCTTCACTAAGGGCCACAAAATATTTGTCCCTAAGGCCGGGGGCCTTTGAAAGAAGCTACTTAGTGAGTGTCATGACACCCTCTGGGCGGGACATCCTGGGTGGCAAAGAACGTTGAGTTTGTTGAAGCAGGGTTACTACTGGCCGCAGATGAAGGAAGACGTGATGAGTTATACTCGAACATGTCTCTTCTGCCAACAAGACAAGGTGGATCGACAGAGGCCGGATGGCTTGTTAGTCCCCCTCAAAGTCCCAACCCGGCCATGGGAGAGTGTGTCCATGGACTTCATCAACGGACTGCCGAAGGTGGGGCCATTGTCGGCGATTATGGCAATTGTTGACAGGTTCTCGAATTATGCGACGTTTGTTCCCATGCCAAAGGCCAGAGGAGGGGAGGAGACAACAATACTCTTTTTCAGGCACATTGTCAAGTACTGGGGGCTGCCACGAAGCATAGTGAGTGATCGAGACCCTCGCTTCACCAGCGTGTTTTGGGGTGAATTGTTCAAGCTCCTTGGTTCGGATCTGAACATCTCTTCAGCCTACCACCCCCAGACAGATTGGCAGACTGAGAGATTCAACTGCCTCCTCGAAGAATATCTCCGGCGCTTTGTGAGTGCCAACCAGAAAGAGTGGGTTAGGCTCTTGGATGTAGCCCAACTTTATTTCAATGCCCAGAAGAGCTCTTCTTCTAACACAAGCCTCTTCGAGCTTGTGACGAGACAAGAGTCGCTCCTTCCCCACACCTTGGATGAGCCGTACAAATGCCAAAGCAGAAAAGCCTATGAGTTCACACGAGAATGGAAGCAGGATACCAACATTGCTCGTGGATACTTGGAGAAAGCTTCCAAACACATGAAGAAGTGGGCAGATCAGAAGAGGAGGCCACTTGAGTTCAAAGTGGGAGATTTAGTTATGGTGAAGATGAACCCGGAAAAGATGCGGTTTCTCAGAGGAAGGGACAAGCGACTGGTCCGCAAATATGAAGGCCCCATCCTCATCACAAAAAGGGTGGGAAGAGCTGCTTACAAGGTAGAACGTCCAACTTGGATGAAAGTTTACCCTGTCTTTCATGTGAGCTGCCTAAACCCCTATCATCCAAATCTAGCAGATCCTGCTCGCAACGAGAACAAACGCGGCAACATTAGGACGAAGCCATCGCCAGCGACAACTTATGCAGATTGAGTCAGCCACAACTACCTTTTTGTCATGTCGACGAGGGCGTCGACAACTCTAGTGGCGGAGAATGTTAGGTTCCACCTACACCACCTTGTATTTTAATGTTTTCCTTTACTTTCCTTGCATTGAAACATGTCTCTAAGGCGCTTCCTGCGTGTTGACCCTTGGACATGTCTTTACGCTTTCTAGTTCCCTAGTAACATGTCTCTAAGGCGCTTCCTGCGTGTTGATCCTTGGGCATGTCTTTACGCTTTCTAGTTCTTTTACTTTTAGGAGTAGATGTCGAGTATGAAAGTTATGCAATCTTGATGTATACTCCTGTCAGAATGAATAAACCATTTAAGACTCTTTATGGGGGAAGTAGTTCCTCCATATCGATGTATTGATGTCAATGCTTGTTGTTGTTAAACTGTATTGATTGCTTGCATCATCCAACCCCTCTCACTAACTCCGTCCCTCCCTCTCCCTCTCGTGTCCACGGACACCACATCGACGTTCCTTGTGTACGGCTGGCACTCTTGCCGCTAGGTGACAAGAGTGCGCCTCACGTTCCGCAACAGACAAAGGCGGACCGTGACATTTGGTATCAGAGCCCAGCTTGAGAGAAGCTCGCTCATCGAAAAGTTGCCTAGAGACGGAAGCCATGGTGAACATGGAAGAACTAGAGAAAATTGTGATCGGGCAGGATGCCCGGATCGACGCACTAGAGGCCCAGGTGCACGAGATGTCCTCCGCAAGCTTACGGGAGGAGCTTGACCATATCCATAGTCAACTCCAGTCATTGTGGGATCAGTGCACTACGATCTCGAGTGTCGTTGCCAACGGTGGTGGTGTGTCGGGGTCGAGAAGGGTGAAGCCCCTTCAGCCTCGGACATACGGTGGAGCAAGAGACTCCAAGGAAGTAGACAATTTCGTCTTCGACCTAGAACAATACTTCCGAGCCATATTTTAAAAACTCATGTCCACAGCATAAAATAAAAGAAGAGCAATTAGTTCAATATTTCTACGAGGGATTAATGTCTAATGAAAGGAGTTTAATTGATGCCGCTAGTGGTGGTGCTTTAGTTGATAAGACTCCTAGCACAGCCTATGGACTAATTGATAGCATGGCTCATGATTCCCAGCAGTTCAATATAAGGAGGTAGGAAGAGTTAAAAAGGTTAATGAATTTAATGTGCGTGCTATTCAAGATCAACTGGAAAAAAATACTTAACAAGTTGCTAATCTAATCACTCTTGTTTCCAAGCTTGTTGCAGGTCGAGTCCCCCAAGCTCAGGCTTGTGGCATATTTATTATTAAAACTATATTTAAATCATGCATTAACTACAAGACTCGGTATACATAATACCTCCATTTCTGCATGTTGTCGCATTGGCCGTCCCTTAGCATACGTTCCACCATGGAATAATGAACAATATTGGGGTTATCATCAGTGATACACGTGGGAAATGTTCTCCACTGCATTTTTACCATAATAATAAAAGGCTAAAACCCCTAGCAATAAGACTTCACCTCCATGGCTGAGCCAGAGTATATACTATAAAGGGAAGCAAAAGTTACTAGTATCAAAACACAACAAATACCCTGTGCTCCTTTGACAATTTTAATAGCAAAAAATTAGGCCAACAAATCTTGTTAAGTCCCATCAATTTCTATCCCTGCATAAAAAAAGAGAACAAATTCACCAAATACAAAACTCATCAGCCAGCAGAATAAAAAGGACAATTTAACAGGACAAATTTCTGAACATGGGAAACATACTGAGCTAGCAGCATAGCATCCAGATCAAAGTTTTCAAATACAAGGAAGAAAACTAGAAATTCAAGGAACTACATACTGTCAGATTAAGTTATGACTTGCGAATATGTTTTTCTTTTCTTTTTCTTTGAAATAAAGGTGTGGGCGTGTGGCCTATTATTATTCAATAGAAGCAGCTCATCCCTAAAACTAGATGATGCCCATGCCTATGACCACCTTGACTAGACTCACAATAACAAAAATATAAAGATAGAGAACCAACATGACTCCACTGGACTAATTATAAACATCATCAACCAAAATATTAACAGGACTACGATTAGTAGGCTTTCTCTGGAGCAATCCATCATCACTATGACTTATGCCTATGTTATTAACAATTCAAAATAACCATCATTGAGTCTAAAAGGCAAAGGGACTCCATAGGTATAGATTGCACTGAACCAACTAAAAATCAACATCAACATCAACATCAACATTACCCCAATGCCTCCAAAGAGGCGCCCGTCTAGGTAGGGTAATGGGGTCGTTGTACACAGCCTTACCCCTTGAGAACATAGAGGTTGTTTCTATTTGACCATCATCCAAACTGCTACGAACATAAATGAGGCAGTTTTATGAGTCACTTTCATTTAGTCCATCGTATTCCAAAGCCAATAAGTATTGAAGTTTTTGGTTCCACCGGAAATTGACAACTAAGAACTAACTTAAAGGGTTCAATATGAGGGCAATTGCAAAAAGTAGTTCATCAATTTCACGTGTTAACCAACAAAAATCATGTTACCACATAGGTGGTAGCCTAGGGTTGAGGCTTATGTCCACTTGTCCAAGTTCAGGAGTTCGAATATGGACATAACTTGAAAATGTTTGCATTAGTAATGCCCGACTTTGTACAAGTGGAAGGGATAGATATGGATCCCCAAGAGGTTATTAAGACAGTTAGTTCAACTCATTAGCACTGGTGTGTGCTGTAATGACGGGTTTTCTCTCTCTCTCCTAAAGTAGTGATAACTCAAATCGCATATTCCATAGCGGGAGAGGGTGCTCGCATAAAAACACCCAACTAGGCCAAGCTACAGGTAGTTGCCCCTTCCCCCACCTTTCACCCTTGTTTAGGACCAAAAAAAAATAGAAAAAAAGAAACAAAATATATTAGTCATTGCCTTCCACAGCACTATGCACACAAATATGAAATATGTATCATGGTCACAAACAAACTTCCTATAGACATGTGTGCCTTTTGCATAGATGCATGAATACAGCCATGCATCAGGGCCCTGGACTCCAATCTTAGTCAAACAAAAAGACCAACTAGGCCCAGAGTCATTTCTTTACTAGATAATTGCAGAACAAACAGTAGCAGAAAACATTCACTCCGAAAAGCAAACCTGGCTTCACGGGATGAATCAAACGAACAGACGGAAAACTACTTGGACATCCCTGATACAAAAAAAAGACAATGATTAGCACCAGCAGACAGTTTCCTGACCAACCTAACAAACATGCATTACATAAGTCAACAAAATAAAGAAAAGGAACTGAAGGAAATGTTCCACCACAACTCCCATTAACCCAATCACATAACATAATCATTTTGTTGTAGTTTAATGGAAACCTGAACTTAAACCCTTGAACATAACATAACATAATTGAAAAAAGCTCTTGTTCGGGGGACATAATCTATTTATGAAACATTTCAGCCTATCTCTCTCTTCTGAAGGTAACTGGTTAGGCGATGAAGTGAAGAGCAAACCTGGCTTCATAGGATGAATCAAACGAACTTAAGCACTTGAACATAACATAACATAATTGAAAAAACCTCTTGTTCGGGGACATAATCTATTTATGAAATATTTCAGCCTAACTCTCTCTTCTGAAAGTAAGAGGTTAGGCTATGAAGTGAAGAGCAAACATTCACTCCGAAGAGCAAACCTGGCATCATGGGATAAATCAAACGAACAGACGGAAAACCATTTGGACATCTTGATACAAAAAAAAGACAATGATTAGCACCAGCTGACAGTTTCCTGACCAACCTAACAAACAGGCATTACATAAGTCAACAAAATAAAGAAAAGGAACTGAAGGAAATGTTCCACCACAGGCTTCCATTAACCCAATCACATAACATAATCATTCTGTTGTAGTTTAATGGAAACCTGAACTTAAACCCTTGAACATAACATAACATAATTGAAAAAAGCTCTTGTTCGGGGGACATAATCTATTTATGAAACATTTCAACTTAGCTCTTTCTTCTGAAGGTAAGAGGTTATGCTATGAAGTGAAGAGCAAACCTGCCCGCGCCGTCTCCTTCTCCCACTCGCCTGTTGTCGAGTGGCGGTAATTCCGTTCATCCCTCTCTCTTCAATCTTTCTTCCGTGTTTTTTTGTTGTGTTTTGTTGTTTGTTTCTTGTGTTTGTTATGGATGCCCCCAACCACCACCATCAGCTTATGGCATCACCAACATCAAAACCTATATCCCCTTCAACTTGACCTTAATGCCTTAAACTATGATGCTTGGCGTGAACTGTTTGAAACCCATTGTCTTAGTTTTGGGGTACTTGGGAACCTTGATGGGACCTCTAAACCTACTGGGACTGATGATAATGATTGGAAAAAACTGAATGGTATAGTCAAATTATGGATTTACGGCACCATATCACAATCCCTACTTACTATGATCCTTAAACCCAAAGTCACTGCTCATAATCTTTGGACATCTCTAGAACAACATTTTAGGGATAATAAGGAAGCTCGTGCCCTCCAATTGTCAAATGAAATTAGTAATATAAGTATGGGTGATATGAATGTTCATGACTATTGTGCTCGTATTAAATCCATAGCCGACCTCCTTGCTAATATTGATATCCCACTCACCGAACGTCAATTAGTGATATACACCATATGGCCTATCCGATAAATTTGAAAATATCACCAATGTCATCCAACACCATCAACCATTCCCAACCTTTCTCCAATGTCGATCTATGCTTACCCTTGAGGAGCAACGCCTCGACAAACAACCCCGAGTCACTCCCCGTCACACAGATCACTCCTCCAACTCTATGGTCCTTTACTCCCACCCCTACCCCACCTACCCCTACCACTCGTCCCCTCACCCTACGACCGTCCCCCCACTCGTCTCCTTCACGCACCACCCCACCCCACCTCCCCAAGCCTACTACCATGTCAACCAACTTCCCCTCTACCCGACCTCCCCTTACCAACAACAACCCCCCTATCCCTACACGTACCCAACCCCACCAGCCCAACCCGCCCAACCCGCTCCCACCAATCCCCAGATCACGGCCACCCCGGACCCACCAAAAACTCACCAACCTAAGGCAGCCGTAATCACAAGGGGAAACACAAGGGCGACACTGGGCACGGTGGACAGGTCACGACGGGCACCGCCGCACAGCAGGCCGCACAGCCCCCAGCCACCGTGCCGCCCAACGCCAATTTCTGGTACCCGCCCGGAGGGTGGTCATACGTGCCACAGCCCTTCCCCGCGCCGCCTGCCACGGCTCCTCCAGCCGCCCTCACCCCTTCTGCAAACAGCGGTGGTGCGGGCCTCCTGGGCCCTCGCCCCGGGTCGCAGCCCGCGGCCCAGCTGGTCCAGACCGCCTCCCTTGGCCCCGCTCCAGTGGCCTCCATCCCCTCGTACCAGGTCCCACCTTCTTGGACCTGGTTTGCAGCGGCCCTACCAGCGACCGCGGTACCCGCTCCAGCCGAGCCCACCACTTCTTTGCCCCAATTGTTTAATACTTTGACTTTGCAGGACCCAGGTGACAACGGTTGGTACATGGACACTGGTGCCACGGCCCATCTCACATCACAAACAGGTAATCTAAGTAAAATTTTTAATTTTAGTCATCATGATTCTGTAACTGTTGGTAATAGATCCTCGATTCCTGTGACATGTATGGGCTACTCTCTCCTTCCCTCCCCATCCCGACCCCTCCATCTACAAAATGTCCTTGTTGCACCACAAATTGTTAAAAATCTAGTCTCTGTCCGTCGTTTCGTTAAGGATAACCATTGTCGTGTTGCCTTTGACGAGTATGGCTTTTCTGTTTACGATTTTCAGACTTGGGCACCTCTCCTACGATGTGATAGTGACGGGGAATTGTATCCACTCACCTCCACCACCACAAAATCCGGCCATCCCACCGCCTTCCTCACCAGTACTCGCTCTACTTGGCACCGCCACTTAGGTCATCCCGGCGATTCTACTGTTCAGACTTTAATTTCTAATGGTTTTATTGAGTGTAATAAGGACAAACAATCTAGTTTGTGCCATGCTTGTCAACTCAGCAAGCATGTTAGACTCCCTTTTTCCCCATCTATGTCTACTGTTAGCTCCCCTTTTGAGATTGTTCACTCGGATATTTGGACCTCCCCTATCCCTAGTGTGAGCGGCATTCGCTATTATGTTATTTTTTTAGACAACTACTCTCAATTCTTATGGGTCTACCCTCTTCGTCGCAAAAGTGATGCCTTCTCAAAAATTTTACATTTTAGAGCCTATGTTAAAACTCAATTCAATTGCGAACTTAAGGCCTTTCAATGTGATCATGGGGGGAGTTTGACAACACACCACTTCATGACCTTTTTGCCGCTAACGACATCCTCATCCGCTTCTCTTGTCCTCACACTTTCCAATAAAATGGAAAGTCCGAGCGCATGCTCCGCACAATCAACAATATCATCCGCACCCTACTTTTCCAAGCCCAAATCTCTCCCTCTTATTGGGTCGAGGCCCTTCACATGGCCACCCACCTCCTTAATCTACTACCTTCTTCCACAATCTCAAACGAAATCCCCTTTACCCGTCTATTCAAAAAACTCACTTCCCACTCTCACCTACGTATCTTCGGATGCCTCTGCTATCCAAATCTCTCTTACTCTACATCACATAAACTCTCCCCCCGATCCTCTCCTTGTATCTTCCTTGGGTACCCTGCCAATCATCGGGGTTATCGTTGCCTTGACTTAGCTACCCGGAAAATCATCATATCACGTCATGTCACCTTCGATGAAACACCTTCCCCTGCTCTACATTCAATCATCTTTCCACCAATCAACCAAATGCCCAACTCTCCAAACACTACCAACAACAACTATCACTTCTGAAATTGTACTAGGATCAGGCAATTTATTTTCATGATATACTAGGTGTATGCCCCGTGCAATGCACGGGCTTGTAGTTTACATTAGAAAATATATTTTGAATGATATCAAGAAAATAGGTTAATGATTTATCAATACCGTCTATAATAACTAATATAGAAGTTACACGTACAAAATCAAAGTTGTGCTATGTGAGTATAAAATTGCTTATGTGACATACAATAATAATTATTTAGATTTAAATGATAAGTTAAATTTATATATTTTCATACTTTAAAAAAAATTCAAATAAATAGTTAAATGACAGATTCACAACCGTGCACCATCTTGATATAATGTCCTTGTGGAATTTATACATTCATGTCCTTATTTAGTCCATAATTTTATCTACCGAGCTTATTAATAGCCAATATACTACTATTGGTTCTTATCTCTCTTTGATTTATATTTTTTTTATATAAAATTACTTATGTGTCATGTAATGTGTTATGACAACGGTTTGATCCATGTAGATAAAATAATTTCCTTTCTTTTTTTATAGTTAAAAGAATTTATTGAAGAAAACAGTGTTTAAACCTACTTTATTCACATTATTTTACCAAATTAGCTTATTGCTCCATCTCCATGAACCATGTACTTTTGTTGGGGTAGAGAATCACTATGAAGATTAGATGCATATATAATACGTTAATTTATTAGTCAGTTTTAAAGTCTTTATGCATTTATTATTTTGACTAATTTACCTTATTAAATGCTTATATCTAGTTTTTGGTATAGTTTAGTTTAAGGTTTAATTATGTGCATGTATCATTCACTCAAATAAATAAATAAATATTTATGTATCCTATTTATTAATTACTACTATATAATATGGTTCATATCCTCATTAATTGGTTAACTTGACATTAGCTTTTGAATATAATGATGATTGGACATGGCAACATGCAAAACACGTGTGAATACAACAGCGCTATGATCAACTTTTATATAGGATCATTTTATAGTATGTTCTTTTTTCGAAAATTCATACGCCAAAAACTTTCTTCAAGAAAATAGTTTAAGTGATAGGTTTACAATTAAATACCATTTTCACGTGCTCAGTCAATTGAAATATTAATACCTCTACGTGCTTGTGTAACTCTATACTTTTCTACCATGCCAAAACCCATTACTAATGTTTTTGTTTCTCTTTGGTCTACATTGTATTAAAATTATTAATAATATTTTTTCATATAAAAATAATTTATGTTTAATGTCATGTATTATGCAGCAGTTGTTTGGATCCACATGGCCAAACTAATTTCCTATTTTTCTAATAAAAAGAAATTGGTTAAAAAAAATAATAGTTATATTTACACCAATTTTACTTAAATGTCATGTATTATATAGCAATTGTTTGGTTCCACATGGCCAAACTAATTTTCTATTTTTCTAATTAAAAGAAATTGGTTAAAAAAATACGAGTAATAGTTATATTTACACCAATTTTACTTAAATATTGTACTAATTTACTACATTTATCCATCATCATGGAGAATCACTTATAATTTTGTTTAATGTCATGTATTATACAACGGTTGTTTATTTGGGTCCATGTAGACCAATTAATCTTTTATTTTTCTAATTAAAAAAATACTAAAAAAAAAAATTATGTTACTTAACTATTCTACTAATCTATATATTTCTCCAACTTCCTGGAGAATCATTAAAAATTTCATATGTATAATCTACCAAAAAATGGATTATATATATTAGGAATATTTTCTCTTATAAATTAGATTCGTTGTACCTAGTTTTTAGCATAATTTATTTTAAGTTCATGTATCATATCTATGAAATTAATAATGTTCATGTATCGTAATTAATTAGATAACATGGTTCATGTATTGTCATTAATTATTTGGATGACATGTCATTGCCTTTTAGATATGATGATGATTGGAATAGTGACATGGCATGACACGTGTCGATGCAGCGGCTGTCATGATCCAACTTTTATATATATATATTAGATTGGTGGAAACTTAGGGCGCAACATCAGCTCTCTTTTTACTTTCAGGTTGCCACTGCTCTTCGGAGGCTTCTGATTTCTACTAATCAAGTCAAGTTCTGCAATCAGAAGGTGACAGAGTTATGAATTTTTAGAGATCAAATACAAAGCTCCACCAAATGAATCAACATATTCAAGCTACAAGTACAGTGCTTTCACTTATCCTTCATAGGAAGAAGATATCTCAACAGAAAAGTAGTGTTTCGCCAGGCTAGAGTAAATTAATACCCGTAAACACGCACATTTGAAACTCAAAAATTAGCAATTACCCAAGCTACAGAAAAGTGCAAATGATTAATATAAACGATATACAAGACAAATGAAGCACTCTTAAAATAATAAATATTCTCTGTAACACCCTAGCAGCCACTCTGAATGCAAGATTACTCTTTCAGAACTTAAAATGGCCAAATCACCATCAAAAGCCTTTTCAAAATGATTCTTCCTCATTAGTGTAAGGTGACAGAGTTATGAAATTTCAGAGATCAAATACAAAGCTCTTCATCATTAGCATCCTACACCATAATCTGCCCAGGTGGTTACCCATCCCAATATTACTGTAAGTCACACTAAACTCTACAGTATCTCAAACTTTATTTTTCTAATCTATCTTTTTTGTTTTTGTCATGGATAAATAAATATCCTATGACGATTGCTATAGTATGTTCATATTTCTAATTTAGTGCAATTTAAAATGGGATCAATATGAAACTTTTTATTTTCAATTATTAACTAATTAAGTAATGTAAGGATGCAAAGATTTGACTATTAGTTGTTTACAGTAAATCCTATTTGCATTCAAAAAATAAAAATAAAAAATTTAAATTAGGTAGAGATAATGAATATTTGTGAGAACAGATACACATAATATAATAAGTGTTACATAGTGGCGGGTATACTACATGTAACTATAAGTATCACATATTTGTGAGAATAGATACACGTAATATAAGATACATCTTGATAAATTATTATTATTATTTTCTGAGATGGTGAGTCCTGAAATTTTTTTTATTCTAATTACAAAGAAGTTTAGACTTTCAACTTTCAAATTCTAATTAGCGAAACACACAATAAGGAAAGGTATACTTACCATTAGAGTTGGTGGTATAAGCTCATGTAACTACATGTATCACATTTTGGTAAATTAATTTATTTTTTTTCGAGATGGTGATAGTCCCCGCAATTTTCTTATTTTTCATCCGAAAGGATGTTAGATTTTCAACTTTCAAATTATAATACGCGAAACACTTATTAAGGGACAATCAGATCAGAACAAACGGGTTGTGGGTATAATCACCATTTTGACATATGATTACAATTTTCAAGGATATGACCTATCAAATAAAATGACAAGTAGGGTCATATTTTGGAGTGGCTATTTGTTAAGTTATATATTTCGGGTACAATGGCAGGTTAAGTGATCAGTAATAGAAAAAAATATTTTATTATTTTGTCAGGTCAGTGATAAATATATTTGGAGATACACTAATTACTTAGGATGCATTTAACATTTTGATTCATCACCATTTTCATTCAAAAATATATTTGTATTATTAAAAAAATCATTAGAATATATTAAAAATATAGTAATAAAAGGATAGTTCGTGCGTAGCACGGGTAACCTCCTAGTATATACATATAACTGGGTCCTTCTTCGTGTGGTGACGACACATGGGATGACACATAAGCGTCCACATTGACGTAGTGATGACAACAAAGATGCCATGTAAGCAAGCAAGTGTCACCAATTATTGTTGAATATTATTAGCCTTTATTAGAATAATAATTATAATTATTAGCAAATTGTTCAAATTATATTATAAAATAACTTCAATTACACAACTCCAGAAATTATAATTCTTACTTCATTGGATAGGGATTGAAATGTACTTCAAAAATGAGATATATATGTCCTATATTTAATCCAATGAAATTCGTAGAAGCTCTTCTTCATTTTTTTTAGGGAATTTTTGATAGAAAATAAGCAAACCTTTAAGTAATTATTTTGTACTCAACAAAGATTAAGAATTAAGCAAGACCGGAATTGTTATCAAAGTGTTTTATGTAAACCTCTTACAAGCACGTGCTATTTGCGTGGTGAGTATTGACTTCAAGTGGGATGACATATAAGATGATCATATTTGTGTTGAAGGGACGGTAGAATGTCAACTATGTTGTTTACCACTCGAACTAACACTAATGCATACAAATTTATATTTATGTATTTTATGATTTTGAATAGTTTTAATTTATTATGTTAATTTGTTAGATACTAAAATTTAAATAGTTAACAACAATTAATATTCAAAATAGTTTTTGTACAACCTGACACTACTCGAATTTAAATATTATTATGTATATATGCTTTTTAATAAATTGTGGAACTAAATTTAATGCAGTCTCATTATGAATGACGATGATATGGAATTATATATTTTCAAAAATTGACATGTACCATATATATAGACCTTTAGATAATTTAATATTATTCATATATACTTTTAAAATTGTGGAACTAAATTTAATCTAATCTCATTATGATTGACGATGATACAGAATTATATATTTTCAAAAATTGACATGTACCTTATGTATGGACCTTTCTTTCAAATAATATATCTACTAAATAGTAGTAACTTCACGTGAAATATTTTGAAAAATATTACTATTAATTTTTATTTATTAATAAAATTATTTTACGAGGCCGTGCAAAGCACGGAGATGAAAACTAGTAATTAATATTTTTAAGATCAAATTGACTCATACATTTTTAATAAGATCAAATTGTCCAAGGATGTTCACTTAAAAGACCAATTAATTTGGTAATTGGGGGGTATATTTATTTTCAAATATTTTGTGTACTATGAAAAACACGAATTTTCTTATGGTTGACTTTGAATTACCGACTACTTTTATGTAATGTGTGTGATTATTTCAATACCTATGTATATATGTGCTCACTAAGGGCATCTTCTTTTCAACTAATTTCTAGTTTTACCCAGTTTTGACCAGTTTTGGCCAGTTATCAGTTACAAAATATAGTTTTTCCAGTTTCACCAAGTTTTGCCCAATTTCTCCCAGTTTTGCCCAATTTTAATATTTGTACATATTAAACATGATAATTAAATATAAAATATGTTATATTAAAATATAAAAATAAATATATGTATTGACTAATATTTAAACATGACTAAAAAGTCCTTATAATAATAATAATAATAATAATAATAATAATAATAATAATATTATTATTATTATTATTATTATTATTATTATTATAATTAGTATTAATATTAATATTAATATTAATAATAGTAGTAGTTGTAATAATAATAATTATAATTGTTATTATAATAATAATAATTATTATTATTATAATAACAATAATAATAATAGTTGTAGTAATAATAATAATAATAATAATAATAATAATAATAATAATATAATAATAATAATAATAATAATAATAATAATAATATTATTATTATTATTATTATTATTGTTGTTGTTGCTGTTGTTGTTGTTGTTGTTGTTGTTGTTGTTGTTGTTGTTGTTGTTGTTGTTGTTGTTGTTGTTGTTGTTGTTGTTGTTATTATTATTATTATTATTATTATCACTGTTGCCATAATTATTATTAAACACTCAAAAATATAAAATTTTCAGTTTGTCCCAATTTCCCCCAGTTTTGCCCAGTTTGACTCAGCTTTCACCATTTTCTCCTAGTTATCAGTTAGATTTGTTGGAATAATGGCACCCAAAGGTTATGGGGTGATTTGTAACCGATTTGTAATTAATTGTGGGTAATTCATATCCTATAATGTGCCACTAATAAACCCATTTAAGCTACTTTGATGGTAGTGGGAGGTTACATTTACCATCTATAAATTGGGTGTCCATGTTCACTAGAGTATGAGGTAGAGAGAATGTGAAGCAAGACACATCTCCTCATATCCCCATGTATGATTAGTTTCCGGGCAATTGTATTTGTGTAAGTTCCAAACCTCCATCCATGAGTGCACTTGTTTGGGAGTTGTTGTGTTAACCTTGGGGAGCGACCGGCGGAGACGATTTGCACCAAAGTCGTGCCGAAAATTGCTTTCAAGGCAGTGGCCCTCATACCACGGCGCAACGATTATTTGATAAGTCATCTACTCTATCCTTTATATATTATTTTGTTATTGATCAATACCTTATATTTCCTATAGTTTGAAAGCGATCTTATATTATTGATCCGTAACATTCATCCCTGGTATTGGTGTCGAATGTATATAAGGCTATGTGGTTTTGTGTTTATGCGTCTCTTGTATTTATAGGTAAACTATCATTTGTTGCGTATGTGTATGATTAAAGTTGCTCTATAGTGTGACTTACTGTGATAACTAACACAAGAGAGATGGATATTGATAGTTCTTTATCTGATCATATTAATAGCAAAATTCAGTAATTTGATGGATCTTATAATACGGTATTGCTTTTTGTTGATATACTATAGTAGCAATTGGATATTCTCCTAACATATGATTACTGGAGAACTGGTCAATACTTTAATAAAGTTGTGCAACCAATAATCTCTAGTTTTATACACCTTCAGATGCTATGAAGGATAATTGTGTTGTATTATTTGTAGTTCTTCAATTACTTCAAAGCAAGTGCCTCTGTGCCAGTATTAGCAAGAGGTTATTGTGTTTTTTATGGTATGGAAAAGCCAATGTGATGGAGTACTGGAAATGAATATTTTTGTACTTATTATTCAGAGAGCCTTTGGGACACAGATCTTGTACGCTTACGTGACTTTTAACTCATTTACTATGTGAAAGAAATTACTGAGCCGATTGAAGTTATATGGTTTCATTTACATGTGTGATATAAGACCATACTGTAAGTTGCTATTTGAATTTCCAAACACTATTTGATGAAGGTAGGCTTGTACTGTTATGAGGAGTAGTTAGATGAGAAAGATTATCTCTACCTATGTGAAAAATGATTTAAATGTGCCTTTAGTTTTCCCCTTGTATTTGTATGGTGTTGACACATTCGGTGATGTGTTGGAAAAACAAGATCTAATTTTTGTTGGTGGATTTTGGCAAAAGTCTAAAAGCTTCTTGTGTGGGATAAAGCCAAAAGGAAAATAATTTCCATTATTTGTGTGCTTAGAGACGCAGGAAATTGTTTGGTTTGGAAATTTATTGGGACTATTATTTGAGCCTTATATATTGTGATTAAATTTTGATCCAAAAATCGTTACGGGTTTTTGTGAGTTGTACAAATAATTTCAAAAAAAAAAAAATGTTTAGAAATTGTGTAAATAAGTGGATGTTGTTTGTAGTTCACGTGCTACAAAAGTCACTTTTTTTTTTATTCTTTGATATTATCATTTGTGGTATGATATTTAATATTTTGTATCAAAGAAATTGCAAATGGATTGGTAAGAAAGTATATGATTTATGGTATGTATATTGAGAACATGTGGGGGAAGTTTTGTGCTCACTAGCTACATGTTATACATATTGGTGTTCTCAATATAAGTTGATAGAACTCGATTCTTTGAGAATGTGGGGGTAACTAATTAAATTTAGTTTACCGAAATCTTTATGGGTTTTTTGGGACCTTTGATATTTGAATGTTTATGTATATATCTTTTATGCTTGTACATAATACATATAATTTTAGAGATATCTTGAGCATAAAAATGATGATTTGAATGAAATCATTTGTTATCATGATATATAGTAGCTTATATAGTTATATGTCTTACAGAGAAGATAAGCTAACATTGGAAATGAGTATACTTATAGTGGTTTATAATAAACCATGCATGATTATGGTATTAAAGATATTGAACATGGTGGGTGTTTAATTTGATGAGAAAAATCATCAGTTTTCTTTATATGTGGAGATACTGTTGAAAGAGGTCAATATTATTATTGTGTATTGATTGCGAGAACTCATGATAGCATATATGATAGCATATATTTATAAGAACAACAAAGGTTCTAAATATTCTATATTTTGTGTATGCTAGAGTTATTGAATTAATATGTTTTTAACTTGTGTTTGCACTTTGATAGTCATCTCTGCCGTGTTTGATGGGTATATTGATGCAAATATGTGACAAGTTAATCATATATACTTGTACAAATGAGTATGTATTTTCCCTTGTTGTGGGTCTTGTCTCTAAAATCTGACGTGTATATAACATGTTATAATTAACTATTCTTGAGTGGGCAAGTCAAAAAGTTAGTTGAGACTTGAGAGACATGTTGATATACACTTTGAGAATAGTGTGCCATTTTCTTTGAATTATAATTTGTTAAAATTAGTGTGTAATGAGCTGACACATTTGCAATGGACAAAATGTCGTCAAGTAACAATATAAATTAAAGAAAGATTGGTTTAAGTTTTATTATTGAATCGTCGAGGGGGATGAGGCTTAAAGCCCTTAGATTGAGGAAATCATGGTGGATACCCAACCTTCATTGGTTCAATGTGGTCAAACGAAGCCATGAGATTACTCAATGTGCACCATCTTTTCCCATCCCTAGGGCGTTCTTGGTGCTATTGTGAGGTTGAGCACATGCTCTTAATGAATCCATAGCCTTTATATGGTGGTCCTTATGAGACGGACTTGATGGATTCACCGCTTGTTGCGAGGTTGAGCTTCTAGCTCTTAATGATTCCATATCCCTATTACTTGGGTGGTCCTAATTGAGACGGACTTGATGGATTGACCGTTGATATATGAGAGGTTGAGCATCATATGCTCTTAATGATTTCTTAGTCCAGTTGTTTATTGGTCAAACCCATATATGAGTTGGGTAGATTTGATTTTGATGGACGTGTAGAAATCACCTACGTGAGTGTAAAGGTTTGGCCGCCTTTTATGAAAGATTTTGGGCTGTCTTTCTAGAGCACTCATAAGACCCAAGGTGTGCGCATGGCCTATATAATTGCGTTTATATTTTTCTATCGCGGAAGTTGCACAAAATTAAGGTATAATATGTGTTGCGGGGGTCTCGATTGACCACGTGTAATTCATTGAGTTCAAGAGTACTTCACTCTTTGAATTAGCATCGGTTACTCGCTCACTTCACTACGTATCAATTCAATCCTTCGGACATTGGTACTTAAGTATTCTATCTTTTCCTTTGTCCAGAAATTAAATCACTTGGCCTTTATTGGCCATTAGTGGGGGATTGTTGGAATAATGGCACCCAAAGGTTATGGGGTGATTTGTAACCGATTTGTAATTAATTGTGGGTAATTCATATCCCATAATGTGCCACTAATAAACCCATTTAAGCTACTTTGATGGGTAGTGGGAGGTTACATTTACCATCTATAAATTGGGTGTCCATGTTCACTAGAGTATGAGGTAGAGAGAATGTGAAGCAAGACACATCTCCTCATATCCCCATGTATGATTAGTTTCCGGGCAATTGTATTTGTGTAAGTTCCAAACCTCCATCCATGAGTGCACTTGTTTGGGGGTTGTTGTGTTAACCTTGGGGAGCGACCGGCGGAGACGATTTGCACCAAAGTCGTGCCGAAAATCGCTTTCAAGGCAGTGGCCCTCATACCACGGCGCAACGATTATTTGATAAGTCATCTACTCTATCCTTTATATATTATTTTGTTATTGATCAATACCTTATATTTCCTACAAGATTTACTAGTTTTCACTAGGTTTACCCAATTTCTCCCAATTACCAGTCACCAATTCCTATCCGAAAAGAACGACCCCTAATATGTTAATAATCTAGCTCGTGCAAACTGCGCACACTCTCCAGTCTAGCACTGTCCAGCTAGAGTCTACTGATCTAGCTGCTGCATGCATTGTGAGAAGCAAATAATGGCAACTGCCTTTTGTAGACGGCGACCTTTATAATTAAATGCCAACTATTGATCTGTCTAACTATTGATCTACATTCTTCAAAAGGTTGCTCTACTCATACATTGGTAATTGGTTCTCTCCCCCTCTATTGTGTTTCACTTAGTTACTCATTTGATGATATTGGGCATGGTCACATCTTTACTTTGGATAATTATTACTGTATTTGATATTGTTTTGTTTTGAATAGTTACTTGCATTCCACTGACATCTCTATTTGGATAATCACGTTTTGGTTACTAAGTTTAGTTTTCCTCTGTTCACTTTTTTTATAATGTCTCTCTATGGTTTTATTTGCGGGTTGATCTGAAAGTGTAATGAAATTTTGTCTTGCTATCTATCTGTGGCAAGACTGACAACTATTTAAACAGTTGGATACTGTTGTTGCCAATTTTCCATAGAGGACACGGGAAAATGTGAAAATCGAATGAATTGCTCTTGCTCCTTGGCTTTTGGAAGAAAACAGAGTTAGTTGTTGTTTTCGTCTTGTTTAGTTTTTCAGTTTCGTTGTTAGGAATAAAATCAATCTCTCCTCTCGTGAGAGTTAGTTTGTTCCAATTTTTGGGTATGACTGTCCCTCTTTTTGTGAGAGTACTGTTTATTTTCTATTTCGTTATTCATATGGCGGTACTTCAGATCATCTTCTTCAAAAGGCTTTCTACGATGTCAGATTTATACGTTCAACAAAGCTATGGCGACAGGTCCCTCCACGAAAATGCTGTAATATGGAAAACAACGATTGAAAGGAGATCGTTCGGACTCGTCGAATCTACCATGCTAAATAGCTTTATTATTCGAATGTTATTTGATGTTTTAGAATTGCATCTTGTTATTTCTGATTTCGTTTGCAGATGCCGTATGGCTTATTATTATGAATGAATTTAATTTTCCTCTAAAAAAAATATATATACAGCTCTTAAAAGTGGTGGTCACTAACTCACTATTACCTATTGGTGAAGTTGCAATTTTTTTTATCACCATGTACATATATTCAAGTACTCAATCTTTACATATGTTCAAAGAGAATATTAAAAGTTGTACCTTGATTACTTTAAGTCTATAATTCAGATTGAGCTATGGCCTATGGAGCCTAAACTAGCCTGTGCATGATGCCCGGGCCCTGCACACTAGTTCTATAAAAAAGAAGGAAAACTAACATGCTATGAATTCGAGAAAATTGCTCGATCCGATATTAAAAACTTGTGTGGACTTTAGTTCATGGTGGACCAATAATCTAAATCATTTTTAGATAATAGAGTCACATGCAAACCCGACCAAACCAAAAAATGACGGACAAAGACTAATTTCATAATTTGAAAGTCCACACGCATTCACCCAAAGAAAACAAAAAAAAGTTTTGTTCTTTCGTTTCATTTCATTGTTTCGTCTTCAAACTCTCTATTGGGGGGGGGGAGGGAAACATAAAACACCAATACCCTTTCCCCTCATTTCTTCTATTCAGGTGAGTTCTTGCTTGATTTTGTCAATTTCTCCTTCTTTTCCTTTTTGTTCAAACTGGATATAATACCTTTTACTCAAGTTGTTTAACTATTTAAATTCGTATTTTGAACTATTATAATCAGCAAATTAAAAAGTATTTGAGCTACAAAATTAAGTGCCTCTCTCCCAAACTTAAAATTTGAGCTACATTTTATGATTATTCAATCAAAATTAAAGGTAAAACAGAAACAAAATGTTGTAATTTGACCGAAAATAGATTTATGTTGGTAATATTAGGGAATTTTTTTATTAGGTGCTTTGTGAAAAAAAAAATTAGTATTTGTGTTTCCGGCAGAATGTTAATTGTACTAAGTGCTTCTGATGCGGGAGCAAGTGAGCAATTTAAAGAAAAGAACTAAGAAACAAGCAAAGGAACAAATACTCTTGAATACATCGTGTTGCTTTTATGGTTATGCATTAATGTGGCTCCTACAAGCATGATTACATGGAGTTTCCATGCAAGGTCGGGATTCAAGCTCTTGTTATATGATCAAGTTCATTATGGAGAACCTTGTAATCTTGGCAGTTCTGACAGTTGTTCGTATTTTGGCCATAACTCGCTCACATGAAACCTAAACGTGATGATTCAAATCTCTGTGGAAAGATATGATCGAGATCTACAACATTGATGCTTTGAGTTTTCTCTAATTCAAAGCGCAACATGGTTAAAAACGAGTTACAAGTTACGGAACATATTCCTTGCGCACCAAGGCAACGACTTTAGTTTAGTTATTGTGTCCTAGTTTGCTTTTACTTGTTTAAACGTGATTTATTGTTTAGGAAAGACATAATCTGAATATAATTAGCATTAGGAGTCCATTAGGTATTAGGAAAGTTGTTAGTTAGTTCGTTTTACAATTGTAATCAGTTTCATAGTTAGTTTCCTACTTGGATTAGGATTCCTAATATCTTTAGATTTCTTTGTCTATAAATAGGGGAGACCACGAAATTGTAATATAGACTTTGATGATTAATGATTAATACGTGAGTATTTACCCCCTCAAATTGAGTGAACGAACACGAACAATTTTAATAATCTTCTGTCAATCTGGATCGTTTGAAGTTTTAGAAAACTCCAAAAGCTTGCTCTGATGCCAAGTTGATGTGATTTATTTAGGGATTTTCTGTATTTTTGATAAACAAAATAATAAAAGGGATATACCTCTCGAATCACTCAAGGGGTTGGGGTTTTCGTTCAAGAATCACTCAAGAACAATACTTGCGCATCACACACAAGGGTTTCAAACTGAATCACTCAATTTGAGGGGGTAAATACTCACGTATTAATCATTAATCATCAAAGTCTGAGATTACAGATGCAAAGCTCTCCCCTATTTATAGACAAAGAAATCTAAAGATACTAGGAATCCTAATCCAAGTAGGAAACTAACTATGAAACTGATTACGATTGTAAAACGAACTAACTAACAACTTTCCTAATACCTAATGGACTCATAATGCTAATAATAACCAGATTATTACTTTCCTAAGCAATAATTCACGTTTAAACAAGTAAAAGCAAACTAGAACACAATAACTAGACTAAAGTCGTTGCCTTGGCGCGCAAGGAAAATGTTCCGTAACTTGTAACTCGTTTTTGACCATGTTGCGCTTTGAATTAGAGAAAACGCAAAGCATCAATGTTATAGATCTCGATCGTATCTTTGCACAGAGATTTGAATCATCACGTTTAGATTTCGTATGAGAGAGTTATGACCAAAATACGAATAATTGTCAGAACTGCCAAGATTACGAGGTTCTCCATAATGAACGTGATCATATAACAAGAGCTTTAATCCCGACCTTGCATGGAAACTCCATGAAATTATGCTTTGCATCTATAAACTCAGACTTTGATGATTAATGATTAATACGTGAGTATTTACCCCCTCAAATTGAGTGATTCAATTTGAAACCCTTGTGTGTGATGCGCAAATATTGTTCTTGAGTGATTCTTGAACGAAAACCCCAATCCCTTGAGTGATTCGAGAGGTATATCCCTTTTATTATTTTGTTTATCAAAAATACAGAAAATCCCTAAATAAATCACATCAACTTCACCACAAATTTTCCTGAAGAAATGAAAAAGGTGGTACAATTGCCAATGGTTCCATTGAAAATGAAAATTAGTGATTTTGTTCCATACAGTGTGGAGCTCAAATTCGGAATCAAATCAAGGGATCGAGAGACGCAATTCTGTGGGAGTAGAATTATTAAGTTCAGTGCATTTTGTCTTCACTCTTGTTACGTGGAAATAATGCACTAAAGGTATGTTCTCCTCTACTTTTTCTTTAAATATTCAGTAAAATTTAGTTTAGTTTAGTAAATTTCAGTTCAATTCAGTAAATTTCAGTAAAAAGTAGTTTAGTTAAGAAAAATTCAGTACAATTCGGTAAACCAAAGCACAAATTTACTCTTTATAATTGTAGATTCAATAAAAATAAGTTCAGTTCAGAAAAATTCACTTCAGTAAATTTCAGTTCAGTTCTTGTGCTGGTAAGTTCAGTAAAAAGAAGGTGAAGAGAACATGCCCTAAGACTCTATTTGATTCATTTGGAAAAAACTGAACTTAACTGAAATGAATTGAATTGAATTGAATTGAATTGATTTTTTTAACTTGACCGTTAACCATTTAAATTCATCCAAACATATTCAATATTGGACGCATTTGAAACTATACGTTGAGATCTTTCCGATTACATAATTATCATCATTAATTTATTTTGTAATAAAAAGTTATATGAGTGATAAAGTTACACATGAACTGAACTGGATTGAAAAATTAAAGTGAATCAAACAAAACCTAAAATTCAAGTTTTGATCATAAGATTAATGTTATGCTAGTGATAACCATATAATAAGGAAGATTTTATTTACTTTGAGTGTAAGGGTCTGTTCTCCCCAACTTATTTCTATTTATTTTTGTTTATTTATTTCAACAAACTTCAACATATTTCAGCAAACTTCAACAAAGTTAAATAAAGTTAAATAAAGTTAAACAAAATTCAACAAAGTTAAACAAACCAATATACAAACTAGTTATAAAAAACACTTGAATCAACAAGATTCAACAAAAATAAACAAAGTTCAACGAAGTTCAACAAAGTTAAATAAAGTTCAACAAAAATAAATAAAAAATAAATTTTCAATAATAATTATAAACGTTTTTCAGTGGAGAAGAACATACCCTAAGTTAAGATATTGTCGATACTTCTTTCATAGTTAATATATTGTACAAGAGGTACAATAGACAATAAAGGTCTTACAGTCTTGTTATAAGGTTTATGAAGTCAATTTTTGTAACAATTTTTGGATTTTGGATTTGGATTCGGACTTGACCCTTTGGAGTCCAAAATCCAAAGTCCAAACCAAATTTTTTCCAATAATATTTAAGTCTTAACTTTTATATGTTCACACAAATATATAAATACATAGCTAAAAAAAATCTAACTATTGCTAACTCAATTAGCCTTATTCTTTTCGTCGTCTCTATGCTATATTGCATTTTGTTCTAGTATGTTTCGTTCTGGTCTACAATGCATCCCTATTGCATTTCACTTTTTCTCACTCATGTTCCATTGCACGTCTATTCCATTTCGTTAAGTTCCGATCCCACGTTGTTTCTTCATGTTCCATTTCATAAACGAGACATTTTACAATCCGAAAACCCTAGTAATTATAACATTTGCACCTCACTCTCTCTCTCTCTCTCTCTCTCTCTCTCTCTCTCTCTCTCTCTCTCTCTATCTATCTATATATATATCACTCAATCACTGCATATATACTCTAGTATGCCGCTCTCCTCAATCCTCCTCTCACTCTCAATTCGCCCACACTCGCATTTTACAGTGGAGCATAAAGATTTGCGAAGGACTTGTAAAAAATTTGGATAAATCGGATTGGATCGGACTTTTGAAAATAATTCGGACTCAAAAATCAGAATTCAAATTTAATTCGGATTGGATTTAGACTCAATACTACGAGTCCAAAATATTTCGGATTGGATTTGGATTTGACAATAATTTGAACGAAAATCCAAACTTTCACCCCTAATCTAATGAACAACGGCTGCACATGATATTTTCTATGGCCAATTAACCAGATTGGTATATTAAATGAGACCTCCTCGACAAATTGGTATTTTTCATTGCTCAGGCGACATATTAGTATATTAAAAATATACCGGCGACAAATACACCCAAAATAACTTTTTTTCGTATTTATTATGTATTCCTAAATTTTATTGTGTATTTTTCGTATTTATTGTATATTCCTAAATTTTAAGCCTAAAAATTACTACAAATTTATTTTTCTCCTCTCTTTTTCTTCTCTTTTCTCCCTTCTCCCTTCTCCCTTCTCCCTTCTCCCTTTTATATTCACGTTTCTATGGCTCAATACAGTGCAAAACAATTACACTTCCTCAGATCACATCATTTCTCCCAATTTTCAAACAATGTAAAATCATTAATGGCAATCTCAAACTCAAATTCATCCCCTTATCCCTGATTATTACTTTCTCTAATCTCTCTCCTTGCCTAACCATTCACCACCACAAGTCATCTTCTCAACCTCTCGATGGCATCACACACATGGATGTAAATCCGCCATTGACAAAACCCATACCTTAACCGAGCTTCCCTTCAATTCCTCACTTTCTCTCTCATCTTCAATGTCCTCTCTCCTTCTGATTTTGTGTGAACCAGTATAGCTCTGCTCGACTGCTCTGCTAAGCAATTGAACTTAGTCCAAAGTTTTCCGCAAGGACTTGTGTCACTTTCTCTGGTTCTGGTTGGACCATGAATGGCAGCATAGGTAGTGGAAATGGAGGATGAGAGAGAGAAATCCAAATCAATGTGTTTTTTTAAGAAGAAATTAAATTGCATGTAAATACACTTATTTTCCTGAAAAATGCTACGAATACATCACAAATACAAAAAAAAAAGTTTAATAGAAAATTTCCTTCGGCAAGCTATTTTGGGTGTATTTGTCGCCGGTGTATTTTTAATATACCAATAAGTCGCCTGAGCAACAGAATATACCAATGTGTCGATGGGGTCTCATTTAATATACCAATATGGTTAATTGGCCTATTTTTTATAAAGGAAAACACAAAAGGAGGAAAATTTCATATGCATTGAAAAAGACAAAAGAAGTGGAAATTTCCATCAAAAAAAAAGAAGAGGAAATTGAGCTGACAAAAATTAATCCAACCTGAAATTCAACATTGTACGAATTCGGGAAACCTCCTGATCCGATAATGCAGTCACAGGCGGACCTACCAAATTGAAAAGTACGGACAAAAACTAATTATATAATTTAAAAGTCCACGATAAGTTATTACATATTTAGAGTGTGTTGTTTTTTACTTATTGGATCTTATCCAATCAGTGGAAATCAGTGACAAGACTTTATCCAATCAGTAAAAATCAGTAACTCTTTACTGAATCAGTGAGAATCAGTTGCAGGTAGGTCTGTCAATCAGTGGTAGGTAGGTCTAGCAATGGGCCGGGTGGAGCATCACCCGCATCCACCCATTTAATTTTTCAACTTAATCTGTCCACCAGTCACCCGTCATCTACAAAACAATCCACTCGTATACAATCTACCCATCATCCACGGGTGAACGGGTGAATATCGAATAGTTAACGGGTGAAAAATATCACCAAAGTAATACGTAAATCAACTTATCAATTTACTCATCAAATCGCATCATTAACCAAAGTAACTTTTGACTGCTAATCTACTTGACAAATATAATAAACCTTGTTCAGTTTCAACTTGAACACATATATATTCAACCAATCTATTGAATTGATTCATAACCTCTGAGCACACATTACATACAATACCATACTACCATCCAGTTTAACCAATTTTGGTTGGTCTAATGGTTTGAATTTTGGTTTCCTTACCCATCACCAAGGTTCAAATCCCACTAGGGGCATTTAGAATCCCTTTCCCCTTATTCGCCCTTCCCCCCAAATGCCTGGCCACTAAGCTCGTGGGTCTTAAACCCGAAATGGGCCAGCCTGGACGCGAACCTCCTTATCTCATTAAAAAAAAAAAAAAACCTACCATCCAGAAATAATGATTCCATGGCATAAGCAACCAAATGTATGCTATCTAGAATTGAGAAGTGAGTAGTACTGTAGTAGTATATTGTAACATTATATTTACATTTTTTTTGGGGCGTTGTTATTGCCAGATTAAAAAAATACTAATGTCAGGTCATTAATTGTTTGAGTTGACAATTTAACCCTTTGTATAAATAAGGCAAGAGACTTATTTTCTCCACGCTATCTTTAATTGTCATATTTACAAAAAAATTATGGAAAGATATTATAATTAGGGTTCCTACATTCCACTAACCTAGCAAATAAATCGGCAATCATAAGAATCAAATTATTATTTTTCTAAATTGCTCACGTATCATCCAGGTCTTCTTTTTTCTTCCTGATCGAATACTTATGAATAGGAACTTCAAATGAAATAAGTTCTTTCAGCAATTTGATAAATCTCAACCCCATCCCATGGCAATTACATGTCCAACTCTATGTTTCTTTCTTATTCTTTCTTTCTTTATTTATAATTAATTTTTATGGAAGCTGTAGTTGTCTTTTTATTGCATGAGAGTATGAGTACATGCCCAGATCAATTACCTGCTGATTAGAAGAGGAGTATATGATTCGGATGTATGACAACTTTTCTATTAATTAACTTGAATATTCTTGTAGGATGATAATGCTTCTTTTTTTTATTGCAAGATTTTTATATGGCTATCAATATAATTTAATTTCTATATACTTAATAGGTAAATAAAGTAAGTATACACATAGAAATATTATAAAGAGAATATAATTTGGGTTGTCTTTTTTATAATGAAGGGCTAAATCGTCAACTCAAGTAATTAATAACCTAGCATTAGTGTTTTTTTGACCTGGCAATAACAACGACCTTTTTTTTTGGCAATAAGCATCTATATATCTATATTAAATTATTACTACTAAAACAATTACCGTCTGACATCATCATTGTACACATGGCAACTAAATGCCGTATAAACGGTTACAAAAATTTCCCCTCCAAAGTACATTATGACATCATCTTTAAATTAATAATTAAATAAATATTTTAGGAAGTTCGTTAATACGTAGTAAATGCCGTATAAACGGTTACAACTTCTTACTTCTTTTGCTTCATCACTTTGTTTGACCGCTGGAATTCCTCAGTTAATTTAACTACTACTATAATTTCTCCTATTATCTCTAGCTCCTGGTACAACTCACTTTTTAAAATTCAAGTCCTTTTAGTTCTGTTTTGTCTCTCATTTGCATCTACTTACCAAACGACCAACTGCAATTCAAGAGAAGTAATTAAGCAAAGTGGTTGCCTTAGTTTATGAACTGCATCTGATCTAATCTATTTGTTTATTTATTTTATTTTTTGTTCTCTGTTTTCTGTTTCACTGGTTTGGCTTGCTTTTATTTTCTGAATTTTGGCTAGTGATTTTGCAGGACTATTATTATGTACGTACTACACAATTAGGGGATGGATTGTCAAAGTCAGTCTTCTATTGCATTGGAAATCTGAACAGTTGGGCTACTACACTACAGTTCACACAGGGAAGTGGAGGAAAGAGAAAACTTATTGGCTTGTGTGGGTTGAAGCTTGGGTTTTAACTTGTGGGACTTCAAAACATAATTTTTGATTTGAACTGCTTTGGGTTTTCCTTCCATGCTTGCAATGTCTTCTCTAATCTCATTGTTATTGAATTTCTTTATTTTTACCTTAACTAACCAAATGTTGTCCCTCAATGTCTTTGTTGGCGTGTTTGGTGGTGAGTTTTTCGGATAAGGGTGATGAGTTGGTGACATATTCTCTAGAGCACTCTTTTCACTAATTTTGACAATGCAAGGTAAATGTTCAATCTCCATTTTCACAAAAAGAAAAATAAAAAAAACTAAGTTCTAAAGTTTACTTCTTTTTAGTCTTAACATGCATGAAAATTAAGAAAAAAGCTGCTACAAAACATTTAATTTTACCATTTTCGGTTATTTCTAAATTTTTAGTGTTTGTTTCTTTTAATCATCTATTAACCCACTCCTTTCAGTGACACCATTTTACTTTTTAGTTCACTTATGTGAATTTAATTCGTTTGTATAACTTGCTTTTCTCTAACAATGTTATTATTCATTTTTCACTCCATTCAATTTTAACGATCACTTTTCACATTTCAAGTGAACTTTAACTATTAATTTGCTAATATCAAAGTTGAGTTTCAAACAAAGTTTTATGGTTAGTTTTGTTTTGAATAAGGAGTTATAATATTTTTATGGCTTTAAACAACGTAATAACATATAGGTCAGTTGACTTACTTTAGTGAAAGACAAACATGATTAAACTTGAGTATTTTTTAAAAATACCGTGCATCGCACGGATACTAAACTAGTATATATACATTAAAAATACTATAAACAAGTGATGGGTGGGTGAACGGGTGGATTCGTGGGTGGAAAATTTTCACCCGATCCACCCGTCATCCACCTAATCATTCATTTAAACGGGTTTTCATCCATTTATTTGGGTTGGGTGAAGCGGGTATTCATGGATGCGGGTGACATTGCCAGACTTAATGGCATGACCTTACCCAATCAGTGAAAATCAGTGGAAGAACCTACATTTCAATTCACAAAATCAGTGGCAGGACCTTACTGAATATGTGGGAATAAGTGGAAAGACCTTACGGAATCAATGGATTTCAGTGACGAGGCCTTACCCAATTAATGAGAATCAAAATGTCTTACCTTAAAACTCAGTGAAAATAAGTGAAAAAAAAACGCACCTTTACATTTCAAATTCGTCAACTAACATTGACCGATCCGAACCCAACACAAATCACTCGTATTGTGAAAAAACAGTTGGGAAAATTTAAAAGTATAGAGCCCACAAAACAAAGGAACAAAAGTGAAAGAAAGAATACAATATCTTGTGTGGACTTAGTCCACGGTGAACCAAAGAACAAATCTTTCTAAAAAATATCTTTCATGTCCTTAAAAAATTTATCCTTAATTCACCCTTTGATCTACGGTGAACTAAGTGCACACAAAAGAAGCTAAAGAAAGAAGGGATATTCGTTGTTGCTCCCTAATGGGCCATCCCAAGAATCCCATTCCATATTTATTCAATCGTCCACGATTCTTGCAAAATTATGCAGTTCCCTAAATATACGCACCAATCACATTATCACCCAATCAAATCAAATCAAATCAAATTGGGGAAACTCCGATTCGAATCCAAGCCACTGTCAAATCCCAATTGGGGGAGCCAGCGGTTCAACTTGTTGGTACTAGTTGAATGTTGACGGGGAAGAGAGAGAAGAGCCGCAATTTCCGCTAAGCAAAACAAAGCACACGCATTCACCCCCCCCAAAAAAAAAAAAAATTTTTTGTTCTTTCGTTTCATTTCATTGTTTCGTCTTCAATCTCTCTCTATTGGGGGTTCTACACCAATACCCTTACCCTCATTTCTTCTATTCAGGTGAGTTCTTGCTTGATTTTCTCAATTTCTCCTTTGTTTTTGCTTTCTGTTCAAACTGGGTATTGTTTGATTTTCAGTGATTTCATTCTCTGGTTTTCTGCTCTCAGTTTGATTTTCATACAATTCAATCTCTAAAGTTTTATCCTTTCTGGGTTTTTTCTTGCACATTCATACGCAACAATTGGGGTTTGCTTTGCTATTTCATTTTGCATTAGGGAGATACATATATGTTTCAGTTTGGGTTTTTTTTTTTAATTTTTTTATTTGCTACAGTATTTATTTATTCTGAGTCTCCATTAATTTGAAAAAGCTCAAACCTTGAAGTTTTTGGGTGGAAAGGCACCGACTTGTAATGTGGGTGTCATTCAATTTTGAATGGAAAAGACTCCTACCTCTATATGTCATTGTCACCATCAATAAAAGACCAGACCAATTTTTTTTGGATTTTCTCATTATACCCCTCTTCTTTTCTTTCAATTGACCATCTTCAATCTCTTTATTTTTGCACTCAAATAAAAAAGAAAAAAAATCCCTTATTCAATATTCATATCATCATAATAATGGTTGCATTATTTTGTTTGTCACTTTGTTGCTATGTCATTCTCTGATATATTGGATTGTTATTTGTTATCTGTCTGTTGCTTGCTTGCTCTTGTTGTTAGCTTCTGCTTGAATGTGAAAGTATGGGCCTTTGGGAGGATCACATGAGACATGATCATTTAAATGTCCTTTCTGTTGATTATCTTATCTCCAATACAGGATACATTAATTTATGAGTGATCTCTGCCAATATCTATAAACTGCCAACTTCAACTTTCCCATTAAATTTCCCCACCCAAAAAATAAAACAATTCACAAGGAAGATAATAGGAAAAACCAAAAGAAAAGAAGTTGGGTGGATGGAGGTAATGGATGTCTTTTCAAATACCTTTATTTTGTCAGGGAAAGTTCAAGAGAGGCCCTCCTTATATTTATTCATGAAATTAGAACAGGCTGGATAAATTAAGAAGCAATTAGCCTCATGTTTACACCACATGTATAGTGTTGTGAAGATTTTGCTTACTTCCCCTGGGGATGATTATTAATTAGGTGGGTCATCTTGATATAAGAATATGGTCCTCATGTCACCAACCAACCCTTGCTTGTACTAGTCAGATGCTATTTTTTTTATTTAAGAATGTGAATCTTGATTTTGACTTTAATTGTCCCTGAATGTGATTACTAATCTACTATAGTTAGTTTCATGTTATGTGTGGAACTACAGAATAACGTGTTTGTTATTGCCCATGTGTAAGGTACAAAGAGCTTGACCGCGTTTTGGAAACTTCTTTGACTGCTGAGGCGTTTGTATACATAGTTGGGATCGGGCTGTCAACACAATTGACAGCCCGAGTTTCTTGAACAAGGTCAAAGACAAAAAAGTAATTTCTACAAGGTCCAGGTAAACATGATCAACCTCTCTATATATGACCTGTCTGACTTGCTTTTTGTAGTTGCTAATTCCCTCTTTTCTTGGACGCGTTCATTTCCAACTCATATACTTTTCATTAGAGAAGACCATTCTTTTCTCTGGTACTACTAAAGTTCTTTTTGTGGGCTAAGCCACGGATTGGTTGCATATCATAAGCTATTCAAAACTTCGTGCAGGTGATCTGACATCCTCCAGCACTTGCATTTGTTGGTGTCGCTGTATGGTGATTGCTTTGAGTTTTTTCTATGAGGATTTTGCTTGACATTGCTGTTTATGAGACTTTGAGCTTATTCTGCAACGTGGGTTCCACCATGCCGGGAGTCCTTCAACGACCTTTGTTTGCAGCTGCTGCTGTGGCTGTAGCATCCGTTTCGACTGATCTTCCGAACAAGGTAACAAATTCCAGGTCATCTGACCATTCCATTGCCCCAGAAACAATACTTTCTCAGTCTCATGACGCAGCACCAAGTTCAGAGTCTTCATGGGTGTCTCACATTTCAGTCTCCAAGCTTGCTAGATTGTCTTTTGTGACTAGAATTGGGGTGCCAGTGCCAAATATTAAATCCTACCCTATACCAAGTTGCAGTGGAAATTTTGTTGGAAACTCTGTTGCTTCTTTGCCTGCCTTGGTTAACCTCTACCAGTCCGCGGAGTTGGCTAAGGCCTCAAAACCGAAAATATACTCTTATACTAGTCCAAGTGCACCGTCTGAGGATTTGTACAGATGGCATTTGCCGGAGCCTTCAGCAATTGATGTCGATGGCAAGTCAGATTGTTCATCTGCAAAGTGTAGGACAGTGGTGGTTTTGCTTGGATGGTTGGGAGCTAAGCAAAAGCATTTGAATAAAATGGCTGAGTGGTACACCTCCAGGGGCTTTCATGTCATTACCTTCACCTTTCCAATGTCTGAAGTTCTCAGCTACCAGGTTGGTGGGAAAGCTGAGCAAAATGTTGAGTTGCTTGTGAACCATCTTGCTGACTGGCTGGAAGAGGAACACGGGAAGAATATTGTTTTCCACACCTTCAGCAACACGGGGTGGTTAACGTGAGTCTCAATGTTCTTTTTCTTGTTCACCAAATTTTATACTCTCTTTACAGGGACAGTTTGCACATTATGTATTATTATTCGCCTTGTACAGCTATGGAGTTGTTCTGGAGAAGTTTCAGAAGCAAGATCCTTCTCTATTGGGCAGAATCAGAGGCTGTGTTGTGGACTCAGCTCCAGTTGCAGCCCCAGATCCTCAGGTGATTACACCAAGCATTTTGTGTGAATTCCTTTTGCTGAAGTGGTGTTTTCCTAGGTGCTTTGGTAAAATATTTGTTTCTTTGAGCATCTAGTCTCCGCCCAGTTGCCTGCTAGTTCAAGTCATCACCTTTTTACATTAAATCATCAGATTGACAGCATTTCCTTCTGTCATTTACTAACTTATGATTTTGAAAATCTTCCTTTGTGACATTTTCTTTGCATGCAACCTGACTTCTATTTTTCTGGGCATAAAAATTGAAAAGTACTTCAGGTTTAGGACCTCTACCAATTTGCATAATTATGTTGCCTTTTGTTTGAGCAGGTTTGGGCTTCAGGTTTCTCTGCTGCTTTCTTGAAAAAGCAAAGTGTAGCAACAAAGGGATCAACAACTTCACATGAGTCAGCCAAAGAGGGATCTGTAGAGGAGCTGAAACCTGCAGCGACGGAAACAGCATTACTTGTAGTTCTGGAGAAGTTTTTTGAAGTGGTATTAAACCTTCCTGCTGTGAATAGGTACAGACCTATCTTTTTCTTGTGGAATAATTGCATTTTCTAAGCCTTAATACAATCATGCAGTGGTCAAAGCAAACGCTGGTTAATTTTTTCTTTTCGGGAATTGCAAGATTAAATAACACTTAACCATATTACATCTGTCCACAAGAAATGCTCATAAGAATTGTACAATGTGTGTTTTCGTTGTGACGCTGGGTGCAATTTATGCACTGGTGTGTTATTTTGCAACATCATTGGGTACCTAGAGTCTAAGGCACAGTTGCACACTAGCTCCTGCCATTTTCAACTGGTAACAAGTTTAGGTTCATGCTTTTGTGGCATGTAACATGTGTAGATGTGCTCTTTTTTTTATAGAGGCAAGATGCTTACGTTCATGTCCTGTTCAATACAGGAGGCTATCAGATGTTATGGCCATGCTCTCATCCAGACAACCAAGCTGTCCTCAGCTATACATATACAGCTCCGCAGACAGGGTCATTCCAGCACACTCTGTTGAATCATTTATCGAGCAGCAGAGAA
Source organism: Tetragonia tetragonoides (assembly GCA_038025085.1). Taxonomy (NCBI): domain Eukaryota; kingdom Viridiplantae; phylum Streptophyta; class Magnoliopsida; order Caryophyllales; family Aizoaceae; genus Tetragonia; species Tetragonia tetragonoides. The sequence goes on along the minus strand of CM076151.1, from coordinate 40,226,814 downwards.
TATCTGGGCATAAGGTCAGGTCTTGTGATTTCATCTCCACACCGCACGTAGATCACTTCCGGAATGACCCACAATTGTATACTTCTCAGCTTACCAATTTTTTGGAAGAGTGTGTATTAACATGTTGCAAAGGGTCACTGAACTGAAGGGCTGCTACCCATCCCCATATTGATTCTTTCACACAATTTTTTTTCCAACTTCTATAGGTTCTAGATAGGTTGATTTTTTTCAGATGTTAACCAGAAGGGGAAAGAAGATTTTCCCTAGGCTTGATACCAGCTATTCATATGTCAATGTACAAAGTTATTGTTTCATTGAATCAACTATGAGCTCTATCGCAGTGTTTCCTCACTACCCCATTACTTTCCTTCCCTACATCTCCGTCCCTCCCTCTCGACTCGCAAGTCGCAAGTAATGTTTACGTCTTTCGTCAGAGACTATTCTCCTCTCTAGTTATTATGCAGTCTCTGGTAGGCCTGGCAATGGGTCGTGGGTATCCACGAACCCGCTCCACCCGCCCTATATAAATGGGTGAAAATCCGAATAAACGGGTGATTTGATGGGTGGTGGGTGGATCGGGTGATGATTTTCCATCCGCGAACCCGACCCGCGAATCCACCCACCACCCGTTTAATATTTTATTTTTAAAAACATTACAAACCTAAGTTCACCAAAACCCCTAAAAAACAATAGAATCCCTCCTCACTTCAATACCTTCTCCTCTCTCTGTTTTGGACATTCTGGTCCAAAATCCACCATAATTTTTTGGATCTAGTTTAACAAATACTTGATGCCACTGGCGAGAAGTTACTGGAAAATGATACAACTATTTACTTGGCTGCTTTAGCTCACACTTATCTTGTCTTCCATGCCTGGAAATCTCATGTCAAGTTTGTAATTTGATTGAAAATCAAGCTGTTGAAACTTTGTGCCCGTATTTTGCACCCAAAAAAAAACTTTATGCCTGTATTATGTCTGACCTCTTTATTTAGTTTAGTGATTTATTTCACCCGTTAATCATCCGAATCCACCCGTTTATCCATGGATGATGGGTGGATTGGATACGGGTGGAGTGTTTCGTGGGTGATGGGTGGACGGGTGAAGTTGAAAATTTAAACGGGTGGATGCGGGTGATGCTTCACCCGACCTGAACCCGATCCATTGCCAGGCCTAGTCTCTGGTGCTTATGGAGCTTGTTTTCGAAACAAATTCACCTGAAAGTGTATTCTTATCCAACATCAAACCAGCAGTGACCAAAAGGCGCGACCAAAAGTAGAGGAGCAAAGAGATCAGTGATGGAGAAACAATTCCTGTTTGTTTTGCTTATTGCCAAGTAATGGGAGTTTTGATCTTTGACGTATTTCGGCACATGGTTGATCAACTGATCACAGTGATCAGCCAAAGAAAAAAGCGCATTGGACCTGATTGACCAAGTCCGTAGCCATCCATATATGCTGGTATTCACTCTTTTTCTTTTAAAGGAAGGAGTATTCAGTCTATTTTGATTACTCAATTAGCTTATCTAATACAAAAAAATAAAATAAAATACAACCAAATAATAATAATAATAATAATAATAATAATAATAACAATAATAATAATAATAATAATAATAATAATAATAATAATAATAATAATAATATTATTATTATTATTATTATTATTATTATTATTATTATTGAAAAACTATTATTATTATTATTATTATTATTATTATTATTATTATCATAAACTTCATGTTAAAAGTAATTATTTAAAAATCTAACTCTTTCGAAAATACTCGAAAAAAATAAAAAAAAAATACTCATAACTTTCCTCGGAGATTAACTTTATTTTTAATTTTCTCTACTCATTTGTCATGGTAATCATAAAGAAGAGAATTAACAAGTTAACTTCAACTAATGTCACCTTGCTTTGGTGCTAGTCAATATTGTTCATTAAATTACACTCGTGAATATGACTTTGCTTGAGTGAATTGAAGTTTAGACTCGCAAAAGTTATTGTCGTCCCCACATGTGAAACCGATGCTTTAGATCTTGTTGGTTACCACTTTTGCATTCAGTGATTGACCTAACATTTCTTGCAAGATAGTTCACTAATTTATAGGATTACACTTATATTTTATGGTTGTGATTTGTGAATGAACTATTTCTCTATCTCGTTTTGATTTGTGAATGAACTATTTCTCTATCTCATTTGAGATCGGGACAATTAATTACATATGCTTTTTATTTTAATGAATTTATAAAGGATTCATTGGTTAACCTAGTCCAAACTTAAATGATAAAATGGAGATTGGTTACTCTAATTACCAACCAAAATGATGGTGGTGTGGTCGTGGTACCTAAAGACAGGTAGAGTATCCTTTTATCAAAAGATTACGTGCATCTGGTGGTCTAATTGACAATTCATAATCATTCGATGAAAAAATCATTACGAGGCAACTACCTCAATAATAATCCTCTCTCTATATATAAAGTTGGCATATTTCGTGAGTTTTGAGTCATGCCACATCATTAAATGTATTATTAAAATAATTTTGTAAAAAATAAAATTGAGAGTTTGACTTGTGATGAATAACTAGAGTTTTATAAGTGTTATAACTTAATCTTTGTCAAAACTTCAAAAGCAAATGTAATCTTCTACACATCTTCCAAAAAAAATAGTATTTGTACCATCGTATTCGCATCGAAAAATACTTCAAAATGAGATGCATTTAGAATATGTTTAATCTTCACCTATAAGATATAGGCCAAATTACCAAATTGATATTTTTATTGGGAGGGGAGTGACAGATTGGTATTTTTTTTTTCTCCGACGACATTTAAGTCTTTTTATTGGTCTTCGGCGACACATAAGTATTTTTATTGTGAATCAATGACACTTTACCCCCAAAATCCCGCCCCGACGAAATCTTTTTTTTTGTTTTCTCGTTATTTAGCATTTATTCATATTTTCTACCAAATATGAAAACACTTACTTTTTCGTTATTTAGCATTTATTCCTCTTTTCCAATCAATTACATTTAAGAGGCATTCCTAAAAACTCAACCTCTCTCCTCTCTAATTTACCTACAACAATTGAGAAAATCCATGTCTTAAGCCAATGAAAAAGAAGAAAAAAACTAATACCAAAACAATCAATTTATTCACTTATTCCCTTGATCGTGCTCGTGTTCTTCGAGTGAGAAGGCGCCATGAATTGGGTGAATTGAGTATTCTCAATTGGGTGAATTAGGATTCTCTCTAGTTTGGTGAAGAATCCTAACTTTTGTCCCCTTTTACAGTTATAAGCAGGCACGATGCAATTGGAGAGAGAGAGCCAGAGATATTTTCAATTTTTCAATATACTACAAATGTACAGTAAATATATTAATTGCAACTAAAATAAGACAAAATGGTAGAAAATAGGAATAAATGCTAAAAATACAAAAGAAAAATAATAATAAGAAGTTTTCGTTGGGCAGTATTTTTTGGGGGTAAAGTGTTGTTGATTCATAATAAAAATACTTATTTGTCGTCGGATACCAATAAAAAGACCTAAATGTCGCCGGAGAAAAAAAAAATATCAATTTGTCACTCCCCTCCCAATAAAAATACCAAATTGGTAATTTGGCCTATAAGATATAATTTAAAATATATAATATTGAAGAATAAAATAACAAGAAAAAATATATATATATATATACTTAACCCGTGCATGGCACGGGCATCATTACTAGTGATTAATTAATCCAAACACAACTCTAATTATTACTAGTACCAATAAATTTTTATTTATTTGGGAATTAATCCAATTACGCGCGCCTGGCGTGCGTAAACTTAAATATAAACCCCCCCTTTCCCAACAACAAGCAACAACTTCAATCAAAAAGAGTCAGATTAGGGTTTTTCGTAACGAACCCTAATCTCTCTCCAATTGGGTTTTTTTTTTTTTTTTTTTTTTTTTTACTTGCGAGCTCCATCAATGGCGATAGGGGAGGAGAGAGAAAACATCACTAAATCATGCATCATAAACTCAATTCTTCGAGACGACGAGCTTCGTTCAATACTATCCAAAATAGAGATCGACAAAGACAAAGAGGTTTTCGGATTGGTTTGTAAAAGATGGCTTCACCTTCAAAGTACTGAAAGGAAGAAACTTTGTGCTCGAGCTGGACCCCACATGCTTCGTCGCATGGCCGCACGGTTTTCTCGTCTTCGTGAACTTGATCTTTCTCAGTCTCTTTATAGATCGTTTTATCCTGGTGTCATTGATTCTGATCTCTCTGTTATTGTTGATGGCTTCCCTTTTTTAAGGGTCCTCAATCTTCACAACTGTAAAGGTTTGAACTAATTAACTTTGCTATTTCTTGCTGAAAATTTGTGCTTTATTTTTATTGTGCTCTTTGATTGTTATTTTCAAAATTTAATAGCGGAATACTGAAATTTAGTCATATATTGAACTGGGTTTGTTATTGATTGATACTTTTGTGCTATAATGTAGAGAAAGATTGAGACTTTTACTTTTTTTATTTTTATTTTTTTTGAAGTCTCCTTAATCATAAAGGTTGAGGCTTTGGGCTAAGCTAACTTATTTTGGATAAGTTTTTTAAGTTCTTCGTAATTCTTTCATTGTCTTTCTCCAACTTTGCAAGTAGAATGCGGAATAATGCTCATATATTGAATAATTGAAATGATCGTCACTCATTGAGACTATTGTAAAGGCTTGAGCTTCACTGACTTCTTTTTTTTTTCCTTTTTTTTTGCTGGAATTTTGGAATTTATGTTATGCTCTGATTCAGTTTCTCGGGTTTTGCTAGTGGAATGATTGAATGCAGGACAAAATTGCGACTTTTCGTAGTTTTGATTTTGCACTGTTTATGATTTCCTTCCAGTTTTGCAAGTGGAATGCTGAATTCTAGCCTTAGATTGAAATGGGCTTACCATTGACTGAGACTATATGTTTAAATGGATAGAAAGATTGGGACTTCCTCCCCCCCCCCCCCTGGGAATCATTTTGATGGACTATAAGAGGGAGGAAAAGAATGTATGTTTGGGAATTTGGTAAATTAGTTACCTTGTATGAGGCTGTTTTACAACGAGTTTGCGCACTGATGATACTAGATATGTTTTGTTGTGCTGCTATCCTGTTTTTTTGGATTGTGCATTGTTGACTGTAGTCTATTATAGGTTTAAATTAAGCTCATTAAGTACCTCCAAGTCATTGAGCTATCTGGTATGAGCTTAAAACTAACTAACTTTACTGTGGACATTGTTCAATAATGTCTGAGCTAAGAATACTTAAAGTAGCAAGCTATATTATAAGTAGCAAAAAGTGCGGATCTTGATGCTTGGTTCATGCTCTTTTACATTACAAGTTTTGCCTGCTACTTCCTGTGATTGTTTGATTACTTGCACCTCTTCCTTCATGCATTTGCATCCCTTTCATTATGTGGGCTTCGGTAACTTAGAATGTGCAGGGCATTGTTTTTCAGGGGGGGGGGGCGTGGAGAGAGATTGGGGCGAGGATATTTATGCTGCATATTTGGGCTTTTTAACATGTGTAAATTTGTGCTAGTATTGCAACTTTTTATCTGTTTCCCAAGAGTAATTGTTATCATGTTGACACCCACTACCTCAACTTCAAAGTGGCCATTCAGTTGTGGGTTATGTAGTTTCCCTTTGAGTAAGTGAAGAATGAGCCAATTTTCAGCTCCAATGAAGCTTGATATTCTCATAAGGCATAGTTCCATTGGCATCTGACCACTCGTCTTTTTAGTTGAAATATTGTACTTCCACCACTGAAAATTCCTCTTTGAATAAATTGGAAAAATGGACCAAGATCTATGGCTTTAGTCTAACTTTGATGGGCAACATTGGAAGAATGCTTATTGGGAATATACTGTTTGACTTGCAGGTATCACAGATGCTGGGCTGGTTGCAATTGCAAGCAGTCTTCCCTCTATGCAGTCGTTGGATGTATCTTATTGCAGGAAAGTGACAGACGAGGGGTTATCTGCTGTGGCTGAGGGTTGTAATGACCTTAGAAGCTTGCATGTATTGGATGCAAATTTGTTACTGATAATGTATTGGAAGCTCTTTCCAAAAATTGTCGTAATCTAGAAGAGTTGGGTCTGCAAGGATGCACTAAGATAACTGACTCTGGGCTTACTGTTCTTGTTAGTGGATGCAAACAGCTCAAGTATTTAGATTTAAACAAGTGCACTAATTTGGGAGATAGTGGCATTTGTAGTGTCTCGGGAGCCTGTTCAGCCTCTTTAAGAACTCTGAAGTTGTTGGATTGCTTCAAAGTGGGAGATGAGGCTATCTCGAGTGTGGCTAAGTCCTGCAAGAGTCTAGAGACCCTAATTATTGGTGGTTGTCGAGATATCTCTGACAAATCCATAAAAATGTTAGCTGTTTCCTGTAACCGCAGCCTTAAGAATCTGCGGATGGATTGGTGTTTGAGCATCACTGATTCTTCCCTGAGCTGCGTGCTAATGCATTGCAAAAGCTTAGAAGCCCTTGACATCGGATGTTGTGAACAGGTGAAGGATGCTGCTTTCCAGAGACTAGGCACCGGAGAAGACTATGCTGCAAGTCTGAAGGTTCTGAAGATCAGCAACTGTCTGAAGATAACAGTTGCAGGAATAGCTTATGTCTTGGGTGCCTGCAAAGTCCTAGAATACCTTGATGTCAGATCTTGCCCACATATCACTAAGGCGAGCCTCGACGAGGCTGGAGTTCAGCTCCCTGAAACTTGTAAGGTGAATTTTAACGGGAGCTTGGCCGAGCCAGACGTATTGCTTTGAGTGTGGATTTTGTGGTCGAGAACTTGAAGGGAGTCTCCATCTCAGAGATTGAGGGATGTCATATAATTAGGTAAAGGTTGATCTTTCCTTTTCCATTGTTGTCCTTGTAATGATTATGTGTTGTGTTATCATAGTCTTGTTTCTGTATTTATTATCCTACCAAAACCTCATTCTGTAAATTGTGTTTAGTGATATGTACATTAGCAATTACCATGATTGTTGGTTGGGACATAATAGTCAAAATATTACCATTGATGTTATTAGAATTACCATGATTGTATGATAGTACTGCAATAATACTAATATTTGTTCATTGTTTTTTTGGGAGCTTATGAGTTATGACCATTTTATTTTGTTATGGATATGCTCAATTACATGTCATTTGATTTCATCTCAAATGATCATGAATGGGAATTGGATAATTGCAAGGGGGCTCATATTACCAAATACCAATGCAAAATGTAAAAATTACTATACAGCAAAGAAAAAGATTCAAAGAGAAAATCACAGTAAAGACAAGTGTTTTAAGTGTGAGACAAGGAAAACAAAACTTGGCCGCAGGTATCAAAGTTGAAGCAGAGCTGCATAATGACAAACAAAGACAAAAGTGAAAAGACCCCATGTATCCCAAACTTGAAATTTTCTAGAGGATCGCTGGACCACCGGGCGGCGTTATATCTGGTGGCGGTGGCTGTTGAGGCGGAACGACTTCCGGGGGAACCACATCCGGACCCGGTGGTGGCTGCAGAGGCGGTGGAACCACGTCAGGTCCCGGGGGCGAGGGGATGGGAGGCTGTGGAAAGCCTGGACCAGGAGGGTTGGGTGTCGGGTCCGGTGGTGGAGGGGGCGGCCCTATCTCTCCTGGCGGTGGTGTTTGGATAAATTCGTCCGGCATTGCAGAAGGATCGATTTCCGGAGAACCGATCGGGGTTACAGGCATTTCAGGTGGCGTGGCGCCAGGATCCACCTCCTGCTGGCGCCTGAAAGGGATCTCCGGCGGTTGGCCGGAGACATAGCAGGCTAAAGGGTAGTGGTTGTGAGGCTTTATCTTGGTTCTGCATGAAATGATGTAGGGGGATAGAGAAAGTGAAGGGACATGCACATGATTATAATGAGTTTTGGTGATGGCAAGTGAACAAAATGGAATGGTTTTTTTGAGGAGATGGATGAATGAATATGATGTAGAAGTGCTAAAACTGAAAGGGATGCTTGACATTTTGGTGGAAATCAAACCCAGGATTTTAATAGTACTAGTTTTAAGTCTTTAACTGGTAACAAACCCAAAACAAATTGTTGCTTCGGTTGGCCAAGAGTATGTGTATGGGAATTGCGAGTGTTGGTCATGGTGCTTGGGAAAATTGGGACGTTTATACGCTTGACAAGTGCTTTATACGTGGCAGTAGGTGTTACACGTGCACGTCGGTTGCCATTTCTCAACGGTGTTCAATAAGACCTTCTCTCTTTTAAAATCACAATAGTTTGGACATGTGGCAAGAATTTGGATCCTCTTCAATACCCTTTTCCTCGCATTATATATGTGGATGTTTGACACGTGTAGAAGATACTCCTTCCGTTCCTGTCAAACACTATTATTTTCCTTTTTTGGATGTTTCATACAAACACTCTCATTTCTATGTTTTGTAAAAGAATTGCTACTCTTTTACAATATCACCCTTCACATTAAACCTCAACCACCCCCCACAAAGAAACCCCACTCTCCTATCTTTCTCTCTCTCCTCATCCCATGTGGCCATATGATTAACAAACTAAATTTAAGGGTAAAAGTGGAAAGCACATGTCAATATAAGCTCTCCTTGGTTTTTGTGTCAAAAGCAAATGGTAGTGTTTGACAGAAACAGAGAGAGTATATCCTTATTATTTTTTGTTTGTAATCAACTTAATATGTATCAAGTATCCACAAATATAATGTATAAATGTGAGAAATGGGATATTAAAGAGGATTCAAATCCGTCTGGCAAATCAAGTAAACACAAAAGCATCTGAAGCCTAAGCTTCATCATTCATAAGCTTTTACTCTTTTAGTGCTTAAAATGCACAGCTCGTGGTAAGAGAGAATGAATATAACAAACAAAAATGCAACATTACGATTTACAAATGCAGACAACATTACAATTTTGTTGTGGTGTTGTGCTTTCTACAACAAATAATGATCTGGTCATATCAACCAATAACCACCCCAAAAAGCATGAATATAGTGTACTATCAACGCCTAGCTATTCGCACCAAAAAAAAAAAAAAAATAGCCTAGCTATAACACGAAGATTTTGACCAAAAACACAAGGCACATTCTAAATGACATATAAAGTTCATACAGAATCTGAAACTCGATCTCCATAGATCGAAAGATAAACTAGAATTGGTAAACGCATTTGAGGATTAGGCCAATACACAAAATCAAACCATATTCCAAAAGGTCAACACCCTTGATGAATTACAGTTATCATGTGATTATACCAAAAGTATACCAAAGACCCACTAGAACGATATCAATAGCACATTGAAGCAATATCAGAGGTACACTAAAGCTATACTAAAGGTACATTACATTTGGTTGAAAGGTGCATACACATTTCATCATAATATATTCCAAAATTATACCAAAGATACACTACATGAATATCAAAGGCACACTAAGATTATGCTAAAGATGCATTACACTTTATATAACTTCTTGTAATATCTAATCTTTAAAACAAGTTCAATTATAAACTTAAAATAAAATCAACAAAGGTCACACAAGCCCCTATATCATTGTAAAGTTTGGCTACACAAGCCATCAACGTTGAAAATAGGTTGTCTAGACTCCCAACGTTCTATTTTTGGCCATGTAGACCCTTGAAGGGTGGAGAATGGGGAGAGTGAAGTACACTCTCCGATTGCATAATTTAGTTTCACAAAAATATGATTTAATGGTTTAAGTTAAAACTTAACTTCTTGTAAATGCAAACGAATTCCTCTACTTTTTCTCATTTTGAATTAAATGCAAGAGTTAGCACTAAGTTTTTTTTTAGCTGCTAGTTTGATCAACTTTTTATTTTACAAGAGGCAATAATATTTTTGCAAAAACTATATATTTTTTTTAACAAAAGGCATCAATATAATTGGCTATAAACTAGAGAATAATAGATCATTGGTTTTTTTAGTTATTTTTTAACGAAATAATAATAATTTATTTAGGCAAACTTATTGTCAATATGATTGATCACCGTCATTCTAATAAGATTTTTACTGCTAAATACATTCTATTTTTCACTAATTTTCTTGTCATCCGATAGTCTATAATGGATAGTCTTGTAGCTAATAACTTTTGATATGTTAAGGTCAAATTAAGTATAAAAAAAAAGTTGTAAAGTTTGGTTAGTTCACAATCAAATTAAGAGATGAAAATAAAAAAGTGTCTAGTAGCAAATATATTGAAGAGGAATAAAAGTGTTTGATTGTCAATAGCCTATTTTATTTTATATTTTTAGTGTGTGTTATTATTCTTTATACTACAATAACTATTTTATAGTATTATCAAATGCTCATTGAAATTAATAGGATAAACAATAAATGATAAAAAATGAATAAATGATTTAAGTTTTGATTTTTTCTTAATATCTATTCTTTAAAACACATGTTTCATCGAAGAGTGTACATCAGTTTCTTATTTTTCGGCCATCTAAGGGTCTATACGACCAAAAATATAATGTCGGGGTTTTATACAACCCATTTTGAATGTTGGTGGCTTGTATAGCCAAAATAAACAACGATAAGGGTCTACATGACCTTTGTTGAAATAAAATATATCCCAAAAACAATATGCCCAACAATTGAACACAACTATTTCTTGGACATCTAATTATTAGTAACAACGAGTGAACAACTATTGTTGTCACAGCGACCTAGCAGGCCCCTGCTGTCAGAGAAAACACATTTTAGGTCTACTGTTACAACAACACAGCTGACACCGCTCTGAAAGATAAACGGCCAAGCTCAAGATTCCAGATTCCAGATTCGCATCTCTAATTGATGAAGTTATGAGCGTGGGAACATTTTATGTTATGAGTTAGCTAATTAGTTTGATTTTTGTGGTAGATTAATATTCTCTTTACCACTATATATGTATTTGTATTTGGGATTAGTGTTTCTTTATTTGTTATTAAATAACTTTGTTGATTAATGGTGTCTTGTATTGCGTTTAAAGCTCTTCATTTTAATATTTACGCGTGAGGCATAGATGGAGTTTTTTTTTGCTTCCACTTCAACCACTACTAGCAACAGCAAAAAAAAAAAAAAAAAGTCAACATATGACAGCGGCCGGTCAACAATCACTGTCGTAAGTGACCTACGATAGCGGCTAGTCAACAACCGCTGTCGTAGGTTAAAACTAAGTCAAAGTCAATTTTGACTCATATGCGACAACGGTTAGTTTGTAACCGCTATCGTAGAGCTTGGCATACGTCTGCGCTCAAGACAAAAGCGGTCGAAACCGTTGTCTTAGGCCGAAATTGACCGCTGTCTTAGGCCGAAATTGACCGCTGTCGTAGGTGTTTATTGGTATAGTGATTCCATCATCAACAACAAATGCTATCGAAATTAAACAGTTCAACCAAAATTTCAACTATTCAATTAGAAAAAATAAAAATGGAGTTATTACTTAACAACTATAAGTAATTTTTCCAAACATAGCCCCAATCTATTTTCGGATCTAAAGTAATGTTCTCTTTAACGGAGAATTGCAAAAGGAAAATACACGAATAATGGAACAAATTATGAGACAAAATGGGGTACAAAATGAAATACAACACGAAACGAAACCGAGAACATGTGGAAAAATAAAGGGTGTTACTAAATACCGCCCCTAAATTACCACCTACCGCCCCCCCAAATTCCAATTTTGCCCTTTTATAAATTTTGCACTCATCCTCTCCCTCTCTAACTCTCACACCACTCCCTCTCTAACACCCACTCTACCACCCACTCTCATAGCCAACCTTCATCAACATCGGATGTCTGCCGGCGACGAGGAAGTGCCGTCGACGGTGGCGGAGGTAAAAAAATTTTTTGCGCATTTTTTTGCACGGTCGTCTGCCGATGGGTGAGTCGTCTGCTACAGGCGACTCACCCTTGGGTCGGTCGTCGGTCGCAGACGACTCACCCAAGGGTGAGTCGAGATCGGCAGACGACCGACACCAAAAAAAAATAATTAATTATTATTTATTATTATTATTTATTATTATTATTATTATTTATTGTTATTATTATTATTATTATTATTATTATTTATTGTTATTATTATTATTATTAATATTATTATTATTATTATTATTATTATTTATTGTTATTATTAATATTGTTTCTTCCATGGTCCAAACGGATTAAGCTAACATTGTTTTCGTTGTTTTCGTTAGGTTCCTTTGGAGCGGTTTGGTGGTGATGGTGTTGATTACAGTACGCATTTCGTCACTGATGAGTTATTTGATAGTGATACAGATGCAATTAATTGGGCAAAACAAATTGCCCTTACTATCGGGTTTGAGTTGATAATTTCGTCACACAAGAAGAATGGAAGCGTAAAATTGTTAAAATGCAATCGAGGTGAACGCTACAGAGGGGAATTAAGAGACTTAGATACTGCTGCTCGGAAGAAATCGAAAACAAAGGCTTGTAAATGAACGTTCCAGTTAAGAGCTCGGCAAGTGTATGGGTCCAGTAGTTGGATGATTGTCACATTGCCTGGGATTAGGGGTACGCACAACCATGACTTTGCTGTGTTTCCTGAGGGATATCGTCAGATGAGTGGTCTTAGTCCTGGGTCAAAGAAACTCGTTCGTGACATGACTTCGGCACAAACAAAGCCATGTGCTATCTTGGCCGCTATTAAGGAAAAATTTCCCGAGGACAATGCAACTAGACGGCATGTGTACAACCACAGAGATCGTATAAGGAAACTTGATTTTGAAGAGAGAGATGTCATTGGTCAGTTTCATCATTTAGCTGTGGAGAATAAGTACGTACATTGGACAAGAGCCGACCGAGCTACTAATGAGGTAACTCACGTGTTCATGGCACACCCTACATCAATTCAGTTACTTCGGTCTTTTCGTTGGTTGATTGGCTTAGATTCCACGTACAAAACAAACAAGTATAAGATGCCGTTTCTTGAGATAGTGGGGATGACTCCAACCAATAAGAACTTCCTCATAGCTTATGCCATTATGAAGGATGAGACTCAGGCAAGCTATGCGTGGGTCTTAGATAAGTTGAGGATGCTTATTGGAAATGATGTACACCCAACAGCAATTGTGACCGATCGTGAGCTAGGGTTGATGACACCTATTAGAGAGATATTTCCCGAGAGTGCCCATTTGCTCTGTACATGGCACATTAACAAAGTCGTTGAAGACAAAGTGTACAAACTTTGTGGAAAAGATAAGCTTGTCGCGCAGAGGTTCAAGAACGGGAGGTGGAAAATTATCATGGAAGCTTCCACAAAAGCTGCGTACGATAGAGCAGTGCGTACGATGAAGGTTAGTTGGAGGAATTACCCTCACGTGATATCCTATGTAGAGGAGACCTGGCTGAGATACAAAGAGATGTTTGTGGCTACGTGGACGAATAAGGTGCTACACCTTGGCAACACTACGACTTGTAGGGTGGAGAGTGCACATGCCGCGCTAAAACAGTGGTTGAACTCCTCAACTGGAGCTTTGGACAATGTTTGGAACAAGGTCAACAAGTCAATCGAGTCACAAATAACTGAGATCAAGTACACACTTGAAGAGTGCAGAAGACGAAGAAGTGTGATGTACTCGGGTTTCCCATCGAGTAACGTCGTGCGGAGTACTGGTATGAAAACCCATAATTTATTAACATGTACATAATGTTGTTAATTACTTTTTGATAAGTACTATTAATGACTTTCTATTATATTGTCTTGCAGCTGGACACGGAATAGATATCACTGAATTCTATCATGTTAACAAAATTCCGGGAATCATCATACCTTTCATTGAAGGATATCTCGATGTGCTTGGGGATGGTAATTGCGGTTTCCGTGTCATTGCGGACTACATTTTCGGAGACCAAGAGCAATGACGATTGACGAGAGTTTGCATTGCACACGAACTCTTAGCTAACCGAGCATTGTACGAAACCCTATACGTTGAAGGGGTCGACGCTGGTTACCGCCGTATTATGTGGGACGGAGGTGCGTGTAACGATGATCACTGGATGATAGTAGTTGAGGATTTGTTCCCGATTGCCAACCTCTTCAATGCAGCGATTATGTTATTCGGATACGGCAGCGGAAGGGGGTTATATTCTTGTTACACAGTGCTACCGTTGCAAGCACCTTCGACTGCTACACGTCCAAGTAGGGAAATTGTCATGTGTCATTTAGGTGATTCGTACATGCATTATATCCGTCTGGATTTAGCCTCAGATTTTCCTGTTCCTCCGATATGCGCAGCATGGTTTACTTCCCGTTCTGATAGTGTCACATGTGGAGAGTGGTCGTGATTATTGGAGGTAAATAAAACAACAAATTACAATAAAACAAAAAATGTAAATAAGAAACAACAAATTACAATAACACAAATAAATAACAATAACAATGAAACTCTTATATAAATATATAACAAATTCATCTAGGGTCAATACATCATTTGGCAGCCCGCCAATCTCTCATATACTCGTCCATTTGGGATCGAGAATCTTCCGCTTGCTCCGGAGGAATCAAAGTAATGGCCTGCTCATATAAGACGGCTAGACGATTCACCCACTACAAAAAAGTAACAATGAGTGTGAGTTCAGAGATATGTAATACGTAAAAATATATATATTTTAGTTAATCACTTACATAATCGCTGTTGGATCGTGGAGGAATCACAGGTGCTGCAGCGTCACGTATCAGCCGAGGGTGGGAGTGAAGGTAGTACCATGCGAGGTAGTCATCCGTACATGCTGTGGGATCTGACGTGGATGCCTGAAACCCATGGAGACCAAGAATGTAAAATCCCGGGAACATACGCCAGGCATCAGATGATATCCGTTCGGGGTAGACAACCTTGTACGAACGACTGCTCCATGACCTGATCGCTTTGTCTGGCCTAAAGATCGGGGAAGGGATACTCTGTACGTACCCGATTTGTCGTAAACAACGACCAGGCATGTACGGTTCGATAATATCCCGATACCGTAGCCACCCCATGAATACAGTCCTCGGTACAGATACTGCCGGGTTAGAACCGTACGACAGCCACACCACCTACGTGGAAATGTTGAAAGTTACGGTGAAGTAAAAAAAACATAGCAAACGACAAAATAAATCATGAACACCGATAACTAAATGACGTACCTCTGACGCTCGCAGATGATCCAAGCGTCTACGTAAGGAGTGCAGTCAAACCACGTCCTTGCCCTCAGCCTGGGCACTCCATACGTACGCACGGGGAGCCTCGTCGTCCCCGACAACCATCCGCTCCCGATGAGGTCGGAAGCATGGAAAGTACTCGTATATCCATGCCTGGAGGAGAGTTAGGCATCCGCAGATGCCCTGAGAATCCCCGCGACTAGCTATACCGAGCTGACGATATAGGAAGGCGAGGGCAGCAGATCCCCAAGAGAAGTCATGCACCGTTTCGAAACCGTTGTCCATCACCTCCATCACGCAGGAGGGTCTAATACGGTTACCACTCTTGTCGACAAACAAGGTGGATCCAATAAGTAACCACATCCAAGCTGTCGCCTGGATGTCCTCCACTTGCTCACGGCAAAGCTCAAAAACCGACTCCGTGAGGACCGCACCGCCCTGCCAGTGGCTACACATCAGTTCATCTCGGGTGACCCCGAGAACCTCCATGGCCGCCATCTGCAGCTGCCCATCCCGTCCCTCATTGGAAACGAGCTGTCCGTCTACAGGAATCCGAAGAATATGCCATACATCGTGCAACATGATCGTCATCTCTCCGAACGGCATGTGGAACGAGTTCGTATCCGGCTGCCACCTTTCCACGAATGCAGATATCAGGGGGAAGTCAATATGTCTGAACATAATGTCTGCCAGGTGTGATAACCCAGTCCCCTCGATCTGGGCCCTCATCTCGGCCGACATCTCGGCCGACATCTCCGCTCGCCACTGACTCAGCCGCTGACAGACAGTCCATCGGTTCTGACACTTCAAGAGACCCCTCGTCTCTCCATTCCACATACGAGACGCTACGTGGCCCAGGAAGCTCGGTATGACGCTATCATCCGCCGGCCCACCGGGCACAGGCTCTGTAACAAGCCACGTAGTGTCGTCCTCCGCTCTAGATCGTTTGCTAGTACTGGACGACCCAGTACTAACAAACCTACCGCCTCTGCCCTTCACCACGCGCCAATCTGAGGATGATTCGACGCCAATCTGATCATCGTCCATGGACTGATCCTCGGAGTAGAACTCGCTAGTTGCGTAATCGTCTTGCTCAGCAGTCATCTCCCTCATCCGAACTGCCTCTCTCTGTCTCCGTACAGAGGCATCAATCCCGCGCGTCCTCGTGTGACGCGGTCCTCAACCAGCTAGTTCACTAAATAACCTCGGCACCGATTTACCGGCTCCTCCCATCTATCATTTCACATTTTTAATTAATTAAACAATAATCAATAATAATAATAATAATAACGATAAATAATAATAATAATAATAATAAATAATAATAATAATAATAATAATAATAATAATAATAATAATAACAATAAATAATAATAATAATAATAATAATAATAATAATAATAATAATAATAATAATAATAATAATAATAATAATAATAATAAATAATAAATTTTTTTTTTTGTCGGTCGTCTGCGACCGGCGACTCACCCAAGGGTGAGTCGTCGGTCGATCTCGACTCACCTTTGGGTGAGTCGTCTGCGACCGGCGACTCACCTTTGGGTGAGTCGTCTGCCACCGGCGACTCACCCTTGGGTGAGTCGAGATCGGCAGACGATCGTCACAAAAAAAAAAAAAAAAACACAACTTCAATTCATAAGTTCGCGATTCAATTCAAGGCAAAAAAAATTCAATTCATGGCAAAAAAAATTCAATTCGAACAAAAAAAAAAAAAAAATTTCGAAAAGTTACCCCCCCGCGATGCCGTCAGTCGCCGCCTCCCTCGCCGTCGAAGCCTCCGCCGCTGCCGCTAGCCCCTGACATTCCGTTGTTGGTGGTGGTGGTGCCGTGAGTGGTTGCCGGTGTGATGGTGTGGTGGTGAGGATGAGTGAGAGTGAGTGAGGAAGAGAGGAAGGATGAGTGAGAGTGAGGAAGAGAGGAAAGATGAGTGAGTGAGAGTGAGTGAGAGTGAGTGAGGGTAATATTGGAATTTGGGGGGGCGGTAGGTGGTAAAAAGGGGCGGTATTTAGCAATTCACAAAATAAACCATGAAAAGAACCGGGTCTAGTTTAAAAAAATCCCTATCCCCGTACGATCCGAATCCCATCCCCATCTCAGAATCTCAAATTTGTATTCCCACTTACCAAACGCGCAGTAGGTTTTTGGATGCAGTGAACCAGAATCAGATTGGATTTTATTTTGATCCAGCAATCACAAGAAATTTGATGGTTCACACAAGCAAAAACGCCATAAAAATGACATTTGGGTAAGGACTCAGTCACAACCCAGAAGCAGCTATCCCATAAATTAACCTGTCTCTTGGTCTTATCATCATCTGAGAGAGAGAGAGAGAGAGAGAGAGAGAGAGAGAGAGAGAGAGAGAGTAAATCTCAGGTTAAATGTTGGCCAGAAGAATTAGAGATTGAAGTTCTTCTGAGGTTGCATGTCAAAAGCATTGTTCGATTCAAGAGCGTTTGTAAGAAATGGAATTCTGTAATTCGAAACTCTGCTTTCATCAACCGCTACACTCAACTGGCCAACACTAGAAAGAGCATTGGTAAGCTCCTTCTTTTTCGCACAGATCCAATTACAATGGCTGATTTAGTTTCATTGCTTGATGATCAAACAACTAAATTAGTTGAAGATTTAGAGTTCCCACCATTTCTCAATGATGAGGGTATTAAACTTGACAAAACAAATCAAAATGGTGATTGGAGTATTGATATATTGGGTCTTGTAAACGATATTTATTGCATTTTCAATTACAATGACACCAATGAGAAGTGGGTTGGTACCCTTATTCTCTGGAACCCTGTTACTAGAGGCTACAAACACATTCATCCCCATGTTTCCTTTCCTTTTCATCCTGAGTTGCCAAATGGGGAATGGACTTATAGCTCCCCAGTGGGGATGAACCTTGGGTTTGGATTTGATGATAACGTTAATGATTTCAAAGTGGTTGTTATCTGCCATTGAAACGAATGTAACGACTCATATGGAGATCGTTGGAATGTTAGACTTTATAATTGTGCCTATGATTCATGGATAACTATTTTCTCTCTTGACTATTCTGATGTGTTTTCACAATTTGACCTAGTGTGGCCCCCTTTCCCTAAACTCCATGAGGACTCCGAGTTTACTTTTTGTCTTCTCAATGGCGTTTATCATTGGTCATGTGTTGCTGAGTATGATACGCGGGATCAATACCCTGCTGTGCTTGCATTTTACTCGGCTGATGAAGCCTTCCAGTTGATTCGGGGACCACACCTCTTCGCTGATGAGGAGTATAGATGTCAATGTTTTTGTGGTGTTTGCGTGCTTAGGGAAACCATCGCAATGGTTTCAAGGTCTTGTACGAAAGGGAGGAACCTTGATGTGTGGGTGATGATAGAATATGGTTTGGAAGATTCTTGGGCCACGCTTTACTCTCTTGGATACATTGCTCTTGATTTTGTGGTCGGGGTTCCAAACAGTGTCAGACTCTTTTTTGAAGCTCATAATGATGGACGATTGTTCTCTTTCGTCTTTGACAATAATGAAATTAAAGAGCATGATATTTATGGATGTCCTAACCCAATTATTGATCAATCTGAGGAAACACTAGGGATCTTGAACTATATTGAAATTCTTGTTCCTCTCAAGCCAATAGATCAGCTCGAGTAGTCCTCCTTGTATGATATTGAATATTGATTCATGTGGTGCATGGGATTGACAAATTATGTTAGTATGCCAATGCTTTGTCTTTTGTTCTATGTTTCATGATAATGAATGTAGGGTTTGCTTTGTAGAAATAGAATCTTATTTTATAGTAAAACTGCAGTTGTATATTCTATTTCTATACTATGTGGTCAATACAGTTATTGCATGACCTCGTGCAGCGTGTGTCATATTAATCTTCTTCTTCAATTTATATTATTGTTTTTGTTGTGGTAGCAAGTAATGCAAATATTCTTCTTCAATTTGATAGTGCTTCTCTATGTTCATTAGAATTGAACAAGTATATTCTTTGGGAAAACCATAGCTAGAATCGGATCGTTAATTTTGGTGAATTGGATCGCTAGTGAATTGTTGAATCTGAATGCATGAACTAATTTGCAATTCGAAGGATGGTCGGCGAATTAGGTGACACTGCTATGGCCCATTCCATCACAAATACGAAGGTCAATGATGATCTTTGGCCCCTTTTGACGTGAGCTCTTGGCTTAGTCCCCTGGAACTCTGGAAGGGATTTTGTTGGGGCTTTGATACATTAACCAATTCTTTTGTCTTTTAAGCCAAATGTTTCCTCGACTTTATTTCAGGTGACATTGAGAAGCGATACAAGGATTGCATGGTTGAAACATGAAAGGGAGAAAAGAACAGGATGATGCTGAGGAGGTGTGGTTGTCAATTTGTGCTGTGTTTGGTCTATTATAGATCCATTGATTGGATGAGCGCAGCTGTCGCCTTCATATCTGTCGCTTTCTCCACTTTTGATTTTATATACTTTATGAACTGAAGTAGAATGTCCTATACAAGTTGCTAGGATGGATCTGTAATTGTTTTGGTAGTTGGTAGAAGAGCATTACTTCTAAAGCAGCAGGAAAAGTGTGTAGAGTACTCTTTAAACTATTATTGTAATGTTTGTTAACTTGCTACTAGTAGCAAGCTCTTTGCTGGATTGGAAACAGTGTATTGAAGTTTGTTAACTTACTAATGCAGGTAAACAGTGTTGAACAAATACATTTGAATTTCATTTGGTTGTATTTATCTTTCTCATGGCACTAATCCCAGCTTATATATAACCCATACTTAAAACAAATCATCCTAAGCTTAACTACAGTGAGTGAGAAAATGAAAATGACGAATCCATTCTCTGCTTTTGCGTTCTTTGCTTTCTTTGTTTCTGTCTTTCTGTGCCGGGTATGATTACATAACCATTGCAGAGATCTAACCAGTGACATTTTGTCTAAAAAACACTTGTGCACTGCCTCGCAAACGTGACTCCTTCACCATTCATGGTGTGTGGGACTCGTACAACAATAAGAAAATAGCCAAGTGCACTACAACTCCATTTAACTTGAGCAATGTGTTTTTTGTCCCTCCACTCTTATATTCTCACTTGGTTCTGAAATTAGTAGTTGATATTACAAGTTGTTGATGTGCTCAAGTTGAAAACGTTGTGAAATTTCTTGCTGATAAAAACCTTGCAAAACTTCTTCAAGTATACAAAGAAACAGATAAATGTGCAATATAAGCAAAATATGTGCAATATATGAGCAAAATATGTGCAAAGTAAGTGAAAATGCAAGTAGTGGTTACTATATACAGTGTGTTTTTTTTTGGTCCATGCATTCATTTTGTTTCAGGGTTACTATATTTATAACTATGTATGTCTTTTTTTAAAGACTTGTGTGATTAACAATTGAGATTTCTCTTGTATGCATGTTTAGGTATTGTCCCATGTTTTGGAAAACTTAAAAAGCAGCTTTGATAACACGTGCAATTTAGAAGGCCACTGGATTTGCTCCATCACTCAATTGTGTGGAACTGAACGATTAAGAAGAGGAAGAGAAAGTCTTGGACACAATTTGCCCTGTTAGAAGTTAGACTTTGTCTTGATCAGCAGGGATCTAAACTCATATATTGTGCTACTATCAGGATGCGCAAATTTTTGGGTGTTTCCATGAGCACATACCTAGATATACCCATTTAGTTCAAATCAGATTCATTTAAAATTTAGATTATCCCACTTATTTTAAGGTACACACCTAATTTTAAAAGACGGTTACACCCACATAACTACACATGAGATTACTATACCAATGTAGGAATTACTGGCAAGGAAGGATATTTTATTTTCTTTGATGTCACTGTAATACTAAGGTAGAGTAGTAACTACTAGTAAGTAGCACTGAATAATTTAGAGTTGTCTTAAGATTAAGTGTTCTGGTACAATATACACGTTAAAAATTTACGATTTCAAACAAATAAAATAAAATAATGGATAAGCAAAAAAATGAATAAACAATTAAGAGTGTTTATCTTCTAATTAAACTCGATTAGTGGTAATAGATACCGATACCGAGCATGGTTAGCATAACCCATTTTAATCAATATCAGTGGGCTTATGTATGTATGAGTTGTGCATGAATCATTTTGGGTCAATGCAATTTTGATACCATGGGTCATACATCCTTGATTATGGATACTTGCCCAATTATTTTTCTCCAGTAAGCCCATGTCCAATTCCCAAGTTTTTTCTTTTTTGGGTGAGAACTTCATGATTCTGTTTTGATCACCAAATTTCATTAGTTCACATATAAAAGGCAGACGTTTTAGGAATTGACAGCTAGTTTGCATGCACGGGATGTTTAAGCTCTTTTTTATTTTTATTTTTTTTAATTTAATGTTTTCTGATGGATTGCCTCGCTTCTAACTTTGTCGTGATAATTTTATTCTTCATTTTTGGTGCTAAATTTGTGATTAACGAGTAAATAAAACAAAAACGACATCACGGCGGATTTGAAGAGGTTCATCCACGGCCAGACTCTTAATTTGTTTAGGGTAAATACTAAAATGTTGGGGGAGGGATGCCCTAGTCATTCACTGGCCGTCTATTATCCTTCGAAAAAAAAGTCATTCCTTGATTTGTGGTGCCTCTATAAAAGTTAAAGGTATCTACCCATAAATGACATTGCTTGTTGCATTATAATTCTACTTAAAATGATTAGTCATACTATAAACTTTGATCTATATTTGACGAGTGCTTAGAAAACGAAGCCTTATATTAAACAACTTGAGAATATTCTATTATAAAGTTCTACTACCAAAGATTATCATAGTAGACAAGGATCGTTCCTCAAATATTTATTGAAACAAAATTTGGGTGGCCCATGTCTCATGTCTCAATTCCCATGTTCCATGGATGAAATCGGAGTCCGGGGACCCTAATGATTATCCCGAGGCACCGGAGGTCCTCTAAGGTGACGATAGGCCCCTGCAGATGTTTGGGCAAAAATGAAACCAGGTTGCGAGAAGTCGAAAATCAAGGCTATAATCCACGCTTTTTGGGCTTGCGGGAGGCCCCGGAATGAAGGTGGATATTTTCGCACCACATCGCACGGAACACTATTGTGGCGCATAAGAGGCCGCGGGGCCCGTTATCGGGTCATAATAGGCTTGTAAAGGCATTTTACGGAACGCCAATGTAAGGGCCTGAACATCCAAGGCATGGGTGACATCAAAGTTCGGTGATCTGGATGACCCTCCCGGGGCACCGAGAGGCCTCTAGGGTCATGATAAACCCCCAAGAATTGTTTGGGCAAAAATGACACCCGGCCCCCGGAAGTCCTGGAACGATTCGCACCACATCGCACGAACACCCCTATGCGACATGGAGACCGTCGGGGTCGCTTATTCGGTCCTAATAGGTTTGGAAAGATGTTTTACGGGACACTGGTGTAAGAGATATAACACCAAAGGCATGGGTAATATCAAAGATCGGGGATTGGGATGACCCTCCCGGGATACTGAGGGTCCTATAAGGTCATGATAGATCCCCCAGAAAACTTTGGGAAAAAATGACATCAGGTCCTTGGGAAGCCGAAAACGAAGGCTATTGGTCTTACGGAAGGCCGCGGAACGAAGGTAGATATTTTCGCACCACATCGCACGGAACACCTCTAGGGGACATGGGAGGCCCTTGAGGTCTCTTTATCCCTCCCTGATAGGCTCGGAATGGCGTTTTACGGACACTAATGTAAGAGTCGGAACACCTAAGGTATGGGTGATATCGAAGTTCAGAGATCCGGATGACGCTTTCGGGACACCGAGGGTCCTCTAGGGTCTAGGTAGACCCCCCTGGAGAAATTTGGGCAAAAATCCACATTTTTTGAGCTTCCGGGAGGCCCTAGAACGAAGGTGGATATTTTCACACCACATCACATGGGACCCCCCTAGAGGACATGAGAGACCCACAGGGTAGGTTATCGGGTCCTTGGTAGGCTTGAAGGGCCTCTTACTGGACATCAGAGGCTAATCCACGATTTTGGGTATCAAGCATGGCTTCCCACCACCACGTGCCGCCAAACCTACTCCCAAGTCCTCTCTACTATTATAGTTCTACTCATAATGGTTAGTCATATTGTAAACTTTGATGTATATTTGACCGAGTGCTTAGGAAATGATTTTTAGCCTTTTATTAACAAACTTGAGAATACTCTATTATAAAGTTCTTCTACCAAAGATTATCATAGTATATAAATGATCGTACATCAAAAATTTATTGAAACAAAATTTGGGTGGTCCATGTCTCATGCCCCAAGTCCCATGTTCCATGGATAAAATCGGAGTCTGGGGACCCTAATGACTGTCCCGAGGCACCCGAGGTCCACTAGGGTGACGATAGGCCTCCTGGAGATGTTTGGGCAAAAATGAAACCAGGTCCCGAGAAGCCGAAAATCAAGGCTATAATCCACGCCTTGTGGAACATAAGAAGCCCCCAAGGACCGTTATCGGGTCCCTGATAGGCTTGTAAGGGCGTTTTACGGAACACCAATGTAAGGGTCTAAACATCCAAGGCATGGGTGATATCAAAGTTCGGGGATCCGGATGACCCTCCTGGGCCACCGAGGGTCCTCTACGGTCATGATGACCCCCCGAAATAGTTTGGGCAAAAATGACACCCGGCCCCCAGAAGCCCGGAGCAAAAGTGGATATTTTCGCACCACATCGCACGGAACATCTCTATGGGACATGGGAGACCGTCGGGGTCGCTTATCCGGTCCTGATAGGCTTGAAAAGGCGTTTCACGGGACACTGGTGTAAGAGATAGAACACCAAAGGCATGTGTGATAACAAAATTCGGGGATCCGGATGACCCTCCCGGGACAACGAGGGTTCTCTAGGGTCATGATAGTCCCCCCCGGAAAAGTTTGGGAAAAAATGACACCAGGGCCTCGGAAGCTGAAAACGAAGGCTATTGGGCTTACGGGAGGCCCCACAACAAAGGTGGATATTTTCGCACCACATCGCATGGAACACTCTTAGGGGACATGAGAGGCCCTTGGGGTCTCTTATATGGTCCCTCGTAGGCTCGGAATGGCGTTTTACGGACGCTAATGTAAGAGTCGAAACACCAAAGGCATGGGTGATATCGAAGTTTGGATATTCGGATGACGCTCCCGGGGCACCGAGGGTCCTCTAGGGTCTAGGTAGACCCCCCCGGAGAAGGTCGGGCAAAATGACACCCGAGCCCTGGGAAGCCGAAAACGAAGGATATAATCCACATTTTTTCAGCTCCCGGGAGGCCCCTGAACGAAGGTGGATATTTTCGCACCACATCGCACGGAACCTCCTTAGAGGACATGGGAGACCCATGGGGTAGGTTATCGGGTCCTTGGTAGGCTTGAAGGGTCTCTTACTGGACATCGAAGGCTAATCCACAGTTTTTGGGTATCAAGCATGGCTCCCCACCACCCCGTGCGCCAAATCTACCCCCAAGTCCTCTCTACTATTATAGTTCTACTCATAGTGATTAGTCATACTGTAAACTTTGATGTATATTTGACCGAGTGTTTAGGAAACAATTTTTAGCCTTTTATTAACAAACTTGAGAATACTCTATTATAAAGTTGTTCTACCAAAGATTATCATAGTAGACAAAGGATCGTACATCAAAAATTGATTGAAACAAAATTTGGGTGGCCCATGTCTCATGCCCCAAATCCCATGTTCCATGGATGAAATCGGCATCCGAGGACCCTAATGACTGTCCCGAGGCACTGGAGGTCCTGTAGAGTGCTGAAAGCCCCCCGGAGATGTTTTTGGGCAAAAATGAATTCAGGTCCCGAGAAGCCAAAAATCAAGGCTATAATCCACGCTTTTTGGGCTTTCGGGAGGCCCCGGAGCCAAGGTGGATATTTTCACACCACATCGCATAGAATACTCTTGTGGTGTTGGATCCGCCCTATGAACTAATATTAAAAGAATTAATAGTTGTATAATTGGTTAGAAATTGGAATTCAATCTTTACTTAATTTGGATAGTCGTAATGTCTTGCTAGAGACCCATTACGATTTGTGGGCCCAAAGATGTTTGGTCTTATTGCCACATTAAGTGAACCAACATGACCGCACACTTAAGCATGGTCGCACAACTTAAGCAGTCTCGTTTTAATTAAACATGCTTAATTCAGATTAGGCCCATGTTGAACATACCTAACCAACCCTCTACGCCTCTCTATATATACAGAGCGTATAGTTGATTTTCACGTGTGATCAACCAGTAATCACGAAATCCTAATTGAGTGCCATCAGAGTTAGGCAAGAGAGAACTAAAGTTGCTAATTTGGGTTTGGTACTAGCATACTGCTGCGGAGATTCGAGACTGTGTGTGTGGATACCAACTGAGGCACGGCGATTGAGGTTTTGTTCCAATCACAACCACTTTTTGGCCTACCAGTGTCCAAAGGAGTGAGGTAGGAATTAGATTTGATATTTGATTATAGTATTCGCATCTTTTCTGGGTTATTTGAATTTCTATTATGCATGTTTGTTCAAGTTAATAGTTAGAAATTCCTTCATGTGGAACATAAGAGGCCCCCGGGGACTGTTATCGGGTCCCTGATAAGCTTGTAATGGCAATTTACGGGAACAATGTAAGGGCCTAAACATCAAAGACATGGATTATATCGAAGTTCGGGGATCTGGATGACCCTCCTGGGGCACCGAGGGTTCTCTAGGGTCATGATAGACCCTCCGGAGATGTATGGGAAAAAATGACACCTGCCCTCGGAAGCTGAAAACGGAGGCTAATCCACGTTTTTTGGGCTTCCGGGAGGCCTCAGAACGAAAGTGGATATTTTCCCACCACATCGCACGGAACACCCCTAGGAGACATGGGAAGCCCTCGGGGTTGCTTATTCGGTCCTGATAGGCTAGGAAGGGAGTTTTACGGGACACTAGTGTAAGAGATGGAACACCAAAGGCAAGGGTGATATCAAAGTTCGGGGATCCAGATGACCCTCCCTGGACACCAAGGGTCCTCTAGGATCATGATAGATCTCCCGGATAAGTTTGAGAAAAAATGACACCCGGGCCCCGGGAAGCCGAAAACGAAGGCTATAATCCACGTTTTTGGGCTTCCGGGAGGCCCCGGGACGAAGGTGGATATTTTCGCACTACATTGCACGGAACCCCCCTAGGGGACATGGGAGACCCTTGGGGTCGCTTATCCGGTCCCTGATAGGCTTGGAATGGCGTTTTACAGACACTAATGTAAGAGTCGGAACACCAAATGCATGGATGATATCGATGTTCGGATCCAGATGACATTTTCCGGGCACCAAGGGTCCTCTAGGGTCATGGTAGACCTCCGGAGAAGTTTAGGCAAAAATTACACCCGAGCCCTGAAAAGCCGAAAACGAAGGCTATAATCCACGTTTTTGGGCTTCCGAGAGGCTCCGGAACGAAGGTGGATATTTTCGCACCACATCGCACGGAATACTCTAGTTGAACATAAGAGACCCCCGGTGACTGTTATCGGGTTCCTGATAGGCTTGTAAAGGCGTTCTTACGAGATACCAATGTAAGGGCCTGAACATCGAAGGCATGGGTGATATCGAAGTTCACGGATCCGGATGACCCTCCCGAGGCACCGGCGGTCCTCTAGGGTCATGATAGACCCCCTAGAGAAGTTAAGGCAAAAATGACACCCGCCCCACAGAAGCCGAAAACGAAGGCTCCACGTTTTTTGGGCTTTCAGGAGGACCCGAAAGGAAAGTGGATATTTTCGCATCACATCGCACGGAACACCCCGAGGGGACATGGGAGGCCCTTGGGGTCTCTTATCCGATTCTGATGGGCATGGAATGACGTTTTACGGGACATTGTTGTAAGAGATGGAACACCAAAGGCATGGGTGATATAAAAGTTCGGGGATCCGGATGACCCTCCCGGGACAGTGAGGGTCCTCTTGTGTCATGATAGACCCTCCGGAAAAGTTTGGGCAAAAATGACACCCAGGCCCCGGGAAGCCAAAAACAAAGGCTATAATCCACATTTTTGGGCTTCCACGAGGCCCCGGAACGAAGGTGGATGTTTTCGCACCACATCGCATGGAACACCCTTAGGAGACATGGGAGGCCCTTGGAGTAACTTATCCGGTCCCTGATAGGCTTGGAATGGCGTTTTCGGACACTAATGTAAGAGTCAGAACACCAAAGGCATGGGTGATATCGAAGTTCGGGGATCCGGATGGTGCTCTTGAGGCACCGAGGGTCCTCTACGGTCATGTTAGACCTCCCAGAGAAGTTTGGGCAAAAATGACACCCGAGCCCCAAGAAGCCGAAAACGAAGGCTATAATTCACGTTTTTTGGGAGGCCCCGGAACGAAGGATATTTCGCTCCACATCGTACGGGACCCCCCTAGAGGACATGGGCAACATCCGGGGTAGGTTATCGGGTCCTTGGTAGGCTTGAAGGGCCTCCAACTGGACATCAGAGGCTAATCCACGGTTTTTTGGTACCAAGTCTGGCTCCCCACCACCCCGTGCCGCCAAACCTATCGTCAAACCCTCTCTACTATTATAGTGAGATGTCATATTTTTTACCAATTTTTTTGACATTGTTTTTCTATTTGTCAGCGTAGTTTTTTAATTAAAAACTAAATTAAATAGCTAAAACCTGTGAAAAATAAAAAAAATATATATATATTTCTGTAACTTAATAATATACTTGAAAAGTTTGAGTTGAAACTTTTGGAAAATAATTTTACAAACTTTCAAAACCCCAATATTAAAGTTAAGCATGTCTACTACTGTTAGAACCACTAAACCTTATAAGACTATTTAGTGGTAGTTGTTTCAGAGAGGACTTGTGGTCGAAGGAAGGCAAGCGACGCTACATGAAGCGCTTACCATTATGAAAGTTATGCACTGGGCATGGGCCTTATTCAGCCAGGCACATGTAGGCCCAGACTAGTGCCGGTCCATTACGTGCCTGGGCCAAGCCCGGCCCACTGGCCACCTCTAGTACCGAGCATGGCTCTCCACCACCCCGTGCCACCAAACCTCCCCCCAAGCTCTCTCTACTATTATAGCGAGGTCTCATAATTTTTCCCAATCTTTTTGAAGCGATTTCTATTTTATTTTTTTGATATTTTTTCTATTTTTCAGTGTAACTTTTTTTATTAAAATTAAATGAAATAGTTTTAAGCATTCAAGTTGGTATAATTGTTCAGCGAAAACAATGTAAAGCAATATATGTACTAAGCTTAATGAAGCTGGAGAGTTATCTTGTAAAGAGATGAGGTGTGGATACCAAATGCCTATTAGCAATCTCAAATAGAATTACGAAAAACCTTACCAAAATGGGGATTTGTTGTAGACGATGCCGGAAAGATGGCGGACGACGGCAGTGAGATCGAGATACGAACGTTGAACATATGAAAAAGTAGAGATGAACGGATGGTGTGTGGTTTCATCATCTATTCTGAGAGAGGAACTGATTTCTTCTTTGTTTTTTGGTTATCAATATGTGTGAGAAATTAATTACTACTCAATTTGTTGGATTTGTAAAGTCCACAACAACTTGTGAGAATGAATGGAAGTGGATGGAGGAGTCATTAACTGGTTTAATTATTGCTTTTAAATCTAATGATATAGATATATAGATTCCCCGTTGGAAATTGAGGTTGGATGTTTACCAGAGGAATTGAAGTTGGATGCCCGTCAAAACCCTTGTCAGATTCAACAGCGTTTGCCAGAAATGGAAATCTCTGATTCGAAGCTCTTCTTTTATCAACCGCTACAGTCAACTCGCCAAGAACAGAAACAGCATTTGTAAGCTTCTTTGTGTTGTCAAAGATTCAATTACCAAAGCTCATATAATTTCATTGCTTGATGATGATCAAACTGCTGAAAATTTTCAGGATTTGGAATGCCCACCATTTCTTGACAAGGGTAGTGAAAATCTTTTTGTTCCTAGGGGTATAGAAATATTGGGTCCTGTGAATTTGTATATATTGCATTTTTCATAGAATGATTGAGACTATGGTAGGTTGGTACCCTTGTTCTCTGGAATCTTTGACATATAGGGCATCAAATGGACCTATAATTAAATGGAATACAAATCAAGGTGATCGATCATAAACGCCCCAAGGGTATGCACATTGGATTTTGGGTTTGATCATAATATTAATGAATACAAGGTGCTTGTTATCTGCCACTGGGACAACGACTCAGAAGACGGCCATTGTATAGATCAATGGCATGTTAAGAGTTTAAGATTGTGCTTCTGAATCATGGAAAACAATTTGCTCTTTTGGCGTGTTTCCACAATTTGTGTTCTCAATGGATTGTATCATTGGCCATGTATTGCAAGCTAGGGTTGATTTCCGGAATCAATACACTTATGTCCTCACATTTGACTTGGCTGACAAAGCCTTCCAGGTGATTCCGGGGCCACCCCTCTCTGATCCTGTTACCAAGGAATACCACAGTGTTTGCGTGCTTAGAGAAACCCTTGCTATGGTTGCTGGCTCTTGTAGCACGCATCCTAATATTAAGGATCTTGAGGTATGAGTAATGATGGAATATGGTTTGAAGGATTCTTGGGTCATGCTATACGCTCTTGGACACATCATTCATTCTCGTGCAGTTGGGATTCCGAACAATGTCAGACGTTATAATGATGAACAAGAACAAGGACAATTGTTCTCTTCTGGCTTTGACGATAATGAAGTTAAAGAGCATGGCATTTATGCATGTAGTGACACAATTATCGATCAATATTGGTATGAGGTATCGCTAAGGGTCTTGAATTATGTTGAAACTCTTGCACCTTTCAAGCCAATAGATCAACACGAGTGGTGCTCCTTACGATATTGATCCATGTGGTGGACTAGATCAGCAGATTAGGTTAGCTTCCCGATAAATTTGTCTCTTATTCTTTGCTTTGGTGATAATGACTGTAGGATTTGATTCTAGAAATGAGACTTTGTTTGAAATTCATGAAATCAATATATAAATGAATATATCAACACTGTATTTGTACTGTCTGCACCTTTGCCTTCTTGTTTTGCATCTTTATCTATTTTTAGAAGAGGAGAATATACAGAGCTAGTCATATACTGACAGTACCATATTATATGTAGCCTAGCTATGTGCAAAGCAAAACCTTTTGAGTCAAGCTTTTATATAGAGATCAGCTATTAAGCTTTTCAACACTGCTTGTTGTAGACCTTTGAAAGTTCTCTTATAATTAAGGAGTCCCATGAACCAGAAATCAAAATCATCTGTTGTTGTTACATGTAGGTACTTATGTGACGGCTTGTTCACATTTTCTCTTTGATTGGCTCTCTTGATCTTCCTTAGGGGGATCACAACCTGAATATTTTCGAACACATTATGTTAAGCTTTGGAATTGTTAGTTAATAATCTAGAGAATGTAAGTATGGAGTACATGGATACACATTAGTACATCTTGTATGATGATATGAAATATTTACCTTGTAATGGAATCTAAGCAATTCTCCTGCTGGGGATGAGTACTTGGCAATCGCTCTATCGCTACAGAATGCGAGCTTGTCTGTGGAGATGAAGAGGCGGCCTGGTATGGGACCAGCTGTTGTGTACAAACAACACTGAGAAGCCTTCAAGAGCTGCTCTCCTTCTCTCACACTGAAGATTTGTTTGAATACTTTTTCCACCCCACCTCCTTGTAGGATTTTGGCTCCTAAGCTCAGTTTTCCTCTCACTGTGTTATATTACAAGAACACAGAATTTAAAATCTCTTTCCAAATAAGTAAAATTTGTTATTTGATTAAAGAAAATAATGAGGGAAAAAAAGAAGTGGTTATATACCAAGCTTATTCATTGTGCTGAATACTGATACAGCTCTGCCTTGCTTTAAAGTTGTACATTCGTCTTCGTGGCCTGAAGGTCCAGGCAGTAATTTCATCGGTGTCTCACCTGGTTGATCATTTCTTATTCCTGACAATCCATTTCTAAGCACATGATCGCCGAGCATATTCTTCATACTCCTTGATTTGAATGCCTCTGAAACATTCATTTTCCTTGCCTGCCTCTGATTTCTTGGTGTCTACGAGTTTCTGTTCTGAGCAAATGACCGATAAATAAGGATGCTTGTGGTGGTTTTTGTTGAAATTGAGTGTGCCATGGACTCATGGTGCGGTATATATATAGAAAGGGGGGAAACTGAGCAGGCTGACAAAATCTTGAAACTTTTAGAAGCATTAGTCGTACATTGTCAGCGCCACTGGAAAGCAAGGTGAAGGCCAACCAAACAAGATTTGTCATTCAATAATCCCTTGTTTGGTTTCTTTTAGAAAGATGACACAAAAGCCAAACTCTTCTTGGGAGGGGGGGGGGGGGGGAGGGGTAATTGCTTCCACCTAAAAACGGTTTTTTCTTCTTTAAAGTAATTTCTCTAGCTAGGTAGTTAAAACTTAACAGAATTGGCAATAGAGTTGATTGGTAGGTCAGGGATGTGAATCATTCATGTGTAAGCAGTGTAGCTTTTTAGCTGGCAGGGCAGCTTTCTGATGCCAGCCATGTTTTTAACACTATAGAGGCAAAACATTTTCTCAAAAGCAACTTCCTTTGTACTATTGACCTTATCTATTTGTAAATTTACCCATTTGTTAGGTATTTTGACAATATTTAAACTGAGAGCCACATCAAATTGAATATACTGGATACGGGGCTCATAATCAAAAAGGGCAGAACTAGCCAAACAAAATTAAAGGTGGCCTCTTTGTTTTGCTTATCCAGATTAGTGGCTTAGTAGTCTGTAAGCTTTTATTTCTTCATATGCTTGTTATTTTTCATTTTAATATTTTGATTCATAGCATTCCTTTTTGATTATGATGTAAAATATAGTTGAAAATCCTTCTCTTTCAGAGGCTATATGGATTCATGCAAATTCTTTATAAAAATTCTGTCAGCAATGAGCCATTGCTGTGCATGACACATGCATTGTCGTCATTATGCAAAACAACATGACTTCCACTTCATTGCTGAATAATCACCTCTCTTTTAAGTAATTTTAAGGCCTAATTGGTTCTGTGGACTCTGGCACTTGCTCTGTCAAGAAAAGGAAAGAAAACTGATAAAATGTTCTGATTAAGGTATTCTTCTGTGAAAGTCTCAATATTAGATGTGTATCAACAGGTAAGTGAACTAAAGTCCGGCATTCACTTTAGCTCTATCATATAAACTCTTGATTTACCTTTAAGTATGCATGTTGGATGTGACAGATGAGCACTTCGACAGGCCGATGACATCCAAAATGTTCGGAAATTAGGCGAATTTACCCTCTGGAATGTAGGATTATCCAGGGTGGTGGTTGTTTTTGTTGTTGGAACGTTTAACATAGGAATCTAAAAGTTTTGTAATTCAGGAATGCCATAAACCAGAACTCGAAATCATCTCAGGTAGTGCTTTTAGATATTAATGTCTTCTTTGAGTTCTCATTTTGGATGGCTTCTTGACCTTTCTTAATGGGATGAGCACCTGTAAATGGGATGAGCATCTGCATTAAACAGGATGAGCAAACAACTGATGTCCTTTGCTGACACTGAAAATCTACTTGAAAACCTTCTCAACTCCACCTATTTGTAGAATTTTTCTCAGATCTCCCTTCAGTACAACAAGAACTATGACAAAATCAGCCTTCCAGTTCCTAAATGAAACTAAGTTCAAAAAGAGTATATATTGCAACTAAATACCAATTTCATACCAAGTTCTCTGATGCCATTTGTAAATTTGTAAGAACTTTTACCAATTTTGTTCACAGTGCTGACTACTGGTTTCTTCTTTGCTCGAGAGAAAATTTCATCTGCATCACTTGAAGATCGAGGTGATAATTTCATGGAAACCTTCCTTTGGTCGATTGTACTCATGTTTTCTTCAATGCTCATCATAGTTTTTGATTTGAGTCCCTTCAAAAGAATCATCCTTTCTTATCTATTTTAAAGTTTTTGCTTGCTTATGTCTAGTGTTGAGAAATTTCAATGTGTGTATTAGAAGGGAAAACATGATTCGCTTCTGGTAGTTGGTGGCAGCATACTATGTGTGAGAAGGTATGAAGGAGGAGTTAAAAATAATGCAAATGAATCAATGGAAGTAATTTGCAAACTTTTTGGCTCCTTAGCCGTGTTGTATCTTTCATTGCTCATGAAGAGGAATGACTGAGTTTTAAGGCCAGCACACAGGAGTTCTTCTTCAAGAAGACATGGTGTCATGTCTGGTTGCTTTTAGAAAGACATGAGCAAGCAAATTTTTATCTTCTCTAGTGTATTAAAGATCACTTGGAATGGTACTTATATAAAGGGAACCGTTACTCGGAACATTTGCTTGTCTGGTTGCTTTCTTGTGTGATTCTTTTTATTCTTTTTTTTTTTTCTTTCCTTTTCACCTTCACAATTGTATCTTCTGACATGTGACCAGAAAAAGGAAGAGAGATAGTTATATATGTGAATACCATCTAGGCAGTTATCAGTTATAGCAAGCAGAGTTAGTTGGGTCAGGTGTCTCAATCACTTCCCTGTAAGCACTGAAGCTTTCGTGCTGGCAGTTTAACTTTCTTATGCCAGCCACCTACTTTCTTGATGAGCAGAGGAACTTTAAGTCCTTAATTACTTTTTACAAACTCAATAGTGAAATATATGGATACAGTTTAGGCATGTGACGCCCTTTCCCATGCAGAAGGAAAGGTATAACAAATCGCCTTAAGTAATGAAGTCCTTTAATTACAAAGGGTTTGCTATTGCCCTTATTCTAATCTGACTTGGTGGTGCGAACTGACGATTTGCTTAGCTGGATTGCTAACTTTTTCTCCCAATTTTTTTGAATCTTGTATGGATCCAACCATGATATTGTAATCTGACATGTAGCAACTGTTGGTTCTCAAGCTGTTTATTAACTGTGTACGTACAGGTTAGCCATGATCCATGTTGGAGATGGCACATGCAGTGCTTTTGAACGAGTCAAGATACCATGTCATGGTTGAATCCCCCCCCCCCCCCTTTCCTCCATGGATAATGCAGAACAATTTTGCACCAAAAGGGATTTTGTGGAGGCTCTCAACCACTGACCAATTTCTTTTGTGTTTTCGATGAAAGGTTTCTGTATACTTAGTGAGCGTGAAAACAGATACAAGGTTTGCAGGCTTAAAAGGGTGATGAACAGGGTGAGGCTGAGGAGCTCAGGTTTCAAATTGTTGCGGACATATAATATGGTCATCTTAGAATATTGATTGGATGAGCTATCTCCTTCATTTCTGCCAAGAAAAGAGGTACTGATCAATATTTGTTGGTTTGGAGGTAGAATGATCATCAACTTGCCTTAAACATCTCATCTCATACATAAGCATCTTGCTTTACGAACTTGTAAATGAAAGGCATCAGATGGAAAAAAATTGGCAGGGTTACAGAGCTAACTAGCCATAACTTCTGTATATGTCGAGCCTGTAATAAGGTCAACATTTGCTCCGTCAACTGTCATGGCTTTTTAGTACCTGAACTCAAAACCGTCAAGTCTTGAATGTTGACTGCTTGAAAGTACTTATACGAGTGTTGATGATTTTCATTTTCAGCTTGGTGATTCTGGTTAGGTCATAGATCAATCTCTCTCTAGGTGAAGGGTGTGGAAAGGAATGATTTCAAGGACGGTTGTACTGGACTTAGCATGCATTTCACATTTTCACCTGTTTCAACACTCTGAATCAGTCAGAGGGTAGCATAATAACTGTTGGTTTTATGTTTTTCCTCAGTGCTGGCTGCTATGGAATTGCTTTCATGGTGATAGTTTGGCGTAGTAACTCAATTTGTCTACGGTGTTTCAAACTTCAATGATACAAATTTCAGCTGCTATTCTGCAAATCAGGGAATGAAGAGGAGGAAACCAAAGTTCAATCCTAAAGGAGAATTACAGACATGTATGTATCTGTGGAAGGCAAGTTACGTGGAAAATAGTTTGCAGACATGAATGTATCTGTTATTTCTGAACTTTTTTTTTTCTTTTTGAGTCAAATTTTTACTTGATCTCAATTAATTAAGCTCAAGAAAATATTAAGCTGATGCTAACATTTGCGTATTTATTAGTCCATCATGTCAGCAAATCAACCTTGTACTAAAATCTAA
The DNA here is from genome assembly GCA_038025085.1 of Tetragonia tetragonoides. Taxonomy (NCBI): domain Eukaryota; kingdom Viridiplantae; phylum Streptophyta; class Magnoliopsida; order Caryophyllales; family Aizoaceae; genus Tetragonia; species Tetragonia tetragonoides. The sequence goes on along the minus strand of CM076151.1, from coordinate 40,191,501 downwards.
GCAATTCTCTGGCTGAGGAAGAAACTTTATAATTTATTTGTCACTGCAGAAATCCAGCTTATCTTTGGGATGAATAGGGGCCCTGCGATAGGACCAGCAGTGGTGTACAAGCAGGTTAAGAGTTATATTAGAGACAAAGCGATGAGTGATCAACTTGCATTGATCATAACATTAATAGGATACAGACAATTTGGAGGAAAAGAATAATTTTCCATCCTAGAAGAGGAGCTAGGATGTACAGAGCTAGCTAGTCCTATGCTACTATATCCATATTTGTATACAAAGGCTAGCTATGAGGGCAACGAAACGCTTGAATGTCATCTGAGACAATCTTTCATTTGGAGATCAGCTAATTAAGCTTTTGGAGACTGCCTTTTGTAGACATTTGAAAGTTTTCTTGTAATTAAGGAACCCCATGAACCAGAACTCAAAATCATCTGTTGTCATGACTTGTAGGTACTTCTGTGATGGCTTTTTCACATTCTCGCTCTGGTTGGCTTTCTTCATCTTCCGTAGGGGAATCACAACCTGAATGAATATGAACACATCTATGTTAAACTTTTGACAGTAATAGATAAATCTAGACTAGGAAAGTACTGTACATGCCTATACTTTAAGACATTTACTATGAGGTTACAAAATATTTGATATATTATTACCTTGTAATGAAATCTAAGCATTTCTCCTGCTGGGGATGAATATTTGGCAATTGCTCTGTCGCTGCAGAATGCAACCTTGTCAGTGGAGATGAAGAGGCGACCTGGTATCGGACCCGCTGTTGTGGACAGACAGCACTGAGAAGCCTTAAGTAGCTGCTCTCCTTCTCTCACACTGAAGATTCGTCTGAATACTTTTTCCACCCCACCTACTTGTAGAATTTTGGCTCCTAAGCTCAGTTTACCTTTCACTGTATGTTGGCAAAGAGAACAAAGTTAAAAATTTCAGTTCCAACTCAGGGGAAAAAATGTTTTTGACTAAATAAGATAAAAATAGTATGAATGATGGGTAACATACCGAGCTTATTCATTGTGCTCAATACTGATGCAGATCTGCCCTGCTTCAAAGTCGAAGGTTCATCTTCATGACCTGAAGGTCCAGGTAATAATTTCATAGTTGCCTTGGTTGTTTGATCATGTTCTATTCTTGACAACCCATTTCGAAGCATATGATCTCCAAGCATACTCTTCATGCTCCTTGATTTGAATGCCTCTGAAACGTTCATTTTGCTTATCTCTATCTGATTCCTTGATGTCTGTAAGATTTTGTTTAGAGCGAGCGAGCGACTGATAAATAAGGATGGTTCTGGTGGTTTTTGGTGGAATTGAAGTGTGTCATGGTGAGGTATATATAGGATGGGAGGAAAGGGAGGGAAGGGAGGTGGTTGGCAAATTTTGAATCTTTTAGATTCATGAGTCATAGATGGCTCAGCAAAAAGGAAAACTAAATTGAAGGCCACCAAACAAGATTTCTTATTCAATAAGTTGATCTCTTGCTTGGTTTCTTTAAGAAAGATATGACAAAAAGACTCAAACCCATCTTTAGAATTTTTTTTTTAATGTGTTTTCCTCCTAATAAAGTTCACTTTTGAGTTGGAAGGGTAACTTTCTGATGTCAGTCATGTTTTTGACACTATAGAGGCAAAAGTAGTTCTCAGAAACCACTTCCTGTGTACCACTAAATAACCTTATCTACTTATGAATTAAACAAATTGATTATTGTTTGGTATTTTGATAATTCACTATTTTATAAGCTACATATGAGGCTCCTCAACAATGGGGCAGACCACTTTGCTTAGCTAGATTAGTGGCTTTAGGCTAACTGTTTGTAAATCACAACTTGCTCTGTCTGACATGGGAAATCTACTGCTAATTGACGACTTTGCTTAGCTAGATTAGTGGCTTTAGGCTAACTGTTAGCTTTTATGTTTTTGTCATGCCTTTCTTTTCTTTTAATTTGTTTTTTATCTATAGTTTTTCTTTTAGATAATGATGTGGAATACAGTTGAAGTCTTGAAGATCCTATTGTTTAACAGAACCATATGGATATCTACCTCAGCAATGAGCCATTGCTGACCATGACACGTGCACTGTCGTCACGAGGTTAGAACAACATGACTTCCACTTTCATTGTTATAGTTATATCATGTCCTCTCTGTAAAATAATTTTCAAGCCAAATTGATTCTTATGGCCAGTGGCTTTTGCCAAATCTTTTGTTCTGTCAGTAAAAGCTTTCCTTAAACTTTATGGTGATCCATACACCACGTAAAGTGTGCAGGAAACCGAAAACGAAAACTGGGCAGTGTAGACTAAGCAACCTTGCTCACAGTGCTGACTACTGATTTGTTCTGCTCAGCCGCGAAAGATCCATCAGCATCACTTGAAGGTCCAGGTAACTTTATGGTGATCCATACACCATGACCATGTAAAGTGTGCAGGAAACCAAAAATGAAAATTTGGGCAGTGTAGACTAAGCAATCCATTGGAAATGATAACCGTATTATTTGGCACTATCTTTAGATATTGGACTTAGAACTTCAAATATTACATTTACAAATATGTTGTGACTACTTGACTGATAAATTCAATACATTTCTCCCAAAAAAAAATTGTTTGTTCGAACGTAATATTTCACAGGGATAATCGGGCCTACAGGAGCCAATCACGCGTAAGAATGTTGCTATAATCCTATATGAGCTCATCGATCTGTCGTTGCTCCTATTGTCATGAATGTTGCTCTTTAACCTTATAACACTGTCATGATAAAAGAGCTAGCCAGGTTTTGTCTTGGGTGAAGTTGTACCTTAGACCAAAGATTTTTGGGTCTTAAAGCACTTCAGTTCTGAGATAAATCCTGGCTAAGATCATATATATGGCTTCCTATGGTAATGGACCATCTATGATGAATCTCTTGTCTCTTATTGCTCTAGGAGCTCATACATCACCAGGACAATGCTGATGCTGTGTCCTGAGAGCCTCCTACGTCCTTGACTCCTTAAGGTTGCAAGGAAGAGGAATAAAAAGGAATTCTACATCAAGAACACTTACATCATGTCAGGTTGTATGTCTTGCCATTTCTAGAAAGAGATGACTAGGCGAAGTTTGATTTTCTCTAGTTACAGAATTTACTTCCATCATACTCATATAAAGGACACCCTTATTTTTTCTTATCCTTTTGTTTATAAAAAAAAATTTGCCTTCCCATTTGTATGTTCTGAAATAGCAAAATGTGACCCGACAAAAGAAAGAAAATGTGAATGCGATCTATCTAGCTAGTTAACAGAATTAGCTAGTAGACTCTAGAGTTAGTTGAGTGACTTGGGTCAGGTGTGTCAATCATTCCTCCGTGAGCACTAGATCTTTTGTGCTGGCAATGCAGCTTTCTGATGCCATCAAATCAATCTTTTTCCCCTCAAAGAAATGAGGAACTCCGAATTCCTTAACACCTAGTTTACCTTGTAAAAACTTTGATTAGTTAAATCTCCAGCCTATTGGTTACTCTGATTAGGCATGTGACAATCCTTTCCATGCAGAAAGTAATGGCTAGAACAAAATTAACGACATCAAAATTACGTATGTAATAGGCCCCATCAATAAAGGTATTTAGACCTGTTAAGAGGAAAGGTGCTGCTATTGCGCTCATCTTAATCTGATAAGGGAAACTTTGGCAATTGCTTACCTGGATTGCTAGTTTTTGTCAGACATTTTTCCAAATCTTTCTAACATAATCTGACGTATAGAAACGTCTGTTTTCATGCTGTCATATAAATTTGTTCAATCAAGGTCAGCCATGATCTATGTGACATTGACATTGACATTGACATTGACGAATGCAGTGCTCTAGTGGGTGAGAGATATCCTGTCATTGCTGCATCAGCACCCCTCTTCATGAACAATGCAGAATAGACATCATGGTCACCCATGCTTATCTCCGTAACGAGTGAGTTAAGTTCATAAGTTTATCTCTGTCATGGTTAAGCATGAGTAAGAAAAGGAACGATTTTAAGGACGCGTTGTCTTCTGAAAAAGCTTAATCATGTGTTACTTGTTAATGATCCTGTTCTGACGTGATCACAGTAGTCATGCATGTAACTTCTATTATTTTGGATAGATTGATGTCTGGAATATAATTATCCCCCCTTTTCTCGATTTCAGTCTATATGTGCTGCTCCAGAACGTGGGATGTGATTTTGGTGAGGAACAACGGATTCATATCCTCGTGGTGGTTGATTGAAAAGCATTTTTGTTAAGCAGCTGGAGAAGTGTCCAGAGACTCATAAATCACCAAACTACTATGGCGTCATCGGTAAGAATTGTTACATGCACCAGAATCAGTGCCCTCTTGTCAAAGGTGATCCTCAAATTACCAAAATAAGAAAGTATCCTAAAGATAAATACAGTTTTGGCTGACTAGCAGCTTATTTGGAAGATTGCATCTGGTGTCAGCATGGTACGTAATTGAAGCTTACCTTCTCAAACCAAATCAAGTCAAAAACATTCATGCCTTGGGCATATCGTTTAATACACAAACACAGCTGCTAGCCAATCTTACAACTCAGTGAATAGGTGATGAGTTATGAGGCAAGTTGGAGGAAAAAGAGTATTTTTTCCATCTCAGGGGAGGAGAATGTACATAGGTAGTCATATACTGTATCCATATCTATATTTTTAAAGCCCTAGCTTACTAGCTTAGCTATGTCATCAACAAAAGTCAAAAACAATTCTTCTATTTCCGAGTTAAATTGTCATTTAGAGAAGAACTAATTTTCTTGAAACTACTTGCTGTAGACGTTTGAAAGTTCTCTTGTAACTAAGAAATTTCATGAACCAGAACTCAAAATCATCTGTTGTCATGACTTGTAGGTACTTCTGTGATGGCTTTTTCGCATTCTCGCTCTGGTTGGCTCTCTTGATCTTTCTTAGGGGGATCACAACCTGAATGTACATGAACATGTTTATAGTAGACTTTAATATTATTGAATAGTCTAGAAAACATAAATACGGAATTCATTTCATGCATTTAAACATGTATTAGATTTTAAGAAGTATTACCTTGTAGTGGAATCTAAGCAACTCTCCTGCTGGCGACGAGTATTTGGCAATTGCTCTGTCGCTACAGAATGCAAGCTTGTCAGTAGTGATGAAGAGGTGGCCTGGTACAGGACCTGCTGTGGTTGACAAACAGCACTGAGAAGCCTTCAACAGCTGCTCTCCTTCTCTCACACTGAAGATTCGTCTGAACACTTTCTCCACTCCCCCTACTCGTAAAATTTTGGCTCCTAAGCTTAGTTTACCTTTCACTGTATTTCCATATCAAAGAAAGAAATATCAGAATCTCTTTTTCCATATTAGGGGAAATGTTGTGAGACTAAAAAATATTAGGGGGGAAATTAATACTGATTGGTAACATACCAAGCTTATTCATTGTGTTGAATACTGATTCTGATTTGCCCTGCTTCAAAGTTAAAGTTCCGTCTTCATGGCTTGAAGGTGCATCTAATAATTTCATAGGTGTCTTTGTTGTTTTATCATATGTTTTTCTTGACAACCCATTTCTAAACAGATGATCTCCAAGCATACTCTTCATGCTCCTCGATTTGAATGCCTCCGAAACATTCATGTTGCTTGCTTGCCTTTCTGTGATTCCTTGATGTCTATAAATTTCTGTTGAGACTTGAGAGCGAGCGCATATGGATAAGGATGATTCTGGTGGTTTTTGGTGGAACTGAAGTGTGTTGTGTTGAGCTATATATAGGAAGGGAGGAAATCGAGCAGACAGGCAAATTTTGAAACTTTTAGATGCATGAGTCATACATGATTCAGCAAGAGGAAAAGAAAAAAGAAAACCCAAAGGCCACCAAACTAGATTTCTTAGTCAATAAGTTGATCCCTTCTTTGGTTTCTTTGTAGAAAGATATTACAAAAATTCCCAAATCTTCTGTAGCAAAAATATATACAATGTAGGTAGGTAAGACTTAACAAAATTGGCAATACAGTTGAATGGTAGGCCAGGTGTGTGAGTCATTTTTGGAGAAGTAGTGAAATTTCTGAGTTGGCATGGTAGCTTTCTGATGCTAGCCAAGTTTATGAGACTATAGAAGCAAAACAAGTCCTCAGAAAAGCCACTTTTTGTGTATTGCTAAAAAAAACTAATCTACTTAATAGTTAATTAAATAGTTTGATTGATAGATACTTTGACAATAACCCCAAATAAGCTGAGAGCCCTAAGGAATAAAAATAAGCTAGATATGGGGATCCTGAGCCATGGGGCATAAATAGTCCAAATAGTCAAAGAAAAATTTAAAAGTTAAATCACAGCATATTCTGTCTGAATCTGATGTGGGAAATACAGAGCTAATTGACCATTTGCTTATCCAGTTAGTATATTTTTGTCATGATTTTCTATTTTCTATTTTCTTTGTTTATTTATATATTTATTTTATTATTATTATTTTTTATGCATAGTTTGTTTTTTTATTGTGATGTGGAACACAGTCAAAGAATTTTTAAGAGGTCCATATGGATTGATCATGCAAATGCTTCTTTTAGATATCTAGCTCATCGATGAGCCATTGCTGATCATGACACATGCATTGTCGTCATGAGGTTACAACATGGTTTCCACTTCACTGTTAATCATACTTACCCTATCTGTTAGTATTTTTAAAAGCCAGATAGATTTTTGTGGGAAAATGGCACCTGCTAATTCTTTTGCTCTGTTAGTGATAGTTTTTCCTGAACTTTAAAGGATTTGTATGGCTTGCAGGTGCAGGAAGTAACCTCACAGGCATATTCCCTGCATCTTCATTAGCTGTTTACAGCAATCCTTTCTTAAGTAGATATTTTCCGCAAGTTGAGATTTAATTATCTGAGGAATATATCTCTGAAGTAGACATACTGTTGTTTTTACTGTTTCTTCCCCTTTTGGTAATGCAGATTGAATAAGTCCCTGATCATTTATCAGAACTATGAGAGTGTCTATCGATCGAGAGTTTGATGTTTACTAAAGTGGAGATGTACGCTTGCTAATACTGTGCATCAAAGCTAAAATATCAATCCTTGCAGAAGACACAATCAAAGCTTTAGCAGAAGCAGAGAAATATGACCTGATCACAGTGGTAAAGAGAACTCGTAAATATGAAACAACGATGTTTTGATTTCAAACTCCAAGGTATTCTTCAGTGAAGTACTTCAAACTAATAGCAGTCCTTGGCTTTAATCATTTGTACTTTGGTTATTTAGGCTTCAATGTCATTATCTATGACTGAACCTTGGTTGACAAATGTTGATATTTGTGAATGCTAATCAACAGATTGGCAAATCTTTGCAATCTCAGCATTGTGTGCACAGATCTGATTGTCAAATCTGTCATTTAGTTCTAGGGATAGCATATCTCGATTGGCTGTGAGCTCAGTTAAGAGTCAAAAGTTGCATTGGACTTTCCCTTGAACTTCAAATTTCAAGGACGGTGTAGTTTCTAGTTACCTTAGAAATGTTCTGCAAACATGAGGGTGTATCAGGAGTCTTATTCTTCTAGTTGAAAGTCGGCTGTGCGTTTCAGAAATTGTAATGCTGTGATGAAACAGTTCTTGTTAGCTTCCTATAAGATCAACATAGGATTTAACTCCTATCAGCCTATGTGAGATCTTCTTTCTTATTTCAACACTTTTGCATCTGTATTCATATTACTGTGTACTTGTATAACCCACACCACTTGACCAACTTGGTTTTCAACTGACAAATCAGCAAATAAAAAGGGGATGATTCCTGTATAAAATGCTCAGGTAAAGGGACAAAATTTCTTTTATCCCATATAAATGTAATTTATACAGAGCGGACGAATAATATTTACATCGTCTAGCCTATCAAACGGACTCTCCATTCACCTTTGAAGTAATCCTTGTTAGATAACGTGCTTGATATGGATGCGAAAGTTGAGCCCTTCAATATTAGGCCAATACATCCATACTTTCTGGAAATGGCCAATTCCAACACCTGGCCTTGTAGCCATGCATGTTGGATAATTCTAGCCAATTTCATGTAACATAACTTCTGATCAATTATGCTTGTGAGATGGCCTGTTGTAGGCATTTAAATGTTTTCTTGTAATTCATGAATGCCACAAACCAGAACTCAAATTCATCTGCAGTGACTACTTGTAGGTACTTTTGAGACGTCTTCTTTGTGTTCTCGCTTTGGCTGGCTCTCTTGATCTTTGTTAATGGGATAATGACCTGCATTTAATTGATGTTTACATCAAACGTTAGCATCAAACAAGAAAAAAAAAAAAACAAATGGAATTGGTCAAATTTGTACATTATGAGACGCATAAACTTGCCTTGTAATGAAATATAAGTAAATTTCCTGTCGGTGAGGAGACTTTTACCACTGGTCTATTGCTGCAAAATGCAAGCTTGTCTGTGGAGATGAACAGAAGGCCGGTAATAGGACCAGCTGTGGTGAACAAACAGCAGTGAGAAGCCTTCAACAATTGCTCTCCTTCTCCTACACTGAAAATCTGCTTGAAAACCTTCTCCTTCCCACCTAGTTGTAGAATCCTTGCTCCTAAACTGAGCTTTCCCTTTACTGTAACAAGTAAAACAATGAAGAAATCAGGTTTCGGTTATAAAATTTTGGTCAAAACAGACAAAAAAAGTTGTATTACAATCATAATACACCAAGATCGTACCATGTTCTCTAATGCCATTTGCAAATTTGTAGGATCTTTCGCCAACCTTGTTAACAGTACTGACTACTGATTTGTTCTGCTCAACCGCGAAAGACCCATCAGCATCACTTGAAGGTCCAGGTAATAATTTAATTGGCATCTTTATCGCTTTATCACATTCATACGTTGTTCTTGCTAACCCGTTTCTGAGTACATGATTTCCCAGCATACTCTTCGTAGTTCTTGATTTGAGACCCTCTGAAGCATTCATCCTTTTTCTTTTCTTCTTCCCCTCAGCTGCTATCTAGAGTGTCTATCTGTGTAATGGATTGAGACTCGAGAAATGCTTCTGTGTAGATAGTTGGTGGGAGCTAACTGTGTGTAGGAGGTACATATATAGGAAGGAATAAATCGCAAGTGGGGTTAGAAAATCTTCGATTATTTAGACGCGTTGAGTCACTCATGGCTCATCCAGAGGAATTAAAAAGAAAAAAACAATTGAAGTCCACAAGACAGTATATCTCCTTCAAGAAGACATGGTGACATGTCATGTCTGGTTGCTTTTAGAAAGATTAGATGATCAGGAAAAGTCTGATCTTCTCTAGTGGATTAAAAAGAAATTAGTCCCATGATATATAGGACCCTTTTTTCTTTTATTAATCTAAATTATCTGCCTTTCCATTATATCTTCTGACAGTGTAATCAGAAAAAGAAAAAGGAAAATATGTGAATGCGATCTAGGCAGTTAACAGAAATAGCAAGAATGAAGAGTTAGTTGGTTCAGTTGTGTCACTGTCAATCATTCTTCCGTAAGCACTGAAGCTTTTGTGCTGGCAGTGCAACTTTCTGATGCCAACCACCTTTCCCTAAAATAAGAAAGAAACTCTTAAGAGCCTTAATTACTTTTTAACAGCTGTGATTAATTAACTCTCTGGTCTACTGATCAGGCATGTGACAATCCTTTCCATGCAGAAAGTAAGTTGGGTTATTAGAAGAGATTAACAATGTTGAAATCACTATGTACTAAGGTCTATCAAAAAATAATGGTAGACTGACTAGACTCAGTCAAGTGGAAAGGGGTTGCTATTGGTGCACTCATCTTAATCTGATCAGGGAAATTTTTGCATTTGCTTACCTGGATTGCTAACTTTTTTGTCATACATTTTTCAAAAAACTTCCTATCCATCCGACCTCAGTTTTGTATCTCGTAAGCCGACGTACAGCACTGTCCATTGTCATGCTGTTATATAAATATGTTTGGTCCAGGTCAGCCATGAGCCATGTTGAAGATAACACATGATGCAGTGCTTTAACCAGGTCAAAGATGCTCCTCATTGCTGAATCAGCTCCCCCTTCCTTTCCTTCATGGATAATGCAGAAAAGTTTTGGACTGAAAGGAAGTAAACTGGGGATTCTGAACCACTGACAGAGTTTCTTTCTTTTTTCAGTGAAATGTGCACTTTACAAAACTGTAAACAGGTAACAATGAAGATTGCAGGCTGAGGTTTTAAATTTGTTGTGCACATTTGGTCATCTGACAATCCATTGATTGGATGAGCTATCGCCTTCAGTTCCATCAATAAAAGAAGTAGTGATGTCTATTCGTTGATTTTGAGGTATAATGGATTACCAACTTGTCTTGTTACTTCATAAGAAGTCAGATTGCTGTCTTACAATCCTGTAATAGAAAGACTTAAGAAGGAAGTAAAGAATGTCCATGTCTAACCCTGCTTAGTTATGCTTGAGGCAGTTGATGTGGAGTTTTAAGCATTTCCTTGCAATGAAAAAATAACCCCATAAACAAAAATGCAGAATCATCAGTAACTGTGTACTGTTGACTACTTGAAGGTACTTTCATGACGGTTTCATTCTCCCTTTGATTGGTTCTCTAGATCGTAGTTAGAATCGTAAACGGATCTATGTTATGGTAAAGTATGTAAACTGGCACAATACTTAGGATCCGTTCTATACTTCTATTCCAAGAAATCTAGCTCATATGTTACTTGCTAACAGAATGACAGTCCACTTACTGCATGACCACTCTTAATCATGCATTCATAATACAAGTCCTATTATTGCGATAGATTGATGCATTATGGGATATACTTTTTCCCCTTTTTTCTGATCTTAGTCTACCTGAGCTGCTCTAGAATCTGCATTTTGATTTGCTGAAATTCGAATTCTTTTAATTTGATTGAAGAACATTAGTTGTTCGGCAGGTAGGAAAGCAGAGAATAAATCTCCTAAGTAATCAAGAAGAATAGTTTAAGGTACTGAAAAAAGCATCCTTTATAAGAAGATTTTCTAGTAATGATTAATGATACTCCATTAGAGGTCTAAAATGACTTTTCATAACTAATAATTAGTCAATAATTAAGCAGATTGGTCGGTCAAACAGAATCAGTGTCCTCTTCTTGCCAAGTTTTCCTCAATCATTACGAAACCAAGTACCACTACATAAATAAGAAAAGAAAATTAATGTTGTTGGTGACCAACAGCTTATTTAGAGCATGTTTGGCCTAGCTTGTGAGGAGCTTCTACTTTTCCCCCTATTTTTCCCAACAAACCATTCCCTCCACCTCCTCCTCACACCCATTTTCAACTTCCAAAAAGCTTAAACCACCCCCTAGGACCCCCTAGAAGCCCCAAAAGTAGAAGCATCAAATTGGAGCTTCTACTTTTGGGCCTCCCAATGGGTGTTTTGAGCTTCTTAGAAGCTGAAAATGAGGGTGAGGAGGAGGTGGAGGGGGAGGTTTGTGGGGAAAAAGAGGGGGAAAACTAGAAGCTCCTCACAAGCTAGGCCAAACACCACCTTAGATGATTACATCTGTTGCCCCTTCTGTTGTGTTTTCTTTTCCTTTGTATATAAATCATGCATTTGTGGCCATATCAGAAAAGGAACGTTGCATCCAGACAACCCTTTATGGGCGTATATGGCCGGTATGGAGATCGAATTATTGACAGTAGTATTCATGCATGTATGAGGTGCTTAGATAATATATTGAACACAGCAACTAGTCAGTAGTCATGAAGAATATAATCGGCCTTCAGCCTTCACACATGCAGTGGTTTCATGTATGTCGTTGAGGGAAATGTTCTCCTTCATAATTTGCCAAATCATCTTATTGCCAATTTGCCAACCGGAAGATTGGAGAATGTGATTCAGCTGCTAAGTACGTATTCCCAAAGTTTTTGGGTGGTGAGTGTAAAACTGTGAGTCAGTCAGTCAATATTGGTTAGGTTAGACAACCGTAATGATCATTGAGGTTGAAGAAGCTAGCTAGGTTCAAAAGCTCGTGAAGCGAAAATCAGCTAATTATTGTTGGGACGAAATAATCTGCATTAAGCATCCAATGTCGCTGATTATCTCAATAATTGATGGTAGTATTGTAGTGGTATTGAATTTATTAGAAACTAGGAGAGGAAAACACAAGACAACTTCTGATGGACTTTCTAGAGTCAAGATATTTCCCTCTAACCAATAACGCTAGCTGTTATTTGTCCATGCTAATAGACGTAAACTTGCAAGGCATGTTGTAGTCTTAAAATTTAACTGTTTCAATGTTCTGAATCAGTTCAAGGGAAGCATACTGCATATTAACAGTTATTTTACATTGTTGCTCAATGCTGACTGTTGTTATCAAAATGCTGTCATTATTATTTGAAGCTTATTGGTTTAGTAACTCATTATGAATTATGACATCAAATTACTAGAGAGAATGTGATCAAGGATCAATTTGGTAAAGGGGTATCAAGAATACAAATTCAGCTGCTATGTACTATTTTACAAATCAGTTAATAAAGAGGAAAAGAATTTCCATTATAAGCAAGGAGAATTACAGACCTAGTCATCTATGTATATCTGTGAAAGGAAAACAATAAATCTTCATTTCCTTTCAAGTCAAACTCTCCACTAATTAAGGTTTTGGGTGACTGCTTGCTGTAGGCACTTAAAAGTTCTCTTGTAATTCAGGAATCCCATAAACCAGAATTCAAAATCGTCGGTTGTGACCACATTGAGGTACTTCTGTGAAGATTTTTTCACATTCTCGCATTGGTTTGCTCTCTTGATCTTTGTTAGAGGGATCACAACCTGTAGATATATAAATGAACCATACTATTAGAATAGGAAACAAAATATGGTAAAGCTGATCGTATTATGATATTTGCATGTTTATCCTTCCATAATGTCAGAAAATGAAAATTACCTTGTAGTGAAATCTAAGCAGTTCTCCGGAAGGAGAAGCGAACTTCATAATTGGTTTGTCACTGCAGAAAGCCAGCTTGTCTGTGGAGATGAAGAGACGACCGGCTACAGGACCAGCTGTGGTGGACAAACAGCACTGAGAAGCCTTCACCAACTTCTCTCCTTGTCTGACACTGAAGACTCTCCTGAACACTTTTTCCACCCCACCTAGTTGCAGAATTTTAGCTCCTAAACTCAGTTTCCCCTTGGCTGTAATGTGAGCAAGTGCAAAAAGTTAATTGTCTAAACAGTACCAGTATATAACAGGTTACAAGAAGTATTATCAGATGGAAAAGTAATGACAGAGATAGTGTTACATACCGATCTTATTCATTGTGCCAAGTGCTGATTCCACTTTACTTTTCTTTGAAGTCGTAGATCCATCAACGAGAGTAGTCGATGGTCCAGGTAATAATTTCATGGGCGTCTTCCTTCCTTGATCATATGTTATTCTTGACAGGGCACTAGTTGATTTATATGCTTTAGAAACATTCATTATTCTCTGTATATATTCTTCTGCTGCTGTTTGACTTATCTGCTGTCTGGTTGTTCTATTACACGAGTGATCGATCGACTTCTTAGAAGGGATAGTCGAGCTGCTTGATGATGGGAATGAATGTCGTAGAGAGACGGGTATATATAAGCAGGAAATGAACGGTTGGTGATAGAATCTTGAACCTTTTAGATGCATTAGTCACCATGGCTAAGCAAAAGGAAAAATAAAGTAAACACTAATTAAACACCACCAAACAGGATTTCTTATTCAATAAGTTGATGCCATGTTTTGTTGCTTTTACACAATAGGCCACACAAAGAAAAAGAATCAATCCAAAAGAAAAGTTCTTTTTTTGTGTGTGGTTTTTGTTGTTTCTCTTTTCTTTTATTTTGCCCTTCCAACCCTCTTTTATTGATTTATCTGGTTTAGGCAGCTAGCAGAATAGTAAATTGTGTTAGTTGCTCTCAGGGGGTTTGTTAATCATTCATCAGTAAGCAATGAATCTTCGCGTTGGTAGTTGTAGCTTTCTGATGCCAGCAACCCCTTTTTTTAACAGTACACGACCGATGAATTATTCAAGGGACACTCCTAAATCCTAATGGTACAAAACATATCTACTTTAAGTAATCCTTTGGTTAATGGTTGGGCATATGGAGTTGAGGCCTCTTGCAGATGAACTAGATTTATTTAAGTCAATTTGGTTGAAAAAATTAGTAGACAGCAGCTTGTGAACCTCTGCTGTATCACCAAATCAGGGAAAATCTAGTGGTTAATTGAGCCAATTTGTTTATGTGGCTTACATGTTCATATATTCATCTTTTGATGTTGGCTTTTTTTTAGTCAATTCATGTTCAGTTATTTCTGGTTTTAATGCTGATGTGTAAGCATGTAGGATTGTACATAGCCTATGCAAGGAAGTTCTTAGGCTTTTCATGCCAAATTCTTTATTCTGATTGTGTATCTAATCATCGATGAGCCATGTTCACGTGTGCGACACATGGGTTTGCCTACTTGCCTTCATGATCAAGTTGAAAAAGCTTGGCTACCATATCATCTCTGAATAGGACACCCCCCCTCTGCTGCAAAACGTGGAGTCACAAAAGGTTACTTTGGGTATGCATATGACCAATGCCTCTGCTTGTTTTGTTTTTTTTTTTTTTTTTGTGTGTGCGCGATAGCTTTCCCTGACTTTAAGATTTATCAATTTTGTGCAGATAAAATCTTTAGTGTGATCCATGCAGCCCAGAAAAAAATTTAAATAGATATTAGTCAGGACCAGGCATATCAACTGTCGACCGATACATTATACATAGACCAAAGGTTGTGGAGTGTATGCTTTTGACCATCATGACCAGCACCAGGCTTCAAATTCTGGTGGCAACATCTCCTAGTTGAATTGAGACGTTGTGGTGTGGTCAATCTGCGTTTGGGTTTAGGTTGGTTTAGTGATCCCCCACCCTGGGAAGGAGGGGCATCACTTCATCATTACTTAGCCCCAAAAAGATAATTAAACCTTTGTGTGTTTGTTGAAGATACTTGATTGTCACTTTGCCAACATTGGGGGGACAACATTGAAACATTATGGAATTTTTCTTGTTCATTCTTTCGCTTCAGGATATCAACTTCCATTGCATGTGGCTCCCTCATTGTCAAAACTATGATGGTATGTTTCGTAGCTGACACGATGTGAGCTTTTGCAAGACTAGGAGAACAAAGCCATTGCAAATATGGATTAGTCGAAGTAGTATATGTATGAGTATGACTAATAGCCAAGGAGGCTCAAAATTAAGTGGATTCCTTGTTTACTTCAGCACCGGGGTTCAGGGATAGAAAGGGGGATTGATCGAGGGACCATTGACAACCTGGCTCAGCCCTGTCCAAGATGGTCTGATTGACCATTCGCTTACCAGCTGGGTTGTAAACTTGTCAACCATTTTTCTAGTTATCAATGTCTGACATTGCCCTTTTAGATATCAATTTCCATAATCTGACTTGGGTGGGTGTCAGGTTAAAGCCTCTGACAGGGTCATAGGATAGGATCTCTTGCACACTATTTGGTTAGAGTCTTGCAGTCCAGATCAGCAAAGAGAATTTTACAATCACGCATAAAGCAAAGGGAGTTTTACAATGATACAAACAAGTACAACTCTAAATTATCTGACCAATTTCTTCTTGTCTCATCTGGCAAAATCTTTCCTTAACCTTAACCAAGGCGATCAGATCCGTTTTTAACTGTCATGGACTTGAAACGCAAACTATATAATGACTTACTATTGTTTACATGCGTGCATTTATCCAATTCACATGGTGGAACTCAAGACAAAGCTATAACAAGCTATTAGAGATTTAGAGTACGTTAATAGTACATAGTTAGGGGGTAAGGGTGTAGTGTACATCTCAAGACCACTCCAAAATGATCCCATCAGCACAGCAAGATCCATATTGTGCAGCGTGATTGTCATTCCTTGTCGGCCTTGTATTTCTAACTTATCACTTGTTTGCATGAGCCTAGTTCATGCCATTCGGAATTTGAATACGTCATATACTTTAGTCCTCGTGACATCATACGACAATTGAGATCCAATAGCAATCATGTCATCACTTGTAACTCCGCATTTCTGCAGTTCTCTAGCAGTACATTTTTCTCTAGCAGTATTACATCAGTGTGAGCCCATGAAGCTTTTTGAGCTGGAAATGTGGCTTTCTGATGCAAACCGGCCCATAACAAGGACTTTATACAAAGAAATTTAGACAAAGCTAAATGTCTGTCAAAAGATTGAAACAAAGCATCGTCTGGCCCGCTGGTCAGATAAAGTTGTTATGATAAGTTGACTTGTATGATGATAGATCAAAGATTGAAACCTATCTAGTTCAATGCATACCCTTCTCTGATACAGCATACAGGAGTGAGTTTGTGACTGCTAATTGACACATTAAAGCTTGCTTAAATATCTTGGATCATGATACATTTCTATTCCTCCACTTTTCCTTTTTTCTTTCGTGTTCCTGCGTAAATCCTCTTTCTGCGTCTTCCTTATAATAATCTGAATCTAAGCTATGCTAGGAATAAATAGGATGCACTGTTAATGGTTCGTTCGATAAATACTGTTCAAAGTCTGAGTATGCATGTCATATGGACCAAGACTGACTCAAGCTTTTTACAAAATTTGACTCTGCAATACTTCATTAAGCTAGGTCTTGAAAATTTCTTTTCATAAGTAATACACCTTCTATTGCTGTAAACGGATCAGAGTACAGGTGCATACCCATATCTACCATCATTCATCAACATAGGCTTGGTCTGGAATTATCAAAGAATTTGACTTTGTCTGACTGTATGTGATTCATAGTGAGTGTCAAATGAAAACTAACCAAAGGCCTTTTTGAAGCTTAGAACATACTTACAGTAACATGGTATGTTTGCATTCTTGGTTCGCATTACGACAAATGAACAATAGAAGTTACATATTAACTGCAGATCACCCTAGTCAATATGTTATGAGCATCATATACAAACTTGTCCCCCGCCTGAAGCATTTTGTTAACAAGAAATCATCTTCACTTACAAGATTAATGACATAAAAATTTGAAAACTGTGTGTTCTGTACTATCTTCTTAATTAAGCTACCTAGGTAAATTAATATAAACACCCCCCATTAGGATAACTGTGATGATTACCATATCTCAAGATTAAAAATATGACTCATTTTGCGCTTTGGCTACCACATTCTTCAATCTCTGAAAGGTTTTCTTGTAATTCAGGAATCCCATGAACCAAAACTCAAAGTTGTCAGTGGTGACCACCTGAATGTACTTCTGTGACGGCTTTTGAACATTCTCACTCTGAATTGCTCCCTCAATCTTCCTTAGTGGGATCGATACCTTGTACTGATATCGAAGCATTTGTCCATTAGGAGAGGACAATTTGACTGATCTCTCACTGCAGAAGGCAACTCTGTGAGTGGAAATAAAGAGGAGCCCTGCAATAGGACCAGCAGTTGTTGACAAATAGCACTGTGAAACTTTGAGCAGATTCTCGCCTTCTTCCGTACCCTTGAAGATTCTTCTGAATATTTTCTCAACTCCTCCTACTTGCAGAATTCGCGCTCCCATGCTCAATTTTCCTTTTACTGTTTCTGAAATCTTTGGCCCTAATCTCACTGCATGCATACAGTTTGAAGCAGCACAATCGTATATCTTAGTCATTGATTTAGATGTTCTTTCTGAGCAGTAATGCAATGGTCTTGCATGCATAAAATGCAAAGAGACAATACAATATGAAAAGAACTACATACCATGCTCTCTTAAACTGTTGGCTTTTTCCCCAAACTTGTTCATTCTGTTGATAACCAAACTCAAATGATCTGCAGAAAGCAATAAACACAAATCTCATTAGGTGAAAAGTGAATTAGAACATCATATATGTTTACTCGCGTATCAGCAAGGATTAAAATGGGAGAATTACATACGTTCTTTGAATGCGAGGCATCCAATGCTATCCGGTACAGAGGAGATTTTAGTTGCAGAGACATTTAACAATCTTTTAGGAAGCTTCTGCTCCTTGTTGGAGCGCACCGCCAATCTGATAGGAATAATTCCATGAACAACTTGGTCTGCAAGTGTGTTATTCTTCTTCATGCTTAATGATCAGAATCTTCTGAAACTTGAATGGCTGGGTTGTAAACAAGTCACTCAAAGAATGTTTGCTTTCCTATGTATAGTTAGTTATTATGCAGATACTATATGTAGTATCAATGTATACACAGCAAAAGGCGGTATGGTGCCATGGTAGTTCGATCTTTGACCATCTCATTTCTCAATCATATACATTGTATATACTACTCTATGAATTAGCTATGGCTCACCAATGGAATGAGAATAAATTTGAAGATAAGATAATAGCCAAAGGGTTCTTTATATCTGAGAACATGTATATATGCTGATGTGTTGGTTTTCTTTGTACAAAAGATTTGGTAGGAGAGATTTGTTCAATTATTCTCTCCTTTTTTTTAAACTTCTTTTGTTCCCTTTGATGTTTGGAAAGCATTACTAAGATCTTTGTATATATGATACTGGAAGTCATTTCCATTGTGGATAAGTGACCAAGATTTATCTGATACTAGAACTTTGAACTATATTTTTCTTATCAACCAACATATATAGTATAAACTTGATATGTGAGCAAGCTATCTTAACTGCTACTAATCTTTGGAGTTGCTACAAAATATATGAATGCAAGTACACAGAAGCTTGTATAAGACGGTCTTTCCGTACCTTTTGTTAAGACGAGGATCACTTTATAATGAAACAATGCAAGGATCACGATTCATTATAAGCGACCTCTTTATCTCTAAATAGTGACCCCATTTTATTATAAGACGAGACTTGTTCATGCAAGTTAATACAGTATATCAATCTACTATCAGCCTTCAGTTTATAACCCTGTTTTTATAAAGTTTTCGGGATGAAAAAATGTGACTGAAGGTGTGTGCGTGTGTGGTTATGGAGTTGAATATGTTAATATGTTGAGAAGTTAGATCTGTTAATTTACATAAGTTTATGCTCCAGTATCATATTAGCAATTCTCAAATTAGTGAAAGTGTATTGCTGGTGAATTAGTAAGAAGAAGAAGGGAAGAAAAAAAAAAAAAAAGGCATGTTGGTGGTTTTTATTACCTAATGATCATGTTCCTGAAATAGTTAGTTAGTGTTAGTTAACTAATATGCGAAAAACTTGTATGAAACTATCCCATCTCATTGAGGGATGATGTGACTTTTTATAGAAGCAGGGTTAACTATATATCAAAATAGGGATGACTTGTGGTTGGGCTAGGGTACTCTCACCATTTGTTCGGTGAGACATTCTCATTCGACTACAACTTGATTTGAAATTAATAAAATAAATAAAAATAAAAGATAAAAAAAAGACCTTCATTTCCTTTTTCTCTTTTTTACCTTTTTTCGAAAACTTATCTATAACCATCTCATGATGAGACGGTCCAATTTGAGCTAAATTCAAACTGTTGATAGTCGATAATTTTGAGAATATTACGAGACATCCATCTCCCAATAAGGGTTGAGACGGTTGCAGACAAGAAATTTAAGGTTTCTTTTTAACTCTACTAACCCCAAAAGGCCCAACTTTACGGTTAAAAGAGAACCAAAAAGAAACATATATAATTCATACTCCATAATACAGTGAACCCAAGCCATACTTCCAAAGTTCCAATCCCATTAGGCCATCACTATTTGCATTTGTGATGCTGCTTTCAGACAAAAACCCCCATCATCTGAACCTGACACACACAAAGAGACCTGGCAAACATGATGTTCGGATCTTAAAAGATTTGGTTGTTCGGATACAGGTTGGTCGGGTTACTTCCCATCGAGACATTCGGATTTGTTGTCAATATGTTTATTAAGCTTTAAATCCGTGTAAATTATTTTGGTTTTTTTCTGCATCAGTGTCAACTTTGACTCACCTTGTATCCGATGCCAATTTTGGGCCTGGTACTGGGTGTTCTGAACCGAGTCGTTATGCAGCAAGGTATATCATGTATAGAACTCGAAAGTGTGACTTGATGATGAAGGCCATACCAAATATGGTTCAAGGGGCATTATGCAAAATCTAGAATACTGGCCAAGGCAGACATGCTACACAACTATGATCTAGACAACTGCTAGTAATTAATAGCAACAATTCAATGAGTAAAACCGGGGAATGCTGTTCCCCCCCCCAAAAAAAAAAAAAAAGCAGCGATTCCTACTACAGCTGCCTATACAAAAGAGACTACGTAATTCAGCTTCCTATGTGTTATTATGTGTTTATAAGTCAATTGACAAGGGCGCCAATGCCACTGGTAAACTCCCAGGCAAACGCGACCTTATTCTAAGCTCATTTTGAGAAATAATCCATCACCCTCCAAACATGGGCATCAGTATCACTACTCTCCTTTTGTACATCTTGCATCATCTAACAGCTAGTTATCTTACCTATGAGCGGAGGTATGGGGCATAGGATATGACATGGAAGGCATGCCCATTGGGGCACCAGGAACCACCGCACCTGGAACTGGGGCCCGTACACCATAAGCCAAGTGAGGAGCAGCTTGAAGATTCACCGGAGTCCCAACAGCAGAAACCAAAGGCCCGCCACCAATTGGTTGTCCAATGGTCGGAGTACCGTACACACTGATTCCTGGGGGAGCAGCAGGAGGTTGAGCAGGCTGTTTGTTGGATTTGCCAGAAGAAGCTCCAGAAGCAGCTGCAGTATTTGTTTGACCAGTAATTGGCCCCTGAGGAGTTATGTCCCCACCACCGTTCACGCTGGTGATATCATGGATGCTCGATCTTCTCCTATCTTTATTCATCGAGTTTAGCCTAATGAAATACTTCTGTGCATGGCTTGCCACTTGTGTTGGTGTTCTTGTCACCACAAAGTTCCGAGATATACTCCGCCAATCCCCTTTCCCATACTTGTCCAATCCAAGAAGAAATAACCTGTTCACACAAATATCTTGAGTGAAAAACCACACCAAGAGTATACCATATAACTACAGTAGGATAACTTAACACAAAATTCAACATAATAAAAAGGAAACCAGTCCAGTTGCAGTTGTTAAGAGTACTTCCTAAACGCGATGCATATATATCCCTGTCCAATCCAGTCCAGATGCACCCAACAACATGGCCAATAGTATCACTGTGCTGAAGCACTTATCTTAGCAACATGGATGCATAACGAATATACAATGGCATCCTCATGTTTCAGCAGCTAAAGAGGTTCAGTGCCTCCAACAGAGTATTACATCACCACAGAGATGAGCCAACCTGTCCAATCCCAGTAAAACTTGTTTCCAGAAGACCTACAAAGTGCAATAACATTGTATCCACTTAAGACCTAGCAACAGCATGTCTAATTGGTTACAATTTTTAATAATCAATAACTTTGTCAATCAACCGTCTACTTATCCAAACTACTACAGATCAAATGATCCCTCAGTTCCCCCTAGGTCCAGAAGTAATCATGAAATTAAACAGTTGGAGCATGTAAGAAACCATGTCCTCACATCTATGGTCTCTTAGTGCAAAAATCTGTTCTTGAATTCCGAGTTCCTAACCTAAATTGTGAAAAAATTGGTTTTCCTTTTGAGCAAACAAAGTTCTCATAGATATAGAGAAGTAGTCAAAAAGACCACAACCACAAAGTGCTGAGGGTTCTATAGAAGAAGTGAAAATGCCTTTAACTACATACAAAAGAAAAAACACATAGATATGCACAAATAACTCCCAATTTGTTACTCCTGCTTGCACTTGTGCAAGAGATCTTTAGTTACAGCTACTTATAGCACAGGGTACAGATGGGCTCTAGGCTATAGCTAATCTGGGAACAAAACATCAAGCTAGAACTCTGATACTTCGAAAATCGAATCACATTGAAACTATATTTAAGCAATAGCAAATAGAAGCTCTCATGAGATGAAGAATGAAAGCATCTAGCAATGTTCAACTATTGTAAAGCACACATGAGATCCGTTGTACATTCAATATGGAGAGATCTGATGACACCTGAGGTAATTGACTGTAGGAACAAGAGGCAAATTGGCTTTCATTTTGTGAGTTAGAGTAAATATTTTTGCTTTGTACTATTTTGAGTTTGGACCCAATATTTTTTATACCACATAAAACAAGATCTGATAGACATGCACTAAATTTTGAGAAGTTCTAGAATACAAATAGGGGGAACTTCCCAAAAAGGAAATTGTCTGAGGCTTATTGCAGTATCAGAGGCGACACTTTCTTAAATAAAGGTCATGTCATAACTATCCCCCCATGTTGGCAATGAGCAAAAAATGTCATTCTAGATAGAATAGATCTTGACCTTCAAAGAGCTTTTCTAGTGCAAAGTCAAATGTTGCTACAATGGAGTTCTCCTTCACCGTACCATCCAGCTTACAGTAGTCTCTGAAGGCAAGATATATCAAAAAGTATATTGATACAACCTAAAGAATGTATTCCTAGCTTTTAACCCAAAATAGAATTGCGAAACACAAATGAATTTGTCCAATATGCATATGGCACTTCAATTTATTGCCATCAAAATCAGACATCATTTCACAAGATCAGGCATCCCAGCAGGAAGCTTGCAGAACTACTAATTTGATTTTCAATCTGAACTCTATAGCATGAGCCATGACTCATGAGGACAATCGTAATTAGATTGGGTCAATCATATGATGAACAAGATGCATGTGGATCCTGACCCTGCTCCGATAATAGTTTAACAGACTTGAGTGAAAAATCAAGATACCTATCATGAAGTTGGACCCATGTAAAGGTGAAAAGTTCTTACTTTTTGAAGTGTGTTAAAACAATATATTATTGTTTTTATGCTTACTTTTCTTCTTCCTTATTTTGTCAAGTAGGAGCCTCAAAAATCAAGGCTACACATAACATGCATGAAAAGCAATAATGACAACTCATTAAACAACCATAATTTTCAAACAAGATATGTTTGGGTGGGTCATCCCTTCATGGACCAATTTATCATTACCACGATACAAACAAGTCCAAACGAACCCAAAGCTGACAATACACTTGAGGCTTTGAGCAGACCCTATGACCAAGCACCCAATGTAAACCAGCAAACCCCAATGCGTGTCATCATAGCGACGTCCTCTTTCCTACATATATTTGTGTGGTCAACTACTGTTTTTCGTCTTTCTTCTTAAGATTGCTATCAGTCGTCATCCATCACCTCTGATTTCTTAGTTCTAGCCCCATACATCCTACGCCAAGATCCTCCTCTCATAAAATTCTGCTACCTCTCTTTCATCACCCAGCTCCTGAACTGTTGAACACAGAACACAACACTGGTTGAGACATCCAAGTGGTTGATACATCCAACTACCTTCTCCAGTTTGTTGTTTGCGCGACTTTAGGAGAATTTGATATTCAGAGTCTTCAGAGCTAGTCTACGTTAAAATGATATAAACTAATCACGTATGTTCCCTTGTCCTTGCACTCCTTTTCCCTTCATCTTTAAGTGAGCAGTAATCATAATCCGTTTTGAAAACTCGAAGAACCTTCTTTATATGACCAGTATGTCAACATTTACAGAAGCCGAGATGCTTCTGACTACAAGGAAGATCTTCTAAAGTTCCAAAACAAAACCCTTCTACTGTTCTACAGGGTTGGATTAAAAAAAAATCCTAGTGCAGTATAAATTTACAATATTTAAACAGCAGCTCCACCCTATGGCCCAATATACAGCGTAGCACAAATTTCAATCTAGAAAGGGAAATGGAGACAAAGCTCCAACTAGACTCTTCTTTGAGCAAAGCCCTTATGGTCATAGCAACAGTAAGACTCCAGAAACTGGCCTTCCTATTTCATCAAGCAGATACTTCATCTCATAAACAAATTGGCCAAGATAAAACCACCTGTCTCCCTAGCTGACGAAGGTCTTGACTCGCAAAAATCTGAGCTACTCTCTGGTTCCATTGTTTACAAGAATGCAGACAAACAACTATTATATCCGGCAATATCACATCATCAACATCAACATGCTGGACAAGGACACTCAACAAGGATATGTGCCAACAGATGTACTCCAGTGAGGCCAGAAATTGCAAAAAATTTGGAAACTGATAATAGTTCAACCACTAGACATATAAGTCAATAAAATGCTGGACACTGTTTAAAATACATATAAACTAAATAAATATACCAGATACCGCAGCTCTTTAACACTCCACTCCACCAGCACGTATTTACTGTATTAGAACAAAAAAAATCCAATCTCTCTAAGCATAAGCTTGCCAGAATTTAAGTTGGCCAGAATTATCTAAGGGCGGAAAAAAAGACACTATGTTGGCCAGTATACTATCATAGTATCCGACAGAATAACGACCCTGTTATCCCTAGTCCGAATTGCACCACTTGACCCTCATTGAATTTAGCTAACCCACAATCACAGATGCAACTTTTACAAAGATGGACTGGTAGCCAAAAACACCTCAATAAAGATACGGCCTATCACAAAAGAGTTTTGATATTTGTACTTCTGAATAAGAAATAAGAATAGATTATTCTCCACCACCAGCGGGTATCATCTCTTTTTCAGACAGCAACTTGGTGTCTCAGAGATATTAACAGGCAAACAAAAATGACCAAACCTTAACATTCAACATCGGGATTCATTCTATTTTTACTTTTTCATTTCTGAACGTCCAAAATCTTTGTAAAAGGCAACTGAGTTCCAAGCAATAAAGAGCCCTCCCACATTCCTCCTGAAGGCTGCAATAGTGCCCAAACCTAAGAAGTACAGAATTACAGAACCTTGGGATCCATTCTATGTGCTTTTTGGATAAATGGTTGTCCAACAA
Source organism: Tetragonia tetragonoides (assembly GCA_038025085.1). Classification (NCBI taxonomy): domain Eukaryota; kingdom Viridiplantae; phylum Streptophyta; class Magnoliopsida; order Caryophyllales; family Aizoaceae; genus Tetragonia; species Tetragonia tetragonoides. Next base: position 40,166,708 of record CM076151.1, on the reverse strand, counting down.
ACAAAAAGTTCTGACAATTTGTCCACTATTCATTTTCGGATTCTAACGGACTAAATCAAATTGGCTGACTAGAACTATGTGCTTCTTATTTGTGTGAAGTATCAGATAGTCGGTCCATTTTCAATCAAGGTTCTAAGTAAAAAAACATCTAAGCAAGTGCAAGACTGGGCTGTTTCCATCTTCCAGCCCCCCCCCCCCCAGGCAAGAATCTCTTAAGAAGCAATGCGGTAATGTAAAAACAGTTAATAAAATTAGAATTTTAAGCAATACTCAGGCCCCTAGAAAATCATAAACTCAATACAGGGACAAATCTCTTGGCTTCTAGCTATGCAGATATACCAATTTCCAGTTAGGTGAAAACATGGAGTAGAAGCTGTGATAAGATTTTATAAATAGGAACTTACAGAGAATAGACAGTATATAGAGTTTGCCTCCTATTGATTACTCATGAATCTAGGTAGTTTATGCTTCAATCCTCATATGATACCTCTTTCCATTAAGGAATTAATGGATCCAGACACAGGATAAAAGAAAGGGGCACCATTTGGGAAGAGGGGGGACTGGGAGAGAACCCTATTTATTATACTTAAAACACCCTTGGTCGGAGCATTTGGGAATTTTTTTCTGAACCCCCTAGGTACCCTGGAAACCTTAGACATACATAGCTAGATAAGGGGAAAAGAATCAGCTGCTAATACTTTATCTTCTTTCTTTGTTGTAGCAAAACCATTTATCGCAAGAGCACGATGAAGCATCTATGCATCTAACTAGTACAAAGGTTACACAGTTGATTGAACTAAAAATGACAATCAAAAAGCATAAGAGATCTAAATTTGAGGTTAGAAGGAAAAAAATGAAAAAGGAAAGCAAGTAGAGAATCGGAAATTAAAAATCAAAGACAAAATCAAAGTCTGACAATAACAAGCTTGCCTGTGCTCATCCTCTGTCCAAGATATTCCTTTACGGCGTTCCTGATCTGCTTTTGATGCCTTGCCTCCATGACTTGATTCACTACCAACATTTCCTAATTGACCCTTTTTCCCATTACCATCATCAGCAGCATAACCTGTAGAACCTTCTGAAGAAGAACTGTAGGTAGGCAAGGGAACACGACCAGCTTCAATCTCATTTATGTCCTCAACTAGGAGCTCATAGTGATGCTTCACCTCTTCTAAGGTCTTTCCAGGAACATCTGCAGCTATTTTTTCCCAACGATCTACTAAGTCCTCAGCATGAGTCGCAATAGCATTCTCAAATGCCTTGTCCTGCGCTCTAGTCCAACAACAGCTATCACTCTTTTCGTCTAATGACATCTACTCTGGTTTAAATTCACTCTTGAACATTCATCCAGCAAAGGTATATAATGATGGACAATTGCAACAACACAAGAGCCGGTACAGTCTTGAATCTTGAGAGATACAGGATTCCAAAAAGAACAAGAGAGCTGTTCGAGATGTAATTTATTTCAGCACAACCAATGGCAACTGATCAATTAAGATACTAAACCATAAACAGCAGATGTATCAGACAGGATATATGAGCTAGGAACAGACAGGCGCAGAAGGAAACAAAGCTGCAGACCAGTGACTACCTCCAACAAAAAGAGAAATCTCAAATTCCACAGACGAGGTGTGGTGAAGTCAGTGGTGACCAAATCCAGAACACAAAAATTGGATGCTTATGAGCTGCTGACCTATTTATTGAAATACAGAAACAGAAATCAGTTATGCCATGGGAAATATCTCATAGCAATAAATTCATATATGCAATAATTGACAGGTGGAATTAAATAATAGATGATGTCAAACTCACCAAAACACAATCAACAGATGAATGATTTAACAAAATTTTAGGTTATATATAATTTTGCAGTAGCGTGCTACTTAAAAGAGAAATAAAGACACAAATCAGAGAAGCAAATAGGTTGCTGATGGACAGAGAAACCCTTAAAATTGCCATTTCTGAATCCAACAACCACCCAATTTACCAGCAGCCCTACTTGAGAAAGACAGCTTTTACAATGGCAGGCCCACAAAAGTTACTAATTTATCTACTGGAACTTTAATTGTTCCATTTCTTCCTGTTTCAGTAACTTTTTTGAGTTTTTATGGCCCTTGTAAAACCCAGCAAAACCGTACACCTATAACCCTCACACAAGTACACAACTGAACTTGAACAACAAAAGTGAAAGCAGAATACCCAATAAATGTGCTTGGTCCTATTGGGAAAATCCAACTAGAACAATGTAATTCCAATATTTTAAGCTGTTAAGCATCAAGGTTCACATCAGAAACTCCTCCTTCCAAATACGAAATCATGATTGCATTCACAATTGACTAAAAGGCTTATAGTGGTAATCTCCATTTCATGTTTAGCTATCAACAACAACAACAACAACAACAACAACAACAACAACAACAACAATCATATTCAAAAGCAAGCAAGCATAACAATAACCGTCTTTATTTTCCCGGTGCATTGAGCAGAAATTAAATGACAACCTTCATTGAGCAAACTCTAAAGAATTAACAGCAAGAGTGTGAAGAACCCTAACCCTAAATTTCGAAGTGCAGTGCTAAGCTGCTAACAGTAAGTAATTCCAATACAACCAAAAACAATTTTCTAACACCCAAAAATAAATTCCCACATGATGCTATCAGATGACAGAAAACTGCATAAAATATTAATAACATAAAGTCAGATATTTTCCTAACCCTAATTTCAACAAGTTGGGAGAGTCTAGCAGAATACACCCCCTTAAAATAAATACTCATACAGAAAAAGAAAAAAGAAACTGGGGTTAAAGTAAATAAAATACCCTCTCAAGGACAGGAATTTTACAAAGGGAAAATGCAACTTGGAAATATAGATGATGTTGATGGGTTCATCCATAGGTGATTGCAGAGGAATAGGATGGGCCAGCTGGTCCCAGGACCAGCACCAGCACCTCCTACTTGCATTTGCATATTGCAGAAATGCAAAATTAGCCTCTGTGAGAAAGAGACAGTTGTTTGTAGGTAGGGTTTTTGGGGTCTTTCTCCATCAAGAAAAGGGCATTCAAGTTGCCTAATGAAGAGCAAAATCTGGCATCTGCAACCATATATACTACTAACTACCAATTTACTTCACCCTACCAACATTATGAGAGTGAGTGATAGATAGAGAGAGACCCACAAAGAAAATCACTTACAAAATTCAATTCTTTAAGAGAAAAAACAATATCAAGACAAATTGAAAAATACCAAAATAGCAAATCAAATTAAAAAGTACTACCACACATGAAATCTTGGTCACAATCTAATCTTGCCAATCAATTTCATAAACAAAAAAGGGAAATAGGGTTTACAAGCAAGCATATATATATATATATATATATATATATATATATATATATATATATATATATATATATATATATATATATATAAGTGGATCATGCACGCTGCTGCATTGACACGTGTCATGCCACGTCAACTTACTCAGTCAGCATCATATCCAGTAATTAATGCTATTACCTATAATTAATACAATACATGCATGAACCTTATTATAATCTAATTAAATGAGCATACATGAACATGAACATAAACTTAATAAATACGGTACATGAACATAACATAAATTATACTAAAGACTAGGCATAATGAATTTAATAAGGGATAGTAGTCCACAAATAATTTTTATTTTAAAATAAATGATGAAAATTATGTATCGGTAATCTTTATACATACATCTCAAATTTCTAAGTGATTTCAAACCTCAGTTGTATAGTAGAAAGCCATTGTTGGGAAAGTACATGATTAACCCATGGAGATGGAGAAATATAGTATTGGTAGAATTTGTGCATAAGATAATTGTAATGATAATTAATTTCTTCAATAATTATTTGAAAATTCTTTTTTTTTAAAAAGAAGAGAACATCAATTGATATCTCCACATCTATTTAAACAAGAGTTGCATAACAAATGAATGACACATAAGAAATTTAATATAAAATATGATGTAAACCTACTATAGTTAAAATGCTCATAAACTATGATGTAAACCAACGATGGATAAATGAAAACTACTCTTTGTAGAAAGTTATGGATATACGTAAATACATGAAGGTATACATATACTAATTTGATTAGTATATAGTATGTCAAGACGGTAGTTATGAATCTGGCACTTAACTATGAAATTCATTTATCCATTTGAATCAAGCAACTATTTCATGCATGTCAAATAAGAAAATTTAAATTACACATAGCTAAAAAAATAAGAGAAAAAAAAATCACACACATCATAATTTTGATTTTGTGTAACTCTATATGCTATATGCCTAATTGATAAATCATTCTTAATTAAAAATTGAATAGCAATATTGTAAAATATATTATCTAATGATAATCTACAAGCCCGTGCGATACATCTAGTATAAATATATTAATCCATCATTATCAAGAAAAAAGTTCCTTTTTTTTCTTTGAACTTTTATTTTCCCAATTGGGGTTTTCCAATTTTTTTTTTTGGTTTACCTTCAATTCATCCCACAATTGATTGAAAACGGCAGTCAACAGCACCACACAGTGTCTCTTCCAAGTCTCCAATAGCTGGGGTTTCTGCTAATGCTCAATTAAGCTGGTTGGTTGGTGGGTGATTCTCTCTCTCTATCTTATAGTCTTGGTTGTTCAGTGTGACTCAAATTCTCAGAATTTTGGGAGCCCAAAGAGTTGTCACTGCCCTCACGATGGGACCATTATTGAACTGGGTTCCCAAGTTTCCAACAGTCATCCAACTTCTCTCACTCTCTCTCTCTCTCTGTCTCTCTTTCTCTAAGGAGGTTTCCAACTCTCAATTATTGGCTGATCCATCGCACATTCCCATTTTTTTAACTTTGTTTAAGCAAATTATTAAGTTGCTTTATTTTATTATTTAGCAGATATTTTTCTTATCCATTTCATTTCCTTACACCACCTCTCCTCAGTTTAATGATTTATTACTCCTTGTATAACAAAACACCCTTAGCCTCTCTTTTTGCCTCTCCTCTTTCTCTCTCAACCTTAACTCTTACTAGAACAAATTTTCAGGTCGAGAAGGCTGATTTAGGCCATTCCCAGCCTGTGATTCATGTTTTTCACCTCTTTTTGTCATTGATTTCTAGTTTATACTCTCTAAGTGGAATAAATTTTCTCTCCCTTTTGTGGAGTTATTAGGGATTTTTATATTTTTCCTCTTTGTAGGATCCTTTTTTCGCCTATTGTGCGATTTAGTATCAAGTAATATGAATTCGGGGACCGGATATGCACAAGATCGATGGTATCATACAACGTTTTGTGAGCAAACAATTACGGTACTTGCGGTGAAGATCTCCACTTCTGTTAAAGATGAAGCATCAAAGGAAGCACATGGTTACTATGCATGTTGGGAATCGCGCTCGGGTATTCTTGTTAATTGTTTTGTTAGCAGATTTGTTATTGGTACAACTGTTAATTTAGTATATTCTAGGGTTATTTTCGATGTAGATGCCGTATGGCTTTTCTATGAACAAAAGTCTCCTTTTCACCTCTCAAAAAAAAAAAAAAAAACAAAACACCCTTAATTGTCAAGCAATGATTGTTTAAAGTAACATGCTAACATAAAAATCTCTTAAGATCTTAATCTATCATTTGTGCTATAATATAGGGTGTTGTCGATATTTTTTAAAAATTTATAATTTTACGGACAAATTTATGTATTTCTAGGAAAATTTAATTCATTGGACGTGCATAGGCTCTCATTTCTTTTTTTCTTTTCTCTTTTTGATGATTTGATTAATCTTTTAAAATCTTTTTCCTTCCAAAATTCCTTAATTGACCATGGTTCAACTTATATGTAGATCTTTCATTGATTATAGTTGCGCGATGCGTGTGAATCTGTCGCCTTTCATAATTCCGACGTGTTTGATAATCTTCTTAATCTTTCTAAACTGGACATCTCTTAACTATCACACCATTTTCGATAGGCACCATGTTATCAGATTTTACACCTGTAACTTTTATCACAATCATCTTTTCTACAAATTGCTTACTCATATATTTTGCTCCTATCATCGTCGATAACAACAATAACAACAACCCAGTAAGTATCCCGCTTAGGGCGGGGTCTGGGAAGGTCCAGATGTACGCAGTCTTACCCCTAACTAGTCGCCTAGAAGAGAGACTGTTTTCGAAAGACCCACAAATTTATTTATTTATTTATTTTTAAATACATTTGCAAAATTTTTTTTTTTTTTTTTTGTAATAACTACAGCAATAAAGAATGAACAAACGGGTAAGAGAAGTAAAGCAATAAACATACTAACACAAAAGATTACTAAATGAACAGGATAAAGTGAAGAAGACACTACGAGCTATAAAGAAAATGAATCAGCCTCTAGTACCAGACAATGCAAAAACCAAAAATCTATCGAGGATCCTCTACACGAATCCTACTACGCCATAATTTCCTATCTAGGGCCACGTTCTCTGTAAGTTCTAGAAGGGTCAAATCCTGCCTGATTACCTCTCCTCAAGTCTTTTTCGGGCGTCCTCTTCTTCGTTTACAATCTCTAAGTATAATTCTCTCACACCTTCTCACCGGGGCATCTCGATGTCTCCTCCTCACATGCCCAAGCCACCTAAGCCTCGTTTCTCGCATCTTGTTGTAAATATCGGTCACTCCCACCTTGCCTCTCAACACTTTGTTCATAATTTTATCTCTTCTTGTAGAGTTGCACATCCAACGAAGCATCCTCATTTCGGTCACCCGCATCTTCTGCACATGCACCTGCCTCACCGGCCAACACTCCGCCCCATATAACATAGCTGGCCTGATAGCTGTACAATAGAATTTGCCTTTCAGTTTTAGCGGAATTTTCCTATCACATAGAACTCCTGTTGCACTCCTCCATTTTAGCCACCCTGCTCTGATACAATGGGTCACGTCATCATCAATCTCGCCGTTGTCCTGTATGATTGAACCAAGATATTTGAAATAATCCCTCTTCGGTACCACTTCAGTACCAATCTTAATCTCCATATCCGAGGCAACCCCCATCTCTTGTGAAGTTACATTCCAAGTGCTCAGTCTTTGTCCGACTTAACTTAAATCTCTTTGACTCTAGTGTATCCCGCCAAAGTTCTAGTTTGGCATTAACACATTTTCTAGTCTCGTCTATCAAAACAATGTCGTCAGCAAACAACATACACCAAGGCACATCCCCCTGATTAGTCTTAGTGAGCTCATCCATAACGTTTGCGAATAAAAAAGGACTCAGCGATGACCCCTGATGTAACCCAATATCTATAGAAAATTGCTCAGTTTTCCCTCCCGTAGTCCTGATCCTAGTCCTCACTCCTTCATACATATCCTTAATAACTCGAATATAGGCGACTGGAACCCCCCTGGATTCCAAACACCTCCACATAACTTCTCTGGGTACCCTGTCATAAGCCTTCTCCAAATCAATGAAAACCATGTGCAAGTCCCTTTGTCTATCTCTATAGTACTCCATAGAACGTCTAAGCAGATGAATCGCTTCTGTTGTTGACCTTCCTGGCATGAAACCAAATTGGTTCTCCGAGATAAGAGTACTCTTCCTTAGACTCTCCTCAATCACTCTCTCCCATAGCTTCATGGTGTGACTGAGTAGTTTAATACCTCTATAGTTGTTGCAGCTTTGAATATCTCCTTTGTTCTTGTATAAAGGAATCAATGTGCTGAGCCGCCACTCCTCCGGCATCCTTGCAGATTTGAGAATCATGTTGAAAAGCCTAACTAACCACGATAAACCTTCTTCCCCCAAACTCTTCCATACCTCTATGGTAATCTCATCTGGTCCTACTGTCTTTCCACTCTTCATCGTCCTCATTGCCCCTTTGATTTCTTCCTTCGTAACACGACGACAAAAGCTGTAGTTACAGTGTTGCTCGGATGTGCTAAAATCTCCCAACGAAATGTCTACATTCCCAACATTGTTAAAAAGCTCATTGAAATACCCATGTCACCTTCTCTTGATGTCCTCTTCATCCACGAGAACTCGTCCCGCCTCATCCTTAATACAACGAACTTGATCCAGGTCTCTAGTCTTCCTCTCCCTAGCTCTCGCCAACCTGTAGACATCCTTTTCTCCCTCCTTAGTGACCAATTTTTGGTACAAGCCCTCATATGCTTTACTTTTGGCTTCTGCAACTGATTTCTTTGCCTCCTTTTTTGCCGTTCTGTAGACTTCTCGCTTCTCCACCCTTTCCTCATCTGTAGTGCTATCCATTAGAGCTTTATAGGCGACCTTCTTGGCCTTCACCCTGTGTTGGATGTCCTCACTCCACCATCAGGATTCCTTCTTGCTACTTCTTATCCCTCTCGCAACTCCTAAGGCCTCCTTTGCCGCATTTCTAATGAGATCCGCCACTCCTGTCCACATTTGACTCGCATTTCCTTCTCTTTTCCAGATGTTATCCGACTCAACTTTGGCCTTAAATTGACTCCCCAAAGTTCCTCTAAGATTCCACCACTTGATTTTGGTACAATTATGTGAACTTCTCTTCCTCTTCCACCCTTTCATCTTAAGGTCTAAAACGACCATTCTATGTTGGGTCGACACACACGCACCTGGTAAAACCTTGCAATCCGTGCACAATCCTCGATCACCACGTCTAACAAGAATGTAATCAATTTGGGTCTTAGCGGTACTGCTCCTAAGAGTAACTAGGTACTCTTCTCTTTTGTTGTATCGATAAGAGATCTCATGTAAATTATAGTCAAATTATACCTAATCATGTCGATGAAATCTTCAACCATACATGCGACATAAATAATGAGATCCCACTAAACTTCATTCATACTAGCTATCTTTAAATGAGAAACTTGTTGAGGAGGTCAAATTCATCTTTGGTCTAAATGAACGCAAGACTCGAACAAAGACAAGCGAGAGAGAAACGAGTAATACATACAAACTAAAAGATATTATTCGCCTCTCAGAAAAAGAAAAAAAAAAAACAAAAAAAAAGAAGATACTATTTATATATTAATTGATAGTTGTAAGCTTGTAGCTCTCATAAATGTGTTAACTTAATGTATTGATATACTTCTTTCTATACTATTTGTGTATCTCATTCAGTAAATTTCAGTAAAAAGAAATTGCAATTCATGAGTTTGATTAGGAGAAGTTCGGTAAAAAACGAAAGTGACGAGCAATGTCTTCTTTGTGCTCAACGGCGAAACCATGATTATGAGTGTGAGTGGACGAAAATTAAAATTATACATAGTGCAAAGGGAGAAGTGGGCTGATCAAAGACTTATATATGGAATTTGGACTAAAATTGCATAAAAATTAAACAATTTCTTGGGTTGAGAGGAGGCGCCAGCCAGTGCTAGCCCACCCCTGGTTCCGCCAGTGCTTGTGCACTATTGCCTCTTGTATAGCAATATTATCACTTCCTTAGTTGCAAGTAGAGCTGACTATGGACAAGTCGACCCATTGTGCCAACCATCCGCTCCAAAAATGGGCGGATATGGACAAGATGATTGTTTAAAATTATAAGGAATTGACTTGTTTCTCTGGCCGAAACTCGCTTGCCGATCTGTCCATAAACTTAAAAATCATGTCTAGCCCAACCTCGTCCAAGCCGAACCCCATTTTTGATCGGCTCTTATTGCAAGCTACTGGGTGTTACTTATTTTGACTCTTTTCTTTTACTACTTATCGAGTACTTTATAGAAGTTGAGCATCAAAAATTTATTAGCTTTTTTTTTTTTGTTAATCGTAGGTTCACTTAAACTCTTTGGTTCAAAACTAATCTTGTTCGCATCAGGTCGTTCCACGAAGGGATAAGGTGCTCGCACTAAGTAGTTTCTTCATTCACAAGATTTGAACCGTCGACATTGCTTAAAAGAATGAGAATGCCGAATCACTCACACCAACCACTTATTGGTAAAAAAAACTATTAGTTTTAACTTAAGTGATTTCACTGTTATCTATAATAACTTCCATCGCGTGAAATATTCTTAATTACTACATATATAATTTTTAGAATTAAGGCGAATGGACTTATCTAACACATTTTGTGAAAAGGATGTGCAGAATCGATTACTATCATATTAAGTGTCATATTAGTTTTGTCTCCATTTTTAGTTCGATGGGGAACAATTTGATTATACGTTCAACTATTTCGAATTTGATGAAATGTGACATTATATGCTATGGGTCGAATATTGAAGGGTCGGTGTATAGTTTCCTTTAATGAGTTTTTATCGTAATTTGCTCATCGATTAACAAATTTGGTACGAGTAATATGCACGAAGTTATTCATATTTTCCTCAACTAAACGAGAAAAAGATCATAACGCTTTCTAATGTGTTTAAACGCTTTTTAATATTATTTTTTTTATAAGTAAGATAGATAATGAATCAGGATTCTTCACAAAGAGGATCCTAATTCGGATACAAAAGTAAGTATGAAAAATCGCTCACAGTTGCAGTTGGAGACTCCAGTGTTCATCCAAAGATTCAAGAGTGTATTGCCTCTTTCTTTTCTTTTTTTTTTTTTTTTTTTTTTTGGATGCGTGTATATGGTTATGTGGTGTATTGGGCTTTGGTCCATCTTGGAATTTTCTCGTGGGTTGGTTACTTAACCTCTTGGGCCCTTTTGATCCACAGTAGCAAATTCCTTGGATCAGCCAGTAGTTGAACATTTTCGTTTTCTAGGAGTATTATTTTTTAACAGTATGAAATGTGAAGGTGGCAGCGTATTTGATTGGTTAGAGGCTGAGGAGCATCCACTTGGATGAAATTTGTTGAAAGTAAGCTGCCGTGATCATGGAGTCTAAGTTGATCATGTAATCCTATAATGAAAGCATTTTAATTTCTTTACATAATCGTCTCTCTTTTTTCCCTTTATCTCTAACCTTTCCTTCTTTACATTATTAAAGGGCAACAAGCTGTTCAAGTCAATGAATTGTCTTTTCTTGGAATCACTTTATTAGTTTCGAAATCACATTTTCTTTTGTCCTCGGTAAAATTATTAATCTTATTTTGTGTACTACACACCTTCACCTCTTTAATAGCTTAACAAATCAATATATATATATATATATATATATATATATATATATATAAAGGAGGCATTTTCCGGGTGTAATGAGGCACGCCACGTAGGCGGGAATTTTAAGAGCGCGCCACCTAAGCGAGAATAAAGACAAAAAAATATTAGGTATCAAACGTTTAGTAGTCTTAGGATCCTTATCGGTGTCAAATTTAGATATTGATAAACCACTAGAGTTTATAAGAGTTATAACAGATATTCGTCAAATATTCAAAATCATATATAACGTTTCTATACATCTCAAAAAATAACAAAAATTACACCATGAGATTCGGATCAAAAAATTCTTCAAAATGAAATGCATTTATAATATGTTTAGAACAAATAAGTAAACATTTTTGTTATAAAAATGTAAAGATAAAGTTATAAAAAGAAGTTGAAGAGAAAAAAAAAATGAAAGTTCATCCTCACACCCTACTAACAACTAAGACAATACAATTTAATTTAATTTTATTGGTAAAAGATAATTGTTAGTATTTTGATTGTAATATGAATTTTATTTGGATTGTATAATCACAAAGATAATATTAATAAGTCAATCATCAATCAATCAATAAGTTAGAATGATAGTAAAAATCTTTTTGGTCATCTATCAGAAAAAACGTCTCTACAAATTGTATTTCTATTATAAGACTCTAAAATTATCCAATGTATCTTCTATTCTTCTTTTTTATATACATGTTCAACAATGATATCCCTAATCCCAAGAATGCAATGTTCCCTTGAATCCCCCCAACCACGTTTTTTTTTTCACATGATTTTTTTTGTGTTTTCCTTTCCCACTGCTTCATTATGTCTCTTTGTTTTTGTTATTTATTAGTTTACTTTACACTACGCTTGATTACAAAAATAATAAACTTGAAAATCATCTTTTGCAGGTTTTGGAGATTAGATTATGGAATTGTTCAATAATAGATGATCGACATATATAAGTAAGCTTTGTTTGGGTATAACTAACATCATCCTTTTGATGGTACTTTTTTTTCGATCAAGTTTATTTGAGTCTTCTTTATTTGTGAAATTAATCTCCATTGAGGAATTTCTAATTGGATGATTCACTATCATCTTCATTATTAGCAGGTTTTGAGTTGTTGGTAAAGTTAAAATAATGGTATAGCAAGTTAGTATTCTTCTTTGTTTTGCATATCATGATTTTAGTGGTCTAATGATTCTAAAGTTACTTACATATTGGTTTTACTCTAAGATAGAAAAGAGAGATGTTGATGCGAATCTTACTCGCATACACAAATAATAGGTGACCTATCAGTTTAGATGTAAAATTTTATTCCTTTATACGACCTTACAAGGTACAATTTATTATTGTTTTATAAGGACCTGTATATTTTTTCATAATGGTAGGACGATTGTATATTGAAATGAAAGTATTATACATCAGAGGGCCAAAGTTGGTGAAGAGGTCAATCCCTACATTAAGGAATGAGCGAGATTGATATGCAAATAGAATAAAAGTTATAAGAATTAATATATTGTTTACTTGATTGAATTAATATTCATGTTGACATTGACAGATTGTAAGGCATGAAAGACCGACCATAAATATTTTATGTTACAATGTGATTCATCTCCAAGGTTTTTATTTTGTAATTCAATGTCTCTTTTTTTTGAGGTAGTTTTTAATCCACATTGTATAAATGTTGTTAATTAGTGTTTTCAAAATGTTTGAGGAGTATTTTTTACTTCAAAAAATTACATTGCGATTGTGTTATTTAATTTTTATATTAACCTATATACATTAAGTGATTTTTACAAGGTATACTTGAATTTACTTCTTAAGGTAGCTATATATTGAAGTATGATATAAACCACGAAATTCAACAGGCTAAAAGCATTATAGTTTATACTAGCTAATGCAAATTTATAGAACACTTGAATTGTGGGTATATTTCTTTTTAACACACATTATGTTCATTAATTAATGGCACTTCTTCTATATGATTTTACCATGGAGGGATGCCATATTTTTTTAAGGGAGGATGCCATTTTAAGTTGAAACTATATCTATCTATAAATAAAATTTGAGTTAGGCATTAGTTCATAGAGATCAGATGACATTTACTTCAAATTTTTCATACACTTACATCATTGGATATTGAAAGAGTTGACATCTGAAATTAAATATGTTATCAACTCATACTTACAAAATTTTACCATACTCAAATAAAAATGTAACTACTAATCAAACTTCAAAACAAAAATGTAACTACTAATCATGCAAAGGTGAGTGATGATTATGCTAATAGGTAAATGATATAATAAATAAAATACCTAAATTAATTTAAAAAATAATTATGGTATGCATGGGCTTTATTATTCCTTTATATATCTAAAGGAAACATTTTCCTGGGAGTATATAGCGTGTCATATAGGGATGCGGTCAGAGATAGTATTATATACGAGTGTATTAATCTGAACCCATGCATCGCACGGGCTTTAAAACTAGTAAAATATATAACAAATATTGTGTGAGATCAACTCAAAGAAAATGGCGTCACTATTTAAAAATATAGGTGTCACTTGTGGTTAATAGTGGCCCTTGTTTTATTGAAAAGTAACAATGTCTTACTAAAAGTTACGAAAAGACTGTCTTATAAAATTTGTTGTGAAAAACCTATTGGTTGAATTTAGGATTTTTTGGTTGTTGTCGGAAAACAAATCCACCTTCTAAGTATGTTAGTATTTTTTAAGATCTACGAGTATTTTTTTTAGGAAATCTCTGATTTATGAATATACTTATTTATTTTTTTTAATAAACCCACCTTCTAAGGAATTAAATTTTTTTTCTTCTTTTGAACAGGCAAGACAACCAAGTAACTCGTAGGTTAACCTAAGGTGTCCCTTACCAACAGATTGGTGAGAAACTAGTCAAAAGAGGCAGACCAAGAATTAAGACTAGGATAATTATGGCCAAAGTTTGTCATAAAGTCCGCAACTGCATTAGCTTCTCTAAAACAGTAGAGCACTTCCACACGATCGAAATGGTACAGGTCTTTCTTCATGTCGATGATGATATATTTAATCTTCCACAGAATATGCCACTCAGCTCTAACAACCTTAATGACTACCAAGTTGTCGCCCTCTATAGTGATCTTCTAAGGAATTATATGCACCAACTTGTTGCATTTTGTACGTTAAATTATTATGCAACGGGATATAAATGTCATTAAATTAAATCACTTTGGAGTAGCTAGTATCTTTTTACCTTGTACTATGTTGTACATTTTGTAATTTTTTCTCCCTAAACTCAAAGTTAATATGCTACTAAGGATCTGATATGATGTCGATTTTATTTTGTATGTCATCTATTGTCACATACCCTTGTGGCCTTGTACATTTGCTACATTACAAAAAAAAATTGCTTTAATATTAAGTTTTTATGCAAGCTCAATGCACGGATCATTGAGATGTATTGTGATAAGAGATGGGACAACAAAGTGAAATAGAGGATTTCAATTGATTTCGTAATAATAAGCTATTACAACAAGGCAACAACATAACCCCTTTGTTGACTTCGGACATTACATATTGTTCTCTCTTTATATCTTTTTGTTTTCTTAATATTAACATATTGAATGAAGGGGCATATACCAAATTGTTTGTCTTGTCTTGAGAAATGAGGAAGGTTCCTATCTCCCCTTTATGTGATTATCAACATAGTAGGAACGCAGTAATTGACAGTATATCGTGCACTATGGCTATCAATTAGCTACTTTGTTCCCACTTGCAAAATTATCTTTCTAGCATATGTTTCCATACTAGTTTACAAACACCCATATAATTAGAGTTAGCTTAAGATTTGAAGATCGATACTTAAGCTTGTATAGAAGATCAATTGTTCTTACAAAGGTTATACTCGCTTCGTTCATATGAAACTCTACCATTTGCTTATTTGGGTAGTTTTCATAAAACTCTACCATTTCTGTTTATGATAAACAATATCCTCATGAAATACCATGGTATCCTCACTTTTGTAAAATTTAAAATCTATATCTACCCTCCCCCATATCCTCATTAATGTTGAGGGTATAAAGGAAAAGCAAGTAACTTGGTCATTGTGTTAAAAGCAAATGGTAGAGTTTCATAGAAACGGAGGGAGTTATGTAATTAGAACGATTCTCTTATCACATTATGTATTTGAATCGTCTCAGGGTATATAAACCAATCAACCACTAAGTTTACTGAATTTGGGGTGGATAGCACGCGTAGTAGCATATTCCTCACTTATCCCGTATAAAAACCCAAGATCAATTTTTCCATGTCATAATCTTTAAGCCTAAAAAAAATGTGTAGTTTAATTTAGAATGTAGAGTAATAATTAAATGCATTCCAACAAACATTAAGTTTCTACTGTTCTATTTTCAGTTGTATTTGATGAAAAGATAACAATTGAGAATTGAGATGAATTAAATTAAACTAAAACAAAAGAAGAAGAGAAAAAGAGTTTCACTTTTAACTTTCAAGCGACTAAACCAAATTAAACCAAACAAGATAAGATATTTTTATATCCATGATGGCCACACTCGCTCCAAGGCTAACAAATTACGTTGGATCAACTGACATAAATCACATCATAGTACCGTAAATCACATCATAGTACTTTCTTAAGTACTTTGATTTGATGAGCTCGTAGCACGCGCGGGTATAAATTTGATATGTTAAAGTGAGTGAGGAGTTCTTGTCAGAGTATTATAGGTGTATTACGGTTTTATATGAGGTCGATTCACATATTGCCGGATTCAGTGATGTCTCAAATATTTCGGAAGTCCTATACAAAATTGTAAACGGGTCCCTAATACAATTTTTATTTTTTTCCTCAGTGATTAATTAATAGCACCGCTAGCTAAAACATTACAAAATTGCTATTTTTCTAGCTTATTCTTACCTTAAAATACAATAACTTTTTTTTGAGGGGTCGGCTTGAATTTTTTGGGCCATTTAAAAGTTTGGGCTCTGTGCGGCCGCTCTATATGGCGCACCATAAGAAATAGCTCTGGTCGAAGTGTTAAATACTTGTCTCTCTTTGCCATCTAATTCTAATTTACACTAGGTCGACTCATATGAGAACCTAATCGGCTGGCTACTTTGTACTGTACTAGATAACTTGAGGCCAATTGCAATGCACAAGTCCATATATAGAGGTGTGATTGAGTGGTACGGACTCATTTATCCTTAACTAAGGTCGAGGGCTCGAATCTCGTATTGGGTATGGAACAACTTTAAATTCTTTGGTCAGTTGTCTTATCCTTTAAGGTGCCTATAAACCAACGTGGGAAATTAGTCATTGTAGTTAATGGTGAATATCCTTAGTTGTGAACCAAAAGAAAAATTGGCAATGGAGAAACTGCCTAAGATCGAGATCGAGGGAGAGCTAGAGTGCACTTGGGGGAAGGGGTGCTAATTAAGTAAAAGACATTTTTTTTTTTTCTTTTTGATCACAAGACAGTTAATAGAGAAGAGTTAGTGGAGAATTTTCGGTCATGGGGTCGAATGCGAGCATTGAAGACGCATATGTGACGATGTGACTCAAGCAAGGCGGTGACTTGGGGGGGGGGGTGATACTATACTTCATCCTGCCCAATTTTTGTTTATTGCTGTCTCGTTATCAATACACCAAGAGTTTGTATGATATAGACTCACACTATTCCTATAAAAAAAAAAAAACAAGAGATAGACTTACTATTCCTATAGAAAAATTGTTGGATTTTTGGTTCTGATGATAACAAATAAAGTGTCCTTATTTTCAATTGAACTAATAATGATGGCAGGTTTACTTAAGGATGCAAAAAGTTAAAATGCTCAATGCATGATTGCTCGTGAATATACTTGGATCCTTACAATTTATGAAGACTATGTAATATAGTTAAGTGTGCATTCATTATTCGTCTTTGTGTATTATGCTTGATTAGTTAGCAACAGTCTAAGTTGATCAGGGAACAAGGTTGTGTAGGACTGAGTGAATGCGTTTATGAGTACAGGGAAACAACCTTGTGAACCATGTTTTACATGACCAGCACGAACGCTTGAAGGAACCAAAGGGAACTACGCTTTGGACCCCGTTCCTTCTAGCTGTGTATCTGGACGAGTTTTGCATAATATCTTATTTATTATTTCTGTGACTATTTGTGTATTATCTTTCTAGATCTTCACACAAATATTCTTCTACAGAAATATAAATTATTTTGGAAAATTGAATATTGCAAAGTCGTGTTTTAAACAGAAAAGTATTTTATTTTGAAAAGATATTATATATCTTGGAAAAGTATTTTACTTAGTGGGCAAGTTTATATTATTTAGGTAAGTGAATTATCTTTTAGAATATTTCTAATTTTTTTTAGAGATTATATTCTGATAAATTATTTGCTAGCTGGCCAAGTTTTTCTGTTAAAGTAATTTGGACGATTTTATTATCTAAGAGGTTTAACGAAAGATCTTTAATCTTTACTTAAACTCTATCTTAGCTTTTGAAAAATACTATCTTTTTATATTCTAAAAATTTTTAACCTAGATGGACTGAGCCTTTACGCATGCCTTTATAATGCTCTTGATAGGCTCAGTTGGAGGTTAAGCTTTGCGTGCATTATTGAGTTCAGAATCATTTGTGCAAAGTATTAAATCGTCCAAACCAGATACGTTTTGTGCTCACAAGAACAACCTTGAACCTTGTTCCATGTCCTGATCAGTTTGAGTCTTGCTTAGATTGGTCATTGCATAATAGGTTTTTCTATGGTCTTATTTTGCTTAGCATAGAAGTGTGTAAATAGGACAAACAATCTGGTAATCTGTAATAGCTCTAGCTTAGTAACAAGCGTAGAGTTTCCTTCAGGTCAGTGTCTGACTTGAAAGGATTGTCAGCACACCAGTAACGGTGTGTGGTGTGGTTAGGGTGTTGTGTTGTATCCTATTTGGCTTTAGTTATAAGATAAGTAGTGTGACAAAATTTCAAGTAACTGGGTCGTGGTTTTTACTCCTATTGAGCCTAGGAGGTTTTCCACGTGAAAAAAAGCTTGTGTTATTTACTTTCAGTCTTTTGCTTTGTGTTCAGTTTACTATATAGGAACAACGTCCACAACGTTGTTCTCTCCATTGTTCTTAAGTCTCAAAAGTCTAGGTAATCGCGAGAAATTGGAATCACTCTATTCACCCCCCCTCTAAAGTAACTTAGAGCACTCTTCAAAAACAAAAAAGAGATAGACTCACTATTATATATTTGTGAGACTGATTGTTTGTCATGTAATTATCTGGGTTAATAAGGAATATAACATTGGCTGGACTTATAATCCTCTAATTAATTTTTTTATTGAACTGGTTCCAACACATGGTATTAGGACTAGATGATCAGGGGGTCTATATTCAAATCCTAGGAGCTTCCATCCTGCTAAGTGGAATAATATTTCAGCATAGGGTATTATGAAGAGAGTTGTGTATAGGAATTAATAGTAGTGGGGCGGGTACATGTGGATCCCGCTGCAATTGGAGGAGGATAAGGGTGCGTCAGGTGAGGATAGGGCGGGGATGGTTTTGAAAAAGTAAAATCGTCATGGGGATGGGCGGGGATGGTTAGTTTGTGTTGTTTCCCGGTTGGATATCCACCTCATACCCAACTAAAAAATTAAAAAAAATGCAAACATTCTAAATATAAAATGTATTGACAATTTTTTTCCAATGTACCTTAGTTTTGTCATTTGTAATAATGACACAATTTGCACGTTTATTGGGTTTGTTTATTAAATATACTATAATAATTGCTTTATGCGGGTATCAAGTCGATTCAAGGCGGGTACTAAGTGAGTTTGGGGCGGGTATTAGGTGGGTAGGTGGGTGTGGATACTCACTGGGTAATTAAGGCGGATAAGGTTCCCATTTCATACCCACTTGGGTGGGGATGATTTTGAAAATCTTACTTATGGAGGGAATGGAGCGGGTAGCAGATTGACCATAGCCATGTGGGTGTGGGTATGGGTATGGGTATGGATATGAGTATGTATATACCTATATTCACCCGTCCTATTCACCAGTCCTATCCCATTGTCATCCCTAATTGTGCAGTATCCATACTTTAAGCCCAATAAACATTCGCGTGAGAGGGCTGGGAAGAGAGTAATTAAGTTAACTGGATACCCTGGAGAAGCTAACCAATGTAATCGGTTTAATAGATCGAAGGAAATGAGTAGTGGTTTTTGGCCCCCATGAAAATGATAAAAAAAGAAGTTGTAATGGCATTTGAATATATGGTGTCTAAAGTGCAAACTAGCTAGTGCTAAGTTCCGTCATGACCAGAAAACCAAAGACTCCTAGTAGACAAGTCCAACGTGTCAACCGCTACCGATAGTAAGATGCATTGCTCTTTACCGGTTATCTTATCCCGTGGAATTCAATTGTATGTGGAGCAACATCACATCCTGTGTACGGATTACTTATATATAAGAACTACCAATCAAATGCACTAAGGTATGCATGCTATTCTATGCAATGCTATATATAAATAGCACATACACACACTACATTTTTCAAGTCAACCCCAATTAGCTACTTAGCACTAACTAATTTACTTACTTTCTCAAATCACTCTCTTAATTAGGAAACACTCAATGGATTCAAAGTTAGGTACTCAAACTTCTTGTAGTATAGAAGTTGTCATTGATGATGCAAACAATGATCATACGAATCGCGATGATAATCAATCGCTCAAAGGGAAGAAGCATTTCGTATCCATCATGTTAGCAAACTTCCATGCAGGTTACTTCAGGGTAAGTTTTGCATTATGTGCTCAAGTATGGCTTTGGAAGATGCTAATTCGATTCACTAATGACAACAACAATTACCACAATAATAATGTTCATCTTCACTACCCACATGTTCATATGTTACCATCAATGGCTTATATTTTCCTATGGTCATTATCTCTAGTCATATTGCTCTTATTGTCTCTTATCTACACAATAAGATGTTTCCATCACTTTGACAAGGTGAAGGATGAGTTAGCCCACCATGTAACAGTGAACTATTTTTTCGCTCCTTGGATGTCTTTGCTTCTATTGCTTCTATCCTCACCTTTCGTCGGTGTTCCTAGAACTAACATTTATCAACAATTGCTTTGGTGGGCATTTGTAATTCCTATAATTGTACTAGATATCAAAATCTATGGACATTGGTTCATTAAGGGTAAGAGGTACTTGTCAAGAGTGGCTAACCCTACAAGCCAATTGTCGGTCATTGCGAATTTGGTTGGTGCAAAGGTAGCAGTTGATATGGGGTGGATGGAGGTTGCTTTGTGCTTGTTCTCAATAGGGATGATTCATTACTTGGTGCTCTTTGTCACTCTTTATCAAAGACTTCCAGGAAGCAATGGCGTTTCGATGATGCTTAGACCAGTTTTCTTCTTGTTTATTGCAACTCCAAGCATGGCTAGCTTGGCATGGAGCTCACTTACTGGGACCTTCAATGATACATCAAAGATGCTATTCTTTCTGTCTCTGTTTCTCCTTATGTCCCTGGTAAGCATCACTTTGTTTGTTTTGGTTTCTCTTTAAATTGTATTTACTTATATCTATATCAAAGAGATGCATGTATGTAGATGCATGGCTGGGTTAGAAAACATGTTGCCAGGAGTGCTATCCAGCACCGGCCACCACTTCGTTCCAAGTTGAGCTCAACTTTTAAGATTAAAATTTTATAAAAACTTGTATTTATTAGGACTAGTATTTAACAATTTGGATGTACCAGCCATAACATGCACAAAAAATTTAAATAAGACGGTATTACTGTAACTTTCGATAAGACGAGAGTCGAGGGTCATTTAAAACTGTCTAATAAAATAAGGGTCACGGATTATAATAAGTAAACCCCTATATTTATAAATAGTAACCCCAATTTATTGTAATTGGTCTCAGCCAACAATACGTACTTATATGTACCTATCTTATATTGTAGTAGCTTATCTAAGCACTAATCAAAAGAAGACAAAACATACCTAATTAAGATAGTAATGCCTAACTTGAATACATATAACTAAGCCATTTATAGGTTGGTTTATTTTCGTTTGACTTCCTGATCAAGATACATATATATTACTCCTACTCTATACTAGCCGAAGGGAGAAAGTATTAGATAGTCTCGAGATATACTCTTACATTTCACAATTATCATTTTTTTGAAAGATGAATTTAAGTGGACTCTATTTATTTTGTGATAAGTGAGAGAATTGGTCCCAAACTATGTACTTGTCTCTACGAATGAGTTAGGTTTTGCTAAATATATAATTATTTAAACAACTCGATCCAAGGTAACCGCAAACTCATATATATTTTACCCCTCCGTCCCGAATAAATGGTTCTATTTTTGTTTTTGTGTGAGTTTTAAGACAAGGAAAATGAGGTATTACTTTCCAGAATTGTCCTTATGAAAGATAAAAGAGAGAGTGTGGGTGAGAGAGGGGAGGGGGGGGATAAAGGGAGATGGGACATTTTTGATAATGGGAAAAAGATATCGAATCAACTTAGCGTATACATTTATGGTGGACATTAAAAAAGGAACATTATAATTGTTTATCTGAGACAGAGGGAGTATTATTCTCCTCAACTTTACATCACCTTAAACTAATTAAGCATGAGAGTTGGGACTTCCACTGAGAGATTTGATGTTCTCATTTTAGGCAAAGGTCAGATATTCAGATGGTTGGAACTAGTTATCAGTGGACTAGCTAGACCAATTCATGAATCATGCTCAACATGTTAATTAGCACTTATTATTTGACCAAAACGATTGATAGTGGTGGTGCTTTATTTGTGACATAAGATTATGAGAGTGTAATGTCATAATGGTACTTCATACATTGTTTAATTACTGCCTTATTGTAAACATGTGTTTAGCATTGTTACATGCACCTGATAGATACATGTAGCGCTGTTCGCCTACCGGTTCAGATTGGGCCAAAATGTGGACCACACCGGACCAATGTGGTTAAGATTAGACCGAAATGTGAACCAGACCGGACCAACCTGGTAAATTGAGTTTCGGTCCAGTCTATTTTGGACCAGTTAGGCGGATGACATAAAAAACTAAAGAATAAGCCCCGACATAAAATCAGATACGAGTTGTCCGGTCCGATTTGGTCTGGATCCGGACCGGTAAACAACCGTAGATAATGCATACAAGTGGAATGATTTGAATTGCTTAATAATTGATTTATTATTATTTGTAAGACAAAAAATGAAACTTAGAATTTCGTGGTATTTTGAAGAAGGGTACTAGTTTAAATTGAACATCCTATGTGATTATTTTGACAGGTATGTAGGATAAATCTGTTCAAGAAATCAATGAGGAAGTTCAACGTAGCATGGTGGGCGTACTCATTTCCTCTGACAATATTGGCATTAGCTTCAATGAGATATGCCCAGGAAGTCAAACACACTGCTGCACAAATGCTTGCCCTTGCCCTATCAGTTGTTTCAATCTTGGTGTCCTTTGCTTTAATGGTCTTAACCACCATCAAGATTAACAAATTCTTCCTTGATTAAGACTCAAGTTAACTAATTAATACATGGCCCTAGCTGATGCAAGAACTCTAAAAGAAGGAATTACAAAAGATCCAAACACAGAATACTTTTCACTCTTCCTTTTTGTTCCTTTTCTTTTTCTATTCTGAAGTTGAGAGACATTATGAGCGAGACATTATTATATAGGAGATCCATGAGTATTATATAATTCCATCACTCTAGTTAATTTTATTACTTACTAGTTTTAACCTCGTAATTCACACAAGCTCGCTCGTGCTATAACTTATAAATAAGTATAAATGTTGTGTTTTTTCTTCTGTTTGACACCAAACAATAATAATGTATGAAATTGAATCAACTTCTCACACTTAAACCTGTTCGTTAGCGAAAAAATGAAGAAACAACTCTTTTGGCGCATTATTATGTATTTTTCATGGTGACATTTGGTTGATTTAAGATACTGTTATTTTTTTTTATTATGTTTATAAGAATTTATTGACAATCAATGGACTTTGTACATACTCTGATAAACATTGGACGTTATTCAAATTTACAAATATTGGACATTGTCCATGCTCCATACTCCATACTTCATATAGATAAACAATAGAGCTTGTCCATACTCCATATTGATTGAACATCCCAACATACTAATTTAAGCGTTGGAGGGACATCTCTCAGCCTGCTCGGATATTGACTCACTGATTGGACAAGGTCGTATTTGGTTAGGCTAGGTTGGACTCGAACAACTCAGTCTGTCTGTAGCACCCCGTCATTATAATCCCAAATTGATCAAATTAGTATATCTAATGACACCCTTTGGACAATTAGGTATGTTAGAAATACAATACGTCATTAAGGTATATTAAAAAATGACTTAGGTGCAGATTCACTTGCTAAACCGGAATCTAAGAGAATCTTAGATATAGACCCGTTTTTTTTGCCTTTTAAATCATTTTCTTCATTTTTGGGCTTTTTTCTTATGTTTTTGCCCCCCCCCCCTATTTTCTTCATTTCTCCCCAACTACGTTCCATGGCTTCCAACACCTTTCCCCATCCTTATCTCACTATTTCTCCCACAAAAACCGACCAACTCCTTCTTTTCTCAGTTTTAAATGGGCGAGTTACCTCTCAGTCGAGAATCTGGACTCGTTTTGATTTGAGATTGATTCGAAAACCTGGCGGGTTAGCCCAATTAAACAAGAAAGTGGAATTTGATCAATTTAATAAAGTTCAATTCAACTTTACTTGAAAACAACGAATTGCATTCCAAATTGCATGCTTTGGGGTTGTTATATGATTTTGGTTAACCAATGTGAGAGAATGGTTTTTCGAATTAATGGCTATCAAGATGAACTAAGTGATGAGTGCATAAATAGTATTATTATTCATATCTAAACTGCACTCATTTATCCTAGGTTTACGTAATTCCTCTTATATTTTACTGAATTATGATTAATTATGTATGAGGATTACTACTTTGGTATTTTGGTGTTTTAATTGTGATTTTAGGGTCAAATTGAACTCCATATGCAAAGGACTTAGGATTCTCTTTGGATGCTCAAGATGATCAAGGCAAGAGAAGTAATCAAGAGTATTGAAGAGAGCTTTGGATACCTTCTTGGATGCATTTAGACACTCAAATGGAGTTTTTAGTGGCTTTAACTCTTTTGGGAGTTATGGTGGTGACTTATTGATGTTTGGGAGGTTACTCTTTGTAAACTGTCTAGGTTCATCTTGGTGTTTTCTTATAAATAGGATCTCATCCGATCCAATCATACACCATCTCTACTCATACTTCATTCTCTAGTCCATTTTATGCTTTCTAGACTACTAGTTATTAGAATAAAAACACTTAGAATTACTTCAAGTTTTATTAGTTCGTTATTGTAACCGAAGATCGAGTTCAAGCATTCTTCTATTTTCTCTTTGAAGATTATAATCGAAGCTACTTGGTTTATTTCTTATCTCTACTCTCTCTTTCCCTCTCTCCATGCTTCTAATTTCAATTGCTTTATTTAGTTCAATCCTTTATTATTTATTGGATTTTAGCATGAACTTCATTACGTACTTTGTTGTAGTTGTAGAGATCATGAGTAGCTAATTTCTTTTATCTAGGGTTGATGTAGCTT
Source organism: Tetragonia tetragonoides (assembly GCA_038025085.1). Taxonomy (NCBI): domain Eukaryota; kingdom Viridiplantae; phylum Streptophyta; class Magnoliopsida; order Caryophyllales; family Aizoaceae; genus Tetragonia; species Tetragonia tetragonoides. The sequence continues at coordinate 40,141,959 of CM076151.1, read as the reverse complement.
ATTCGAATCTATGATGCTTAATTAAACAAGTAGAAATTGGCATGTCATTAGAATTGTTGCACAATGTTTGATTGTAATCTTGTTGCTTATATTAGATGATTAATTCAAATTCGAGAGAAGCTTATTAATCATCATAACTCAATCATTCATCAAGTTTGCCTAATCACGAGAGCAGTTTAGAATAACTTGGGACTATTGGAAAGGAAATTATTTACTTCATGCTCTTGATATTTTCTTAACTCCATGAGAATAGGTAGTTAAGTATTATATTGAGTATTCCTTTATCGCTTCGAGAGAAGGTTTTAGGATTCTTATTTCCGTCCTTGCAACATTCGACATGACATGCTAGTTAAAACTTGTTTATTCGCATCTAAGATCTTGGTTAAGTGAAATCAACCCTAGGCTTTTTATCTTGTTATTTTCCATATATTAGTGATTATTTTCCCTTGTCTCGGTACAAAAACCAATTGATAATTGCTTAGCTTGTTAATTTAAGAAAACTTAGTACTTGGAATCCCTTGCTCCTTGTGGATCGATATTTTATTACTTTGAATACAACCCGTATACTTGCGGGCCTATCAAGTTTTTGGCGCCGTTGTCGGGGAGCTTCGCATTATTCCAATATTAGACGTTTCTTAGATAGACTAGACTAAGCACGTGTGTATGTGCGTGTGTTAACTTGTGTGTCTTTGGTTACCCGTGCTTTTTACGTTTGATTCTCTCTTCTAGTGTTTTTGGTGTATGACCAGGAGCCAAGGGTCCGAAAATCTTGTACCTTTGGACCCCGAGATCGATAGAACTTTTCGTGCTGCTAGAAAGGAAGCACGTGAAAGGCAACAAGAAGAGGTAGAGAGACAACAAGCTACCATGGGTGACGAAGATAAGACCTTGAGGGATTTCTCTAATCCCAACGTTGGCAACATTGGTTCAAGTGTTGCAAGGCCGACCATTGCGGCCAATAATTTCGAAATCAAAACCTCTTTCATCTCCTTCATCAAAGAGGACCAATTCCATGGCCTCAATGGTGAAGACCCAACGATCACATTGCTCTATTTTCGGAGAAATGTGATACATTGAAGATGAATGGGGTTAGTGATGATGCACTTCGCCTCCGCTTATTCCCATTTTCTTTAGCGGGGAGGGCGAAGCAATGGCTCAATAGCCAAGACCCAAATTCCTTTGCTACTTGGGAAACCTTGTCAAATGCATTTTTGATTCGGTATTTCCCCCCGGATTTGGCCAACAAGTTGAAAAACGACATTCATGCATTCCATAGCGAAGGAGAGTCCTTATGTGAAGCTTGGGAGCGCTTTAAAGATTTTCAAAGAAAATGCCCTCCTCGTGGCATTCAACCTTGGCTTCTAATTCAAACATTCTATAGTGGCTTGAATCCCACTATGAGAATGTCCATTGATGCCGCCGCGGGTGGTTCTCTCATGACATTGAAACCGGTCGATGCTAAGTCACTACTTGAAAACATGGCCTCGAACAACTACCAATGGTCTTCCGATAGACCGGGAGCTTGCAAGAGTAGTGGCAAGCTCGAGGTTGATGTTGTGACACTTTTGACAAGCAAGCTAGATGCTCTTTCTCACCAAGTCCTGCAAATGCAACCGAGTAGCTCTCAAGGGTAAGTGTACATAGGCAATGACCCTCAAGAGTTGACAATTGAACAAGCCAATGCCCTTCATAACTTCAACCCTCATCCTCCCAATGACCCTTATTCCCAAACTTACAATCCGGGTTGGAGAAATCATCCAAACTTCTCCTACCGAAACACAAGCTCTTTTTCTCCACAAAATCCACCACAAAACAACGCTCCTCCACAAAATATCTAGCCTCCACAAAACACCTCCACTCAACCTCTGGGTTTTCAACCTAGAGCTCCATTCCATAATCCTACATCTCAAGCTCCACCACCATCCAATACGGATTTCTACAATGCCCAACTGGAGCAAAATAAGATGGTGAATGACACCCTTCACCTAATGATGTCCAAGTTGGATTCACTGGCCACTCACAACATGATGCTTGAGAATCAAATTTCTCAACTAGCTAGCCCTTCTAGTAGGCCGTCGGGTCAACTTCCGGGGAAGCCTGAGATGAATCCCAAGGGGGATGTAAATGCTATTTTCTTGAGAAATGGGGAGAATTTGGATGAGTTGCACATGGTGGAAAGGAAGAGTGAGGGGAGCATGAGGGATGAAAGTGATAAGTTGGTGAAAGTTGTGAAGTCTTGTGAAGATGGAGGGAAAGAGAAGAATGAGGTGGAGACTCTGAGGCAAAATGAACCCAATGTTGTTCATATTGAGCCATACAAGCCACCTGTTCCTTTTCCTCAACGGTTAGTGAATCCCACTTTGTTGAAGAAATATGACAAGTTCTTGGAGGTACTCAAAAAGCTCCATATCAATATTCCATTCATTGAGGCAATTTCGAAGATGCCTTCTTATGGAAAATTTTTGAAGGAGATACTATCCAACAAACGCAAGTTTGATGAGAGTGAAACGATTCTCTAACGGAGGAATGTAGTGCAATTCTCCAAAACAAGTCACCTTCAAAGCTTAAGGATCCTGGTTCATTCTTTATCCCTTGTGTTATTGGTACAATGGAGTTTGATAAGGCTTTGTGTGATCTTGGTGCAAGTGTGAGTTTATTGTCATTGTCTATTTGCAAGAAATTTGGTTTAGGTGACTTGAAACCCACCTCCATGTCGTTACAACTTGCCGACCGAACGGTCAAGTATGTGGTGGGTGTTTTGGAAAATGTGCCTATTCAAGTGAGTAAATTCTTTATTCCCACGGATTTTGTTGTCTTAGATATGGAGGAAGATGCTAGGATCCCAATTATCCTTGGAAGGCCATTTCTTGCTACCGCCGGTGCGGTAATTGATGTTAAAGGTGGAACGATTTGCTTGAATATTGGTGACGAGAAGGTCAAGTTTGGTTTCTCTAACAATGTGATAAAGTCTTCTTTTGAAAATTCTTGTTGTATGGTTGATGCAATTGATCATCCTTTGCAAAAGAACCCAAATAATCTCCTTGTCGAATCCCTTGAATGTGGTGATCTTTCAATGCTTCAAGATGAGGACACCACATTGGGTGTTCATGATCATGAGGTTCCGAAAAAAGACATACAAAAGCGCACGGAAAAGGCATGTGTCAAGAAGAATGCAACAACAAGGGTACGAAAGAGGTTAGTTAACAAGGTTAATGAGATTATCATGGAATGGCGACCTAAGGCCGTTGTCAAACTTAAGGGGAGTAAGTCCGAGGTTCGTGGGAACAATAGAGATCATGGTGGTAAAATTGCCATTTTGGTGATCCATCCGGGTTGAGTTTGAGGAATTGTCGAGCTCATGACTCTAAAATAACGCTTTTTGGGAGGCAACCCAAATTTAATTTTAATTTTTATTTTTATTTTTTTATTTTCTTCGTTGTGCTTGATAAATCAAAAAAACAGAAAAAAAGAAAAAAAAAGAAGAGAAATGCGAGTTAGATAATACTTTACTTAGTTTTTAGATATTATTTCTTTTTCTTTTTATCCTTTCTTTATTTTGTAGGTACAAGATGAAAAAAATAAATAAAGAAGAAGAAAGGGACGCACGAAGCCAGTAATTGGCTCAGGCCACCTGACCGGGTGGATTTTCCGCCTCCACCATTGCCCGACCGGGCCACAACAGGTCACCGCCTAGCCGCAGCATCGCCCGACCAGGCGCGAACTTCAGCACCACCTCGCCTGACCGTGCTTCGTCAGGTCACCACCGTCAGCTGCCCCGACACCCATGCCCGTCCAGGTGGGTTTTCGACCACACCACCGCCCGACCGGGCTCCCTCATCTCTTACCCTCTGCCTATCCCGCCCGTCCAGGCGAGATTTCGGTCAGCCAGGCGCCTGACCCAACGCGGCTTTGCGGGTCTCCACCTCCAAAGGTCACAACCATTTTCTTTCTCCTCACAATAAATCCAACACAGCCGTTTCTCTCTCCTCACCTTTAACCCACCCACCCCAAACCGCCTGCCCCGTCTCCACAGCCCCCACACCCCTGTCTCCTTTCTTGCTTCCCCTGTTCCTCTTTCTCTCAACTCACCATCAACCACCACAAGTCCCACCACCCACGAACCTCGGCCTCCAGTTTGGTTTTTGGGTGATTATTGGTGGTCGAGTTTCTCTTCGCACTGCTCTCCTGTTCAATTTTTTGGGTCCAATTTGGTGCACTTTCGCTCCTTGGTGGTGGTTTTTGATGACTTCAGCATTATTCTGTGGCCATTTGTTGAGACTCGGGTGTGCCATTGTCCTAAAAAATCAGCATTTGTCACACTGGTGAATCTGGAAATTGACTACTTAGCGATATGAGGCCTTTTTGTGTGACAAAGTTCTGTTGGGGATTTCTGCTGTGGGGTCTCCCACTATGTCCCGACCCCTGACACGAGAAGCTGGAAGCCAAAGTGTCCTATGTGTGCACGGTTCATTGCTTGGCATTAGAGGTGGTCAGTGGGCCGGGCTAGGCCCAAACCCACCCTGACTAGACCATCAAGGGCCCAAGCTGTGTCAGCGAGGAGAGAGCCCAGGCCCAGGCACGGGCACGACACGGTGCTGGCGGTGCCAAAGCAGTGTCTCCCTCCGAGGAAGTCCGGCCCGTCTCTCTTCTCTGGCTTTCTCTCTCCCCTCCTTCAATGGCTGCTGGTTTCAATGGCTGCTGCTCTAGCTTTCTCTCTCTCCTCTAGCTTTCTCTCTCCCCTTCAATGGTTGCTCTCTCTCTCTCTCTCTCTCACTGTTCATGGCAGTTCAACCGCGTGCTTCACCTAGCTAGACCCAGGCCCAACACGGCACGGTGCTGACAGTGCCAAAACAGTACCTCCTTCCAAGAAAGCCCGACCCACCTGAAAGCCCGGCCCAGCTTCGCACGGCACGGCCCGTGGCCACCTTCTACTTGGCATGACCAACACCATTTACGGATACTCTATCCGGCTTCGTGAGTATTCTCTTCTCCTCTCCCTCTATCTATATTATTGTCTTTTCTCACATTGAGGACAATGTACAATTCAAGCTTGGGGGAGATGATTGTGGTTGATGGTGAGATTTTGATGAAATGTGATTTCATATAGTTTAGATAGTTGCATTTTACATATAGTATCATGGTAGGTTGCATTTTAGAAAAAATCATTTTTAATTTTCGTTAATTTTCTTTGTTTAGTTTTATTTGTTAATTTTCATGCATTAGTTCATATAGTTTAGGTTTGATTTTTGTATGCATTTAAAAAAAATCCAAAAAAAAAAATTGAAAAAATCCAAAAAAATAAAAAAAATGAGTGAGATATGATCCTTCAATGTTCGAAGCTCTTTTTGTGAGAATTATGAAGTGATTGTCTCAACTTTTGTGAAAAATGGTCCTTAACCTTAAAAGCTCATAGCATGATTGTGATTGTGGACCATTGGTTTCTGGCATGCATGTTTGTTGCCTTCGATATTGCATAGTTGATTTGGATAGACCAAATACCCATGTGAGATTTTGAGCCTTTGGTTGATCGATTCATCACTTTCGATCTTATGGTTTCTTTCTTGTGTATGTGACTCCCAAATTGCGATTTTCTCTAGAACTTGCCCGGTTTCTTATCAAAATTGCACTTGACAAGCTCATGCTAGGAAATAATAGAAGCATTATTTGTTTTTAGCTATATTAGCCAAATAGCTACCTTGATACATGTTTCACCCTTTGTAAACCCCTTTAAGCCTTGAGCCGTTTTATTGGATAAAACCACATTACAAGCCTTGATTTCCTAAACACATCTCTTTCACCGAGTCTAGGCTAGTGGAGTTGATTTATATATGGAAGTTGTGACTTGTGATGATGAAAGCAAAGATTAGCATTGAGTTTTGAGTTGGTGTTTCATGTGAATTGGTGAAATTTTGGTTGTTGTATCTTGAATGGAAAAAAAAAAGAAGAAGAATTATTGAATAATGGTTTCGTATGAGTGAGACAAGGAGGGAGAAAAAGAAAAAAATCTAAATATTTATATTGGCTTCTTCTCTTTAGTCTCTTTGTGGGTTTTAATGGATGTGATCTTTTAGTAATTGGTTGGAGTTTGTGAGTGAAGTTTTTGTGCTATCTTGATCTTTCGCGAGGATTTGAGAAAGTGTTTTTGACTCCACTAGTTTTTGCTCCTAGTCCACATTCCCAAATATATTATCCTACCTTTACCCCGAGCCTCATTACAACCCCGTAAAAGTCTTATTGATCTTTGGATGAGTACTTGTCTTTGGCAATGGCGAGTTAGAATATGGGCAAGCTTATGGTAGATACCATGTTTGGATTGAGTCTTGAGAGCTCTATTGATATAACCTAAACACATGAGTGTGAGTGTTCACATTCCTAGAGTGAGGGTTTGTTCGATCTTCTACGCTACTATCGAAGGTGCGCCTTGTAGTAAGATTGTTGGTTTGATTCACAATTTACATGCTATGCTATGAGTTTTAAATGGTTGTTGATTTGTTGGTCATACTTGTTGAGCCTTTTCCTTTGAACTTGATGTTTCATTTGAAATAGAAATTGAGAAGGTGATCTCCTACTCTCCCTATGATGTCTTGTTAATAATATTTTGCTTGGGGACAAGCAAAGACTTAAACTTGAGGGAGTTTGATGAGTGCATAAATAGTATTATTATTCATATCTAAACCACACTCATTTATCCTAGATTTACGTAATTCCTCTTATATTTTATTGAATTATGATTAATTATGTATGAGGATTACTACTTTGGTATTTTGGTGTTTTAATTGGGATTTTAGAGTCAAATTGAACTCCATATGCAAGGGACTTAGGATTCTCTTTGGATGCTCAAGATGATCAAGGTAAGAGAAGTAATCAAGAGTATTGAAGAGAGCTTTGGATACCTTCTTGGATGCATCTAGACACTCAAATAGAGTTATTAGTGGCTTTAACTCTTTTGGGAGTTATGTTGGTGACTTATTGATGTTTGGGAGGTTACTCTTTGTAAACTGTCTAGGTTCATCTTGGTGTTTTCTTATAAATAGGATCTCATCCGATCCCAGTATACACCATCTCTACTCATACTTCATTCTCTTGTCCATTTTATGCTTTCTAGACTACTAGTTATTAGAATAAAAACACTTAGAATTACTTCAAGTTTTATTAGTTCGTTATTGTAACCGAAGATCGAGTTCAAGCATTCTTCTATTTTCTCTTTGAAGATTATAATCGAAGTTACTTGGTTTATTTCTTATCTCTACTCTCTCTTTCCCTCTCTCCATGCTTCTAATTTCAATTGCTTTATTTAGTTCAATCCTTTATTATTTATTTGATTTTAGCATGAACTTCATTACGTACTTTGTTGTAGTTGTAGTGATCATGAGTAGCTAATTTCTTTTATCTAGGGTTGATGTAGTTTAATCGATCTATGATGCTTAATTAAACAAGTAGAAATTGGCATGTCATTAAAATGGTTGCACAATGTTTGATTGTAATCTTGTTGCTTATATTAGATGATTAATTCAAATTCGAGAGAAACTTATTAATCATCATAACTCAATCATTCATCAAGTTTGCCTAATCACGAGAGTAGTTTAGAATAACTTGGGACTATTGGAAAGGAAATCATTTACTTCATGCTCTTGATATTTTCTGAACTCCATGAGAATAGGTAGTTAAGTATTATATTGAGTATTCCTTTATCGCTTCGAGAGAAGGTTTTAGGATTCTTATTTCCGTCCTTGCAACATTCGACATGACATGCTAGTTAAAACTTGTTTATTCGTATCTAAGATCTTGGTTAAGTGAAATCAACCCTAGGCTTTTTATCTTGTTATTTTCCATATATTAGTGATTATTTTCCCTTGTCTCGGTACAAAAACCAATTGATAATTGCTTAGCTTGTTAATTTAAGAAAACTTAGTACTTGAAATCCCTTGCTCTTTGTGGATCGATATTTTATTACTTCGATACAAACCGTATACTTGCGGGCCTATCACTAAGCATGGTAGGAATTAATGTGGTTTTCATGTCTTGCTGTGAGATCTGACTTCTCTTTCAAGTCAAGTAATTGCACAGATTAGATTGATGGATTTGCTTCTGAGATACTCATTAGTTATTTTTTGGTTTTAATTTACAGTTATTTTTAGCTGAAATTGAACATCCTTCATTTCATTCATGTGAAAGGATGAACACAAATGTTATGATAAAAATGAAAGATTCAAACATCAGATAGGGGAAACGTTACAAATAGAAGGACTTATGAGTAGCCCATTAATCTTGGTTCAGACGGGAAGTGTTTATTAATGAGGTTTTGCTTGGCATAGTCATACGCTTATCAATTTGATTCAGTTTTCTTTTTCCTCTCTCTTTTTGTTTCTTGTGTTATAACTGGTGGTAAATTAGGAAGGTTGCGAAAAGTGTTGGAAGGTGATTTTTATGGGAGAAATGGTGAAGTAAGACGAGGAAATGTGTTGGAAACCATGGAAGGTAGTTGGGGGGAAAATTTAGAAAACAGGGGAAAAAACGAAATAGAAGAAAATAGCCCAAAAATGAAGAATTGATCAAAAAGGCAAAAAAACGGGCTTTATATCTAAGATTCTCTTAGATTCCGGTTTAGCAAGTGAATTTGGCACTTTAGTCGTTTTTAATATACATTAATGACATATAATCTTTTTAATATATTTGTCCAAGGGAGTTGCTAAACGTAAATCGCAAATTACTAAATGTAAATTTGTTTTCTCCACAATACCCCTAATAAGTTTGTCACTCTTTTTTCTCCTTTCATCTTTTCTCTCTATCAAAATTTCTCCAAAGATGATACTCGTATATAGTGTTTCTAGTCACTTCATTAGTTGAATTTGTGAACCTGCTTCTTAGAAATTAATCAATTGAAAACCCACAAACCATAGCAGTGTAAACAATATCCCTAAAAACAAAGAATTTTTTTTTTAAAACCCAAAACCAAGTCTTTAACCGTCAATTCCCTCCCCTGTCAGTCACATCTGTCCCACCCCCACCGGAGAGTCGGAGACTGTCCGTCCACCGACGTCCTTCCGCCCATCACCTGCAGCTCTCTCTCTCTCTCTCTCACCTGCGTCGCCGGCGTTCGCCCACCTATATCCTATTCCCCCGCTTTGGTTGTCTATAGGCAGGCAGTTGGTGGTGGTCTGACGTCCGCCGAAGCGATGCCACGATCAGGAGCCCAAACTCAGAGTTAGAGTTGTCGATCGGCGATCTCGTGCACCACACTCCCCCTTCAGCCAGCCACGTCCCCCAACCACCATGCCCGCAGCCAGCCGCCACCCCCCATAACTAATAGATGTAAAAGGCTAATTCTGATTACAATGGTTGCCTGAATTATAATTAATTTCGTCAAGATTATCAAAGGGATCTTCCATGTTGTAATTTAGGTTTCTGTATAATGAATGGATGAATAATGATATGGAGATTGGAGAAGAAACGGAAGGAAGGAGAAGGATGTTGCATTCCAAATATAAAGGGTAATTTTGGAAGTATTATGACAAAAATATTTGAGTTAAACTTGACAAAAATAACTTGGCAATAATGTTTTATGACCTGATAATAACATTGCCCATGATTTATAACATCAACATATCAACATTGGTCTACGCTCTCCGGAAAATACTTGGACCGAAAAACACAATCAGTGTAAGTTGTGAGTTTGTGACAACCAATGCGAAAGCATTTGTTTTGTCTATGACCTTAAACTCTTTCAAGTCCATGTGCTCATAGTGGATTATGAAACTTTGTCAAAGTGGGCTATGTCCTAGTACATGCTTTCATATACTACAATGCACACATAAAATCCAATATGGGCTCTGCCTCTGACCAAGTAGAGGCCTAAACCGTCATTTGATTTTGATGTTTGACCCAGCCCAATCTTCTACTAGACTACTACCCACTTTCCTTCCTAACACAAACTCACTCAGAAGTATTACTACATTTACTAGCGCTGTTCATCTTCCGGTTCAGACCGAACCGATCCGGCTAAGACTGGACCAGTCGAAACCGGTCATGTTTTGGACCGCCAGTCCGGGTTTCGATCTCAGTCCGCCTGGATTGAATGGCAAATAATGTCAAAAGCTTAAAACCGATCATGACTCTTTTTTAAAAATCGGTCCGGTCCGAACTCAAACCGGCCACGAGTAATCCGGCCTGATTCGGTGTGATAAGGGTCCGGACTGGTGAACAACCAGAACTCAGAACAATCTAAGTATCTATCCTCAAACTCAGATTTAATCTCAACAAAAGAAATAAAATACTACTCCTTTCTAAACTAAACTCTACCTTAGATTTTAGAACAATCTTCAAAGTAAGCAAAATAAACAAGTTTAGTCAAAACACCAGCAGACAAAGCTCTGCACTACACCACCATACCAGTCCACCAAGAAGAAGATCTGAGACTGCAAATTTCAATCAATTTGCTCCAAATACACAAACACAACCCATTGTTTTGTTAGTCACAAACAATCCCCAACTCTCTCTCTCTCTCTCCCAATAATGGGTAAACTATCAGTAATCCTGTACATAACAATAGCAATTGGTCTCCTTTTCTTACTCTCTCAATCACCCAAACACCACAATGACCATAACCCTAACCACCACCACATAGCCACCATTCGCCGCCATGGCCACCGCCGTTTAAAACTCCGATCAAACTTCACCTTCACACCACAAGACCACCTTGAGCACCATGACCCACATATTGATTTCCGCCACCCTCTCCACCACCGTGAACCCGTCCCTTTCGACCCCGTCGTAGCCGAGATCGAACGTCGCCGCGAGGACAGAGAATGGGAACGCATGTACTTCGATGAGCACCATAAAGACATCGCCGACATTGCCCGCCACGCCGATGGAGACGATGAGGAGAGAGAGAATCAGGTTGATCACCACGACCCGGCCCCCGGACACGAGCACCAGCCGGAGTGGGAGGATTTTATGAATGCTGAACAGTATCTTAATGATGAGGAGAGGTTTAATGTCACTAATAGACTTGTTATGTTGTTTCCTAGTATTGATAAGGACCCTGTTGATGGGTTTGTTGATGAAAATGAGTTGATTCAATGGAATGTTGATGTGGCTCTCAAAGAGGTTTTGCATAGAACTCATAGGGAAATGGAGCTTCATGATAAGAATCGTGATGGGTCTGTTTCTTTTTCGGAATATGACCCACCCAGTTGGGTTAAAACCTCAGGTCAGCTTGCTTACTTGCTTCATTGTATATTTTGTGGTGTTCTCTTGTGTTGTGGACTACATTGACTGAGATATAGTGATTTATGAGCTTAAAGATTGAACCTTTTTTGGGTAATCTTGCTGTTTTTTGTAGTTTGAAGTGTTTTTTGATAGATCTTGTTTGGATTATAGCACATCTTGGGGGTAGGTATGTTTGTTGGTAGGAAATAGTGTATTGTATATATTGAAAGTTGGAACTTTCTAACTGAGTGCAACTATCTTGAAGATGTGGGAATTTAAATATTGAAAACCCCTGGAAAGTGCAGTTTGCTCTTTCCAAATTCCAACCAAGCATAATTGAGGCATTTCTTAGCGAGTGCCTTATTGAATAACTTATTATCCGTGTGAAAGTAATGAAGCCCTAGATTGAAGTCTGGAGTGAGAGTTCTATGTGGGAGGTGTTGATTTTGAACTAAGATCAAGCCATGAGGTGCGGTGAGACCTTAATACTACTTTCCAGTCGAGCTAGTGACTTGTTTGAGAGTTTATTTCTGCCGTTTTTTCCTATATGCCGAAGCTTTGATGATTGAATCTAGAATCAAATTTATTAATCCAGCTTGATTGGTAGGGTAGTTTTCCTTCCTCTTTGGAGTTGAGTCTACTTTTTTTTTCCTGGTACAAGTGGGGTCCATAAAGTCAACCTCATTCCATGATGTCTTCAACCAAGAAAGTTTTTTCTACCATAAAATAGTTGCTTCTTGGTGAACACAGCTAGAAGCTTCAAGTCCACGTGCTTCTGAGATATATATGATTTGCTCAATCTCAGAAGATTGATATCTGCTAGAGCTCTTGATTCACCTTTCTAATAATACGGATTAAGACGATACCTCTTTTGACTCTTGGTACTCTGATTCAAGTGACCACATCATTCATCCTTGTTAGTTCCCCCTTTTCTCCCCACCAAGCAAAAAAAAGGTTATTGACTTGCTTAAGAGGGTTTGCTGGTAATTGATACTCTATCTCATGTGTCTCTTTACTTGCACTGAGGTAATATGACCATCCTGGTTTATTTGGTAACTGCTGTCTAATAATTTTCCATACAGAGCATTCTTTTGAAAATTAATTGTGGTACATATCAGTGTAGGCATGTCCATAGAATGTGCACTATTTTTATATTTGCATCATGCCTTGGGAGCTTTATATACCCATGGGAGAATCGGAAAGCTTATTATGCCTGTATTTTGATTCTGGAACCATGTGTATCTAAAACTTCCTATGTAGCTGTGATCTAACTTGACTTTGTTGTTGGATAGCACCATGTTAGAATTTCGGCACAGCGGATGTGTAGTGGAACCTTATCTAAATAACAATAGTAATATTCACTAATCAAACATATGTGAATATATAATATGAGGGGGAACAATGGTGGTGAGCATAGCATGATAGCTCTGCAAGCTATCTTCTCTTAATTCATTGTTATCTCCATTACATAATCTTCTCCTTATATACTAGTTCTAACTCCTAAGAAATAGTGGTTCATATTAATCTTAAGTTACAACCATTTGATAATGTAAGACTCTAAATGATTTACTATTTAGAGCTTACTAATTATAACTTCGATAGTTTAAGTTTGTATTTTCCAACACACCAAGTTAGTATTTTCTCTAAGAGAGAGTTATTGCCGTTTTCTACTTTTTGAATAGCTTTCATCTTGTTTATTTGTACACTTGGATGTCCACTTCCACAACAGCTGAATCCGATTCTGACTTTCTGAGTGGTCTTTTACTGTGAAATCTACTCTTACTGAAGGATAGATAGAATATTCTGGAATGAGAATGTGATTCGCTTCATCCCAGCCTGTGCCACACCATGTTTGCTATGCGTTTGTCTTTGTCACTAAGTTTCTCTAAATCAGCAGATAATAATACCTTTGGATATGATATGGGTTGGTGGAAAGAGGAGCACTTCAATGCTTCCGATATGAATGAAGATGGTCTTCTAAATATAACAGAGTTCAATGAGTGAGTGTCTGTTGTCAGAAACTTTCATGTGGCTGCTTCTTTTTCATTATGACTCCCCTAATTTTTTGTACTTATAATTGATAGCTTTCTGCACCCTGCTGATACCAAGAATCCTAAGTTACTTCGATGGCTATGCAAGGAGGAAATAAGGTATGTTGATACAACTTACCCCTATCCAGCTTGCTACTGTCTTTGTATTCTATTTTGTCTTACCTCTTATGTTTGTGCATTTCCCAAAAGTTTATGTGTTCTCTGTTTCTTGTGGAGCATTTCTCAACTTCATTTCAAAGTTTCTCTGCTACAACAAGTGCGCCTGTGGTCACCGTCACATACATTTGTGACAATTGCACCTGTTATACTCTTGCTTGATAAAATGAGTAGAACTATGTTAATTTTTGAGATGGTCGTATGACTACGGATTGTGTGTGGCTTTGCTGTTGTCCATGTTCATTGTGGTCTGTTGATTGTTATGGAGCTTGACCTTGTCAGGATAGTTTACTACAGGTCTAGTTTCGCATGATAGATTTCTTGTTTATTTATCTCTCAGCTCTTGTTCTATGTGGTTTGATGGTTTTGCTCCCTCTTTGTTTATGATCCCCTTAGGGAAAGAGACACAGATAGAGATGGCAAGATTAGCTTCAATGAATTTTTCCACGGGCTTTTTGATTTGGTGAGAAACTATAATGAAGAAGGACACAATTCTACCCACCATTCGGATACGCACCATCCAGATGATTCTACTGATACTCCTGCTGCTAGGAATTTGTTTAATCAGCTCGACAAAGATGGTGATGGGTAATGTATCATACCTTACTTTCCTATTCATCTCTCCCCAACCTCACTACTGACAAATGCAAAAAGAAAAATTTTCCATTGTTGGTTTGGGCACCCTTTTCTATCATTATTTATTACACAAAAACTTCTATAAGACGTTTTTTTTTAACTTTTGGTGAGACGGGGGTCACTTTTCAATGAAACAAGTGTCACTGCTCACCATAAGTGACCGCTACATTTCTAAAAAGTGACCCCAATTTATTGTGAGTTGGTCTCACACAAGACTTGTTGTGTTTATTATTATGCAACTTTGTAATATTTCCATCAGGTGTAACATGATTAGTTATTCATTTATTTATTTTTGCTTACAGATTATTGATAGACACAGAGTTATTGCCTATTATTGATAAACTTCATCCTTCAGAGCACTACTATGCCAAACAACAGGCAGATTATATCATATCACAGGTATTCTTTTACTGCCATTTACCGAGGTTTGAAATCCAATTTTCACACATTCTTACTGTCTTTTAGCTGTGTAGGTTTCTCTTCAAGCTGTAAGATTGCCTTACCCATTTACATATCTACCTGACATTACATTTCTTCTTTCTTATTTTTTGATTAATTTAACGTTATTGTTCTAAGACTCAGATAAAAAAAGAACACCGGCTGGCACCCACTAGCTCAATTACTTGTTCTCTTTATAATGCGACACATTTAGTTTCAAGTTCAACCAAAGAATAATGTATAAACAGATCTTCCCAAAGTGGAATGTATAAAATAGATTTCCATCATTATAGTTACTAAGGAAATTATGAGAAACTTGTTATTGATACTGAAGTTAGTAAGGCAAGTATTGCATATAAATAGATAATGATATGAAGGAGGGTAATATGTGAAACTTATAAAATTTAGTCATAAGGATATCCTCTAAGTTTTAACATTGCATAAAAAGGTAATAAAATTGTACATGTGGCGAGCAAGTATTTAGAGAGGAATGAAATGGTCACTCCTTCGATTGACTTTCCCCAATAATGCCAATTGTGGTGAACTTGTTCTATCCTTGATCATATATTTCTCTATGAAAAATACGAATCGGAATTGGAAGAAGGGGAAGGAGCCCTCGACCCGCTCCTATTGCCACAGCTGTAGATTTAGGTATTTTGAGAAACCACCCTACCTCGTTCATCAGTGGAACCTTTTTTTTCTTTCTAAATACCATGGGTGTCCAAGCTTTGCTTGACTAATTCCATGGGCCCTCAAGTTAACGACCAGGAAAACCTCCAGTGACCTTGAGGGGACTCGAACTTGGGGCCTCTGGAATACTTCTCAGAGGTCTTACCAGCTGAGCTACCCCCTCATGGGAACTTAAGGGTTCCCCAGAAGTCACAGAATGTTATGAAGGTCATTAGTTGGAATTTGAGGGGTTTTGGGGATTGTGATGTCATAAGAGAGTCTTGAATCTTGATTTGGGTCAGTCTGATAAAGCTAAATCTCTCCCCAATCTGATCTTGCAGAAGTTGAAACATTAGTTTTATTAGTGCTTTTCATGATTGGTCAATGTGCAAATCTAGGTATGAGATCAGATATTTCCCTTCTTATGGGATAATCACCATCTAAATGAAAGTTGAAACTGGGATGGAAGTGTCATTTGGTAGCTTTGTTGGTGGAGTTAGGAGGTGAAATCACAAATTTACAGTATTACATGAAGGAGCTGTGTTAACACTAAATAGTGGAATGCTAGTACAAACAGAGAAAAGCTGCTTCCCCAGCCACAAAATTGACCGGTAGTCTTTTCTGGCTCTTAAGATTCTAGTTTCTAAATTTGTTTTTTAGAAAAGAAAGAGTTTTGTTGAAGAATAAATAACCTATAGGATATAGAATACAAGAATAAAGCTGTCCTCCAAGGACCCCAACCAAACCTAAGAAGATAACATTAACATTACCCCAGTGCCTCCAAAGAGGCTCCCGCCTAGGCAGGGTAAAGGGGTCGGTTGTACACAGCCTTACCCCTGTGAGAGTCTCATAGAGAGGCTGTTTCCGTTTGACCCGAGATCCAAAGTGCGACGACCATCAGCAACTTCACAATAAATAAGAAGTGCCAACAGTTTTGCTTAAGCCAAAAACCCGATTTTAACCTGCGTCCGTCATAGTTAATGCTAGATTTTACGCGCTCAAGTTCCCGATTACCCATCTTTTCCGGGAATTAACCTGAGACCCAAGAGCGATGTCCTTTCCCATTGGATCAACCAGCCTAATTCCGATTGCCTCAACAATTGCAATACCGCGCACATCCGGTTCCTCACTGCCAAGAGTGTGACCTGACAGGCTGACAGTGACGAAGTTGGGAGAATACCTTCTCCACAATCTGCAGACTGCTGTTGTGAAGACCCAGGCTGTTGCAGAGACCCCCGTTGTTGTATAAACTGCTGTATAGACTGTTGTGTCGGCACTGCCCCAATATGCAGACTTCCCATCTTAGTCATCCCTTGGCTCAAAGAACAGCCCACCTCCAATATCCACCACCGCACGCACCGCCGTCTTAAAATCCGACCACCTATCAACCTTCAGAGTACCTGAAATGTAAATCACCGTCGATCTACCCCTAGAAGTGACACCCAATTCAAGGAACCGCCCTCTAGCATTGGATCGAACCTTAATCCAACCAAGAAGTCGCCCAAACAACCTCTTCTGCTTTTGATCTACTATGTCTTGTGAAAGTGGAGCCCAAAACCTCGCAGACCCATCGAGCCATGGTTGGTGGTAGCACCACCCGCCGAGTCTGCTTGCGAGCCTTCGCCAAATTATGGACAAAGCCTCCCTTTCAATGACCCTCATAGGAGAAATCGAAAGATTTCCCCTGTACCGGGAAACTAGTCGGCTGATCCATATGCGACATTTGGGTTTCTACATGATTGATTATCATCTTCTGCCTTTCAGCAGTAATGATCCATATGCTGTGTATTCACCTCTATGAACAGTAATGATCTCCATAGTCTTAAGCTGTTTCTTACTAAAATTACTGTATTTTCCAAGCTTGGATTATTTTTGTTGATATGCTTGCTGTTGAAGTAAGCATATGCTAAAAAAACATAGCAGTGTTCGTCACTGTGTAGAGCTTTCTCCTTTGTCCTTTTTTTTTTGAATGGCAAAGAACCGAAAGAAGTCTTCCCTCTTTGAGGGATATGAGACTTCAACCTAACCAAGAGGCATTTGCCTCGATGGTTATCGTCCCACCTTCAAACTTGGAGGTCCCAAGATCAAGCCTTAGGGCTCTCATATTTCCTTGTGGTTGATGGAAATAGGGTGGAGAGTGGGGACCTTTAACCACCTAGTTCGATCCAGTCCTAGATGGATTAGGCTGCTGAACTGAGATGGGATGGGCTAGGTGAGCCGTTCTTACCGTCACAAAAAAACAAAAAAAAAAACCAATATCTTTGTTGGGAACAGGGGGACACGCCACTTCGCTACCCACTCCAAGCTTTCCTTTTTTGTCTTTTAAATTGCTTTTGGTTGGGGGAAAAAAGGTATGTCTTTCTTGTTATGTATTAATTCCTTTTTTCAAGTATGGCCTCAATGGTTCTAATATTTTGTGTACTTTGTCTGTCAGGCTGATACAAATAAAGATGGGCGCCTCTCTCTGGAAGAGATGGTTGAGAATCCGTATGTATTTTATAGTACTATTTTCAGTGATGAAGATGATGAGTATGACTACCATGATGAGCTTCGTTAATCTTCGTTAGGTAACACGATATAGACCTAGGCTGCAACAAGTTGAGCTAACTTCTTACATATGTTTGTTGCTGATAATGATATTGCTTCCATATATGCAGGATGATTGCAGTGCGCACCTCTATTAGTTTTTCAAGTTTCCTGTGCAAGTTGTATGGAATGTAGAATTGGTTAAAAAAGAGTTTCTATTTTGATTACGAGTCCTACTGTTCCAAGTGCCATTCTAGGTAGGTCTCCTTTCTTTCTCCCTGGTTGATTCATTTCTCTGTAGAAAAGCTGTCAGAGCGAGCTCTATTGAGTATTGACGCAGCTTCGCTATATTGCAGATTATGGATCACAGGTTGTTTTAGGAGCTTACTTAGTTGCCAGACGGACGGCATCTCGGATATCAGTTTCAAATGGTGACATTTAGTTAACACCTCTTTTTTTCTACTTTTAATTTTTACTCCATTTTTCCAAGTTTTTCCAGGCGTCGTAAACTTATATAATTTGATTGTTCATAGCTGTACTATAGGACCTCAATGATCTGTCTCCAATGTATTATCTACCATAGCATTCTTTGATTAGAAATCAAAAATTGAAATGAGAAGGGTCAAATGTTACTTCGGCAGCACAATTTATTCAAGTATTGAAGCATTGATGAGGGTTGAGCACAAGTGAGCTTTGCTAGGCGTGCGTTACACCTAGATGTTTCTATTTTCTGCCACATGTTACCGTATAATACAGCTCAACCATACAATTATGCCGTTGTTATAAACCGAAAATTTTCAAGTGTTTTAATAACAATCAACTATTTGCTTATGGGGTGTTACCCAACTAATAAAATATTTTCAAATCAATTTTTTTCTTTTTTCTTTTTCCAAATACTCCACAACAACCCCCTACTTTCAAGGGTGTATTAGAGGGTAATAAATTCAGGTGGTGTTACTAAAACACCAGAAAATTTCTGGTTATAAACATACCATTCATATCATAACGTGCGTCAAAACCAGCACAAAAACATTTCTATTTTTTCTTTATCTTGAATTTTATGTCTCACAATTGAATCCTTATTCCACTGTTTAGAGAATCTGAAATTTCAATTCTAAATTCAATATCTGGAAACCATAAAGTTTCAATTCGTTTATTTGTATTTTAGTAGTGGTCTAGTCGATGAACACACGAACACGTTTTATTATGTTTTAATTTTATCTCCAATTACATTGATGCCTCTTGTAAATAAAAAAAAAATAGCTATTGCAAAAAAAAATCAAATTAGTGGCTCTTGTAAAAACAACAAAAGAAAAAAAAATTGATCGAATTAACAGTAAAAAGTTAATTCAAATAAAAAGTAACCCAAACAAAAAATTTAAATCGAAAGCCAAAACTAAAACGCTAAGGGTAGACAACCTACTTCTACATTTACGCCTTGTGCAATCAAACTTAACAACAATAAGAGCTTTTAAGACCTTTGTTGTAAAATCAAAGATCAAAATACAAGCCGCTAGTTGAAAGTATATATTGAACGACAATATTTTTGTAGAAAAACAAATTGCTTGAATTTCTCAATACTTGCAATTGGCTCTCCTAATTGATGATATATAATGATATACTGCTTCCATAAGATGAATGCAGATGAATGCAGGATGCAAAAAGACAATCACTTGGGGAGCAGCTTGCTTGCTTGCTTGCTTGCTTGCTTGCAGATTTCGTCTTCTACCTACTCAAACTTATAACTTTGCTCCAACATATCTTCATTAACTCGCTTAACAATCCTGCCCCATTTTTTTTCATCGTTTTTATGTCACAATTCATTATGTTCATTTGCTCAATTTCTTTGTGATCTACTTCGTTTCATTCTACAAATTAGGTTGGTTCTATTTTGCAATTATAATTTTTGTTTCACTTTGTTTTGTTCCACAAACCGATTAAGTTTTGTTTCACTACGCACCAAACTCAGGAATACAATAACAGTCACAAAATCTCCCACTTCTTCTAAGAGATATATATACTTCATTCATGTGTATTACAAAATAATCTCAATTTGGCTATTAATCATCAATAAATAGTGAACATTTAACGACGTCTTCACAATATATAAAAACACACGATGTATATATCTCTTGATATTTATAATTTATAATTCAAACTACCTATTTTAGAAAACCATTATTCACCTTCCAATGAAATGTTTTTCTCCTTTATCAAAACAATTGGGGAAAGTCAACAAAATTTTCTTCCCATACCTTTTGCATTTAATCAACTAAGCACATCTCCTAAAAATAATCCAAGCAAGCCCAACTTTAGACCCTTGAGTCAAAACGTCAATTAAAATTAGAGTATGTGCTGGTGTACATTAATATTACACTTAAACGCTTTGCTCCTGAGTTGAAATATATACTCTATTTCTTTACATGCTCAGTATTCCCATTTCCAAACACAGTGGAGCAACATCAGACTACACCAAGTTATATTACTTAAAACTCCCAGACAAAAGAGGAGACAAATAAACACTCAGACCTTTACTGATATTTTTCAAGTATGCTCGAAGTGGTTCGAATATTTTGTATTCTTTATCAATCAGGCTGATAAGTGATACAGATAAAGATGGGCACCTCTCTTTGAAAATGGAAAGTTCACGACTTTGAATTGAATGCGGTTTGGTAATTTCGCTCTCAAATTTCAACGTTTTAACATTCACAATTTCATCTCATTAGGGGTTGGTCTAATATTTATTCTAATTTTTTTCAAATTGTACATTTCTAACCTAAAAAGCCCATTTTCATAATACTTAACTTTTGTCACCTTGACGAGCTTCATTAATATTCATTAGGTAAATGCGATATGGATCTAAGCTGCAACACCGGGATTTTACTTCTTATTTGTTCCTGATAATGATATTGCTTTTCAGGTATGGGTTGGTGTGCCGTAAGCTCACCACGTGGTGAATATTGCGGAAACGGTTTAGAAATTCACCTTCTATTATTTGCCCCAAATTATCAGTTAGGGAATAAATCAGTGTACCAATCAAAAGTCATGCATTTGAGGAAGCAAACAAATTACTTAACCAGTAGGTCGTCTTTGCATTGTTGCATCTCCATTAACAAATTATGCGTTCAAAAATAATAATAGAGTCAACAAAACTTGAACAAATATCAATTTGTATATATTTTGAATTTGAGTTTCAATCTTTATATATTCTTTTTTGAACGAAAATCACTATGTAGGTTAGAATATAAAATTTTTCTAATTCGAAGTCTACTTTGATTTGGTGAAGATTCACGAATTAGGAATGCGAATTTCAAATGCCGATTTGATTTGGTGAAGAAAGGCAAATCAAATCTTGATTTGGTTGATGTAGACTTAGAGTCGATGGTTGAGCGACTTGATCTGGATACAAGGGTTTGTGATGGATTTCGAATGAAAGTTTTGAGTTGGAGAATAACTGGAAATTCATCTTTTGATAATTTGGGAGTCTTTTGAGTTAATGTTGGGGTAGTGTTTCTTTTCAGCCTTTCTCTCTCCCAAGTTGTCCCCTATTTATAGAGAGGATGAGAGAGTTGTGGATGGGTAGAAGTTTTCAAAAGATAAAGTTTTCTACCATTATCCAGGAAACAAATAATCATTTAGTAATTATCTGGTAGGTATTGAGCGTTACGCCGTTACCTCCATCACAAACCTCCAAAAAGATAGTATATTTTATTTGACTATATATGTTAATCTAAATATTCCCATTTATTTAAATAGGAATGATCCTTATAGGAGGTATTTACTCCCATTTTTATGTCCGTCACAAATGACATGTGGCAGTATCTAATTTGTCGGCTGTCTGAACTGGAAGATGACATATGAATTTAGTTTATTGGTCAGTCAAATTGTCAAAAATGTACCTACACATTATAATTGGCGGACAATATTTTGCCTTCTACAACTCGTTCATTACCTCACTAATAACCATACCCTACCTTTTCATTGTTCCCATCTTGCAATTCTTTTTGTCATTTTACGCGAGTTCTTCTAATCCACTGTGCTTCATTCTTCAATTTAATTAATTTTTTCACTCTAGCAGTTCTCGCCGCTTTTTGAAGCAGATAAACACTTCACTATTGTGCATCACAGATTCATCTCAATTTTTTTCTACAAAATCGCCAAAATGGTAAATATACAATGACGTTAACATTAATCAAACACAAAAACTCATATGAGACGACCTCAACGTGAGACGGCTCAAACAAGCATGACATCATGCTAACATCGTACTTGTCTATGGAGGCAACCTCATGTTGAAGCGGTCTTATAAGAGACTTATTTGTCAATCAAGTCACCTAGCCATTTTCACATTTCGACAAATTATTTTTCTTATTTAAAAAGAAACAATTGGGAAAACATCAGAAAAATATTAAATTTTCATATATTTTGCATTCAATCAACCACTTCACCCCCTATAAAAAAAGAAAAGGAAAACAAAACCCAAGCAAGTAGGCACAACTTTCGACCATTACTCAAAATTTCAAGTATTATTAGACTTGTCAAAATCTGACCGATCCGTTTTTGTGCATTCTGATATAATTTATTCGATGCAACCCGATTACACCCCACAAAAATAGTCTAACCTGTTACCATACCCACTTCTATAACCCGTTCGGTCGACCTGTCTGATAGGTTTTGTACTAGACTACTAATACTAGTTATGAACTTCCACTTAAACCCCGGAGTGAAGTGTACACTACCGTCGCTCAGCCGTATTCCAATTTCTTTCCAAACACAGTGGAGCTTAAAAATCCCAGACAAAAGGGAGACACTCACTCACACTCAGACACTTACCAGTTACCAATACAAACACAAACTCTGAGTGAGAAAGGAGAGAGAAAGAGAGAGAGTAGAGAGAAAAGAGAGAGTGGGCGCGCCGTTGTTTGGTAAAGAAAGATGTTGCCGAATGTGGGGGAAACCAACGGCCACGCCACGGCGTACAACACGGCAGCGACGAGCGGTATCAGGCCGAGAAAGGCGGCGCGTCGATTAACGCGCGACGTCGGTGGTGGTGGTGATGAACAAGGAGGAGACAAAGATGCCCTTCCTTGTACGGACTTCGACATTGCTTATTTCCAGTCTTACTCTCATCTCGGCATTCACGAAGAAATGATTAAGGTCTTAAACCAACTCTCTCTCTCTCTTTCTCTCTCATCTTTTTCATGTTTAAGGATCATCATTAAACAGAGAATCAAATTACTAATTGATTATGAAAAACTTTACTCCTGTTTGATGTAGACTATTGCTGTTATGTTTGGTTTATTTAATGCACATTTCTTTGGTTTATTTAAATTTGTATAGTTTGCTTCTTTTTCTGTATCAAAGAATCATATTTGAACTCTTTTGCAATTTTATGTTTATATTTTAATTTACCTTCCTGCTCTTTGTAATGGGTTGTTACTTGTTACCCCTAGCCCTAGGTAATCTTCCTGTTCCTGCCCATAGATAATAAACAATGGAGGATGCTTTACCTAATGTCTAAACTTGGGGTTTGAGGAAGTTTGTTGCCCTACAAATTCATTTTTGTCTTAAGAGAGAATGTGAGGAGCGGTTAGTCTTGAGTATCGCGATTTTGCTCTTCGAGAACATTTATCGCTGTTTGTTCTTAGGTATCCATAAGGAGGTAAACCTTGGGTGACCTCTTATGACATTTACATGGTGCATTTTCCTCTACAAGCGACATATAGCTTCAACTTAATGTGTTTGGTTTGCTTCAATGTATGTCATGCCTTCCCTTGTTTAGTGTTTTATGGAGAATGGTGAGGAGAATGCAGGTGTGTAACAAGGGATTTCCCCCCTCTCTGGCTTTGCTGAGAACAATTTGTATGTTGTGACGTCGGATATGGTGTACAAGAAATGGGGGTTTTGGTGAAATTGGTGAAGAAGTGGTTATGGTGATCCCATCTGGATGAGATGCCTTTGGTTGTCATTGGAAGTATGTGTGGTCTTTAGCGAGTTCCATCTTGAATGGTGCTCTGTTGCGCGCAGCTGTCTGAGGATAAATGCTTAGGCAATTGCATGGGTGATCATGGACAAGGGCGATCCCACAACTCCTCCAAATTCTCATAAATTGCGTGAACAACGGCCTAAAACTAGTAGAATGGATTCATCTTTTATAAGTTATTTTTATGACATGGACAATGGGATGAAAAAAACAGACAAATAACCATATCGCACTATACCATTAACCCAATACTTCCCTTGAGGCTCTGGACACTTATAACATGGGCACAGATTGGATACACATGACTTTATCCACCCACCCATTGCAGGGAGGATGAGTTTGTTCGGCCTTGACAAGGTGGTGCGCACCTGCTGAACCAGATTAACCAGAACTTAGTCACAGACTAGTCTATGATGTCACAACAATCCTTATCTAGAAACAAAATATATTGTCACAACAAATAAGAACAACATTTTATTTTAGTGAGACATGTGATTTAATCCAAGTTTGAAATCTACCTTGTAGTTTATTTCTATACTATAATTTTTTTTCCCTCAAGAAAAAACAAAGAGTGTAATTTTAATGAATTTGAAAGATCCAACACCTATGTCTGTTTTATGCCTAAGTAATATAATGATATGGTTTCAAGTTTCCTGTTACACTTATCGTCCACGGCTTAGTGCTACTAGCATGCCAGGCTTTTGATGCAAGCTGGCAACGTTGCAAAGACACTTGTGCATCCAACTCTTTCAAGATGTTAACTAGTATGTTCTGTGTGATTTATTATGGGATTAATTTGTTTGGATTCCTCCTTCCCATCCACACCGAACATTTTTTTTTTTTTTTTTTTTTTTTTTTTTAAGATGGTAAGATCGGGCCTCCACCTAGCCCAGCCCATCTCGGACTGGACCAGAACTAGGTGTACAAATGACCCCCCACTCCCAACCCCCCCAACCCCATACCAGCTGGGCCAAGGCCTAACTGTTGATATCACCCCCCATATATTCATCAACCACATGAATATATGGGAGTCCCAAGCCTTGAACTTGGGACCTCCAAGTTGGAAGGTGAGAGGATAACCATTGAGGCAAATGCCTCTTGGTTCATCCACACCGAACATAGCCCCCCTCCTCCCCCCCCCAAAAAATAAGAAAAGTAAAAGAGCAGTGTGGGCTTCCTCTTGAATTCCTTGTTCTTATGCAATATGCATATATCTATCATTGTTTCCATGGTTTTGAAACTCAACACTTTTATCCCCAATCTCTTTCATTTGATGGAAATCGAGCAAAAAGAAAGCTCCAATTGAATACCAACAAAGAAACAATGTGGTCTAATTTTATCTATTGGCTAATTGGCGTTCATTTATAAATATTCTCAGCTCCCTTATATCAATTTGCAGGATCATGTGAGGACGGATACTTACCGGAATGCAATCTTCAAGTATCAAGATTCGATTGCAGGCAAAGTAAGGCTTCTCTCGTTAGATTCGGTTGTTACACTAGGTAGTAAATGTGACCTTTGTCAATTCATAGGGAATAGATACTGGGATTATCACCTTTTGCAAGTTGGCGTTGTGACTCCTAAAACATGGCATTTGAAGCTTCTTTTACAATTTGTTAGGACTTTATCATTATGCTATGGTCCTTTGGTAATATCTAGTTGGATCCTGCCTAGGTAAAATGCTGGAAAGTTATGTTTGACAATAGATAGTTGTTTTGTTTGGCAATCTCTACAGGTTGTGGTGGATGTTGGATGTGGAACAGGCATCCTATCAATATTTTGCGCGCAAGCTGGAGCGAAAAGGGTAATATTTTTTATTGGATCCTGAATCAGTTTGACTGTCCTCAAATCATGATTGCTCCATCGCAACGAGCATAGAATAAAAAGCTACTAAAAACGTCAAAGCTCTTCAGTTTTTAGTACTAAAACATGTTTTTTATCTAATTCCTTCTGATCTAAGGGTATAGTAAACTGATTACCAGTCTAAGGACTTACTTGAGGTACTCTTGGACTCTATGCAGTATGGTATATGTCAGGGTAGTTACTCCCTTGTAGGCAATATAGTGTATGTTAGATAGGGTGGTGGTGGAAGTAGATATGCGTTTCTTCATTCACCTTTGAGCCTTCTTGAGACTGTGCCTGGCCTCTTTTAGCATTTCTTGTCAGTTAGAGGCATAGAGAATGACGTGAGGCGTTCTGGATCCTTACATTGCGTCACAATCTCATGGGATGTCAAGGGTTGCCACCCCATAGCAAGCTCAAAGGGGCTGAATTGTTTCGCACTGTTCTTAAAGAGATCTAGTTACAACCAGGATGTTTGTGTTATGTTGTGTCCGAGTTCGTTGGT
Organism: Tetragonia tetragonoides; assembly: GCA_038025085.1. Classification (NCBI taxonomy): domain Eukaryota; kingdom Viridiplantae; phylum Streptophyta; class Magnoliopsida; order Caryophyllales; family Aizoaceae; genus Tetragonia; species Tetragonia tetragonoides. The sequence continues at coordinate 40,115,945 of CM076151.1, read as the reverse complement.
GTCCATTCATACTTGGAATATCAATCCACAACTACCATTGCTGATCTTTGTCCATCCACATTAGTAAATCCCAAAATGATGTCAATTGTCCTATCAAAAAAAATAAAATAAAATGATGTCAATTGACATGCTTGTCTGGGATAGGGAAGGCCTGTAGACTGCAGAAGGTTGCTTCAGATTCTCAAGCTTGTCAAGTTGTCTTGACATAATTCTCAAGCTTACCTAGTTAACATGTCAGAGGTCGACAACACATTTGTTCATTAACATACACAGTGTCTAGCCCAACGTGAACCATGAACTTCTCTCAAAGTTCATGGAGAAGGTGACTTGTTGGAACATAGAGGCGCCTTGCATTCGTGAAATGTAGCTCATCCTCCACCCATCTTGTATCTTTTCGAGGAGGTTTTGATGTTCCTTGTCATCCTTCTATGCTTCATGGACTTGGTTAGCAAATTTTTGGTCCAATCGAGTCAATCCAACTACCAAGGCCGCTATGAAAATAGTTGCCTTCTGATTGATTGTATGGGAACTGTTACACGAAGTCGTAATCCTGAAGGAACTCTTGCCAACTTCATTTCTGACTGAAATTATGTGCTAGCAAGAGATAGTGTATCTCAATGATGCTTTGACTCGGATACTAGTGTTAGACGCTAGTATGGGTTTAAGAGTCTGACATGGAAAATCTCAAATGTGAAAGACGGGGACACAATTTATAAGTGTGCACATCTACTATCAAATATTATTTTTTTCCGTTACATGTGCAACATGGACACAAGACAATAGTACCACCACGATCCATTTTCGAGAATGTACCACCAACAGCTCTAACTAATATTGTTGCTTTGAGGAGTGCAAAAGGTGGTGGGAAAATCATATGAAAAGAGTACTCTACTATTGATAAAGATGTAGGCAATAGTAGTAGAAGTGGTATCAATCTCGGTACAATAAATAAGAGTACTGTTATAAAGTCTAGACTCTCTCTCTCTCTCTCTCTCACAGATGTGAAGAACATCTTCTAATGCTCTCAGTCACAGACAAAGATTGTTGCTTTGAGGAGTGCAAAAGGTGGTGGGAAAATAATATGAACAGAGTACTCTACTATTGATAAAGATGTAGTGCAATAGTAGTAGAAGTGGTATCAATCTCGGTACATTAAATAAGAGTACTGTGATAAAGTCTAGACTCTCTCTCTCTCTCTCAGATGTGAAGAACATCTTCAAATGCTCTCAGTCACAGACAAAGATTAAAGATCACAGACACGTCCATTTTTTTTTGTGCGGAATCCAATCTATATCCCGTGTCCGTACCAGGTCATGCCGTTTCGACATGGATACCACAAGGCAAGGTTCTGAGTCCAAGCTTCGTAGGCCGTGTATCTCCACATCCTAAGACAATTGATTGAGTTTTCGACCCTGAAAGGCTACGTTTTGTCCATCTGGAACCAGTATGCCGCCTCTAACACGTGCAGATGTACCATAATGTATAATGTTGATAAATCTGTATGTACGTCGAAGGGCTTGTCAAACTCCTACAGTTTGAGCTCTTTTTCCGCTGACACAACAATCTTTTAAATTCTCAAAGTTGTTTTTGCAGTCACGTGTCCGTCTCCACTTATGCTCTGTCTTCTTAGGGGCAAGACCTTCTTTGAGTAGCCTTTGATGAACTTCTGTTGGTAAAAACAAGGAATGGCCACAACTCTAGAGTATATTTAGAAACAGGCCAATCCTTTATGTCAGGAAGTATACGTAGCAACTTGATCTCCCATTGTGCACATTTCCACTTTTCTTTCTTTACATACAACTCATGCTCCCTAAGTTTGGATAGCACCACCCCGTGGTGCCTGACACGATCTTCCGAATTGATGTTGATATCCTTGTTTTGCATGCCCTATTCACTTGGTTGGTGGCTGATCTATTGTTGTGTTGCCTCTAGGCTTGATTGTTTCCATTGTACTTTGGAATGGTTAGGGTTAGAGGTGGGTCCTAGCCAGTTTTGCATCATTATTTTTAATTTTTGAGTTGTATCCTGTTAGATGGGTCCGACTCTTAAAATTTATAAAATGTGGGCCTTGAAGAATGATTCTAAGGATAGGGTGTAAGTGAGTGGGTGAGTGACCATATTGATGGTACAAAAACTCGTGTGGACTTAGTCCATGGTGGACCAAACTTTACCCGAAGTCACCCCTCTAATAATGGAGCCACCCCCTACTTCACCTAGAGCCACCCCCTACTTCACCTGTAGCCACCCCTCTAATAGTGGAGTCATCCCCTACTTCACCTAGAACCACCTCTCAAATTTATAGTTGGCGCCACCCCTCTAATAGTGGAGCCATCCCCTACTTCACCTGGAGCCACCCCTCAAATTTATACTTGGCGCCACCCCTCTAATAGTGGAGGCACCCCATACTTCACCTGGAGCCACCCCCTACTTCACTTGGAGCCACCCCTCAAATTTACTTGGTCCACAATGGACTAAGTCCACACAAGACATGCTGTATTGATGGGTGGCATGGGTTTAGGTTTGTGAAAAAGTTTTAATGTGTTAAGGAGAAGCCAAAGTGAAATTTTGAGATCTTTGGGGATATTTGGGTTAAGGGAAAGTTCTTAAAAGAAAATTGATCATGGGACAAAGGGGAGTGAGGGTCTCGTGGGAGAGGAACATTTAAGGAAGAGGGCTTGTCTTAAGAATGAGCTTGAGGAGTTGTTGATGAAAGAAAAGAGGAGTATGAGGGAAAATTGGGCTGATGAGGGTGCTATTAAATCTAAGTTGTGTTTCAAAGTGGTAAATGGGAGGAGTATGCGTAATTACACTTAGGAGATAAAGGGAGAAGATAATTAATTCTGAACCAGAATGCTATTGTTGATGAAATTTCTGGTATTTACTCCTTTCGTTCTAAAATTAGCTTCCTGTATTTTCCCTTTTGGTCTGTTCCACAATGAGCTTCCTGCTTCCTTTTTTATTGACTTTGTTGTACCAAAATGACTAGAATACCCCTCACTAATTTCATCTCACTTCCCTCATTTTCTCTCTCATATTCCCCACTCTCTCTCTCTTTACCGTTTCAAGACTTTTGTCTACTTACCCCACCCGGCCACCCACCCACCCACCACTTCAACTCTCCTCTACCACTAACCAGCACCCCTTTTCCATGCTCTTCACTTTCTCTCTCATCTTGACCTCATTTTCTTATTGTCCACTCACGTCATTGGATTGCTCATATTGATGGCAGGTGGGACAATATGCTTCAAAGTCTCACGCACTAAAACATGGAAGACCTGGGAAATAGCTACAGAATGCATGGACAACCAGGGCATTAGTTTCCAACTCATCAATTATCACTTCATGCCAAAAGTTAAAGCTTTAAAGTCTAAATTAAATGAGGGAATTGGGAAATTAATGAGGAGAGAGAAAAGGGGAAAGGAGAGTGTTGAGATTTGTGAAGTTTTTTTTTAGATAAGAGAAAATTTTTATTAATCAAATAGTGGAAGAATACAAGATGGAGGATAAGGTATCCTCAAAGAACAACAATAGAGTATCTACAAATCACGCCAATGGCGTTGAATGACCGTCAATGGCACCCCCTTGAAGGCACCAGCCGCCTTCGCCCAAAGGGATGCCAAATAGACTATATGTTCCCAAACTAAATCGATACTCTTCCCCGCGTCAGAGAAGATCCTCGAGTTCCTCTCTAACCAAGTGCACCAAAGGATAACTACACAGGCACACCGCCACAACATCCTACCCTCCTTCCCCCTCCGCATAGCAGAGAACCGCATCTGTAGGAATTGCCCCACAGTAGCAGGGCACACAAAAGGCTCCCCCCACAACAACCTATCCCACAAGGCCCTCGCAAAATTACACATAACAAACAAGTGCAAACAACTCTCTCCGTCTTGTCGACACATCAGACACATGCTGGGAAGAAGACACATATGCGACCTCCGCCGTTGCACCATATCACTAGTGTTCACCTTACCAAGCACCAGAGTCCACACAAAAGCACGGACCTTCAGAGGAGCCTTGGACTTCCAAATATAAGAGGAAAGGGGAAAATGTGGAAACTGTGACGGAAGGCTAAGATGATGAAGGAAGGACTTAGAAGAGAAAACCCCAGAGGAGTCCCCAATCCAAGCCCGAGAATCGTCCCTAGGGACGAGAAGCCTAGTGTGGAGGACACCCAGGAGGGAAACGAGTTCCTCCATCTCTATATCACGTGGTGGTCGTCGAAGGTGTAAGTCCCAGGAACCACCAACCGCTGAGTAAAAATCAGCCACAGGCGCCCCGTGAAGAGTGGACAAACGAAAAACCCGCGGATATGTAGAAGAGAAAGGAGTTTCACCATTCCACACATCCTCCCAGAACCGAACCCGTTGACCATTACCCACATTATACCTGACCAGTGGAAAGAATAAAGACGATACCCGGGAAACGAACTTCCAAGGGCAAGCATGGGAGACAGTGGAGGTGGCTTGCGCGTCCCACCCATTATGCTGAAGGCCGTACTTGCTTCTGATAACTCGGTGCCATAGGGAGTCAGATTCTAGGGGAAAACGCCATAACCACTTACCCACTAGCGAAATGTTTTTGGACACCAACCTACCAAAACCCAAGCCCCCCTCAGTTTTCGGCCGGCACACATGGTCCCAACTGACCAAATGGTCTCTCTTACCCTCACCAGCCCCCGACCAAAGAAAGTCCCTCATCATCCTCTCAATCCTATTAGCTACACTAACAGGAATTTTAAAAAGGGAAAGGTAGTAAAGAGGGATGCTAGCTAGGCAGGACTGTAAAATAGTAATCCTCCCCCCCAAAGAGAAATACACCCCTTTCCAACCGTCTAGACGCTTAGCCACTCTAGACACCACCGGTTCCCAAAAGGAAACCGATCTGGGATTACCCCCCCAGGGGCACCCCCAAATAAGTAAGCGGCCACTGCTGAACCTGACAACCCACTAAACCAGCCAGGGAGTTCAGAACATCCTCTCCCACGTTGACCCCCGCCAAACTACACTTAGACAGATTGATCCTCATCCCCGACACAACCTCAAAGACTTGTAAGAGCGTAAGTACCCTCTTAAAGCCTTCGGCTTCCGCCGACAGGAAAAGGATCATATCATCGGCAAACTGCAAGTGGGAAACACAAACCCTTCCCCGGCCCACCCGAAATCCCTCAACAAGCCCCCGCTCCACTCCCCTATCCAACATTCGGCCAAGAACATCAACGACAAGGGTGAATAGAAGAGGGGAAAGGGGATCCCCCTGGCGCAAACCACGCGACGAAGTAAACCAGTCACGCGCCGCCCCATTAACAAGGACAGAGAAACTGGCGTTGGACAAGCAACCCCTTATCCAATTCCGCCAACGCCCCCCGAAGCCCTTCCTATCTAAAACGCGATCCAAAAAACCCCAACTAACTCGATCATAAGCTTTCTCAAAGTCCAGCTTAAACACAATCCCAGAATGATTATTCCGACGAGCATCATCAACCACCTCGTTAGCTACCAATGCTGCATCAATGATCTGGCGCCCCCCCACAAAAGCGCTCTGAGCAGCCGAGATAGTCCCAGTCAAAACCGTCCCAAGTCTAATGGACATGACCTTAGTTAAAATCTTATAGACGCTGGTGACTAAACTAATAGGCCTAAAATCCCTCACCTTAATCGACCGATCCTTCTTAGGGACGAGGGTGATAAAGTTAGAGTTCATACTCTTCCCAATCACCCCTGTGGCATGAAACTCAGTAAAAACCCCAAGCAGATCCTCCTTGATGACCTCCCAGCAATCCTGGTAATAAGCCATAGTGAATCCATCCGGCCCCGGGGCTTTCTCGCGATCCATCCTAAACACCGCTGCCCGTATCTCCTCTAACTCAAAAGGGCGCTCAAGCCAGTCCCGAAGCAATGGCGTAATAGGGGCCCACTCAACTCCCTCCAACATCGGTCTATCAACGACTTCTTCCTCAAAAAGACCCTTGTAGAAACCTGTAATCTCGTCACTAATCCTACCCACATCAGTCACACGCTCACCATCATCCGTCTCCAACTCCCGAACAAAACTCCTCCTCCGCCTCCCATTAACCACTTTAAAGAATAACCTAGAACTCACATCCCCCTCCTTCGCCCATCTCCCCTTCATCTTCTGACGCTGACTCTGCCTTTCCCTTAGCAAAACCTCCTCTAGACTATTCTTCAAATCCACACTCTTCCTCAGCAACCCCTCATCATGGCCCTCCTCGCTCAAAGTCCGATCCGTCACCAAAATCTCCTTAAGGATCTCCCCCTTTCGCACCCGGACATCCCCAAAAGTCTCCTTATTCCAGACTTTCAAACGTTCCTTAACAAACCTCAACCTCCTCATGAAACAGTGCCCCCTCCAGCCCTCCACCTCACACTCCGCCCACCAATCCCGAATCTTAACCCCAAACTCCGCGTGGGAGCACCACATATTCTCAAAGCGGAAAGGGGTCGGGCCCCACTGAATGGGAGCAGAATGTAAGACAAGAGGAAAATGATCAGAACACGAACGGGGTAGGATTTCCTGTACCAAAGATGGAAACTCATCCTCAAAATCATTCGTAACAAGGAACCTATCAATCCGAGAGGCTACATCCCGCCTCCCGCTCACACCCCAAGTAAACTGAGCATTATCTAGAGGCAAATCGCGGAGGGCGGACTCCCTGATAAAGGAATCAAACTCAATCATACCCCAGTCAACCCTCTACCACGCCGTTCCCCCGCATGACGGATCACATTAAAATCACCCCCAATAACCCATCTAGGGGAACAGAGACCAGCAAGCGCCGCCAACTCCTCCCAAAGCGACTCACGGTCAGCAACCCCACACGGGCCATACACCGAAGACACCCACCAATCACCCCTCCCACGAACACTCAACAGAACCGACACAGTAAAATGCCCAAAATGAGACTCGACTCGAGTCGCAAAACGGGTATCCCAAGCAATAAGAATACCCCCCGACGCTCCTGCCGAAGGCAAACACACCCAATCCTTAGACCCTGCCTCCCAAAGACTACGAACAAAAAAAGAGTCCACTCCCTCAACCTTCGTCTCCTGAAACATCACCACATCCGGAGACGCCCGGCTAACAACTTCCTGCACTAGACTACGCTTTCCTACCATCCCCAGACCATTCACATTCCAACTCAAAACCTTCATCTAAAACCACCGATACCCCTAGACCTACGACTCCCCCCTTCCCCATAGTTAAGGGTCGTCGCAAGACCCCGTAGCTCCCTAATGCCAACCCTGTTTCTTCGAGAGGGAGGTCCCCCCGAAGACACCTGAACATTAGCTACCTGACCTGTTGTACCAACAACCCGAAAATCCAGGTCACGAAGAAGAGACTGAGGGTCTCGGTCGTCCCTCTCACCCGCCAATGGTGGAATGGTCACAACCGTCCCCCCGTCCTCTGACTCCCCATGGCACACCGGAGCAACAGAAACTTCCGGCGCTGTCGACAGAACCGGCGTTACGCCCTGCCCAACAACCCTATCTCCACCGCTTGCACCTGAAAAAACATTAGCAGATAACATCTAGTCAGCAGTAGAACAAGCAGGTGCTTTTTGGGGGGTAGCAACAAAAAGGGAATAAAAGGGTAAAGGGGAAAAGGAAGTCGAAAGGTCCTCTTGGGCACGCGCCCTGGTCTCCTCAGCACATGGAAAAGGAAAAGGAACACTGTGAATGAGCCCCGGAATCTGCTGCGTCGTCACCCCCCGAACCGTCTCAGCATTAAACACATTCACCTCCTCTATCTCCTCCACCTCCTTGTCATCAAATTCCCTAAGACTATCCAAAAGCAAATCCTCATCGCCATCAAGGGAGCTAAGGAAATCATCCTCATCAACATCACAACCCGACCCCCACAAAAACGAGCCCTGAGTAGCATGATCAACACAAAGATCTCTCCTCAACCGCGCCTCGGCCTCTAAAACAGGAACATCCCGCTGAGCTGCCCGTTGAGCTCGTGCTCCTACCGCTGCCAGCCAAGACCCAACTAAACACAACTCCTTCAAAAAACCCCCCGGTGAGGCCGTTGAAGGCACAACAGGATGCTGCACCTCATGGCCACCACCACCCGACAAAGTTTCAGCAACCCTTGTCACACCGCAGCCCTTCCCCACAACACCCCCCACGTCACCAGTCATCACCGACTCCAAAATTGGAGACCCCGTCAGAACCCGACTACTTGGTGCATAGACAAGGCCTTCCGTCCCCGATCGACCCTCACACTCACCCCCTGCCCTCCCACTCCCTACACCCACTCCAGGTTCACCAGGGGTACCACCACCACCCCCAGCTAGTCGACCACTCGCCAGGACCTGCGGGCCCAGATCAGAGCTTCCCTGAGCTGCCGTAGCATCTCCATTTCGAACCGCCGGCGGGCCCTGATTCCGTCGCCGCCGAGCCTAGGCAACTCGACCCCCTGAACCGCCTGCAAAACCCGGCGCCAGCGAAGCATCTCGCTGGTTAAGCGGCCCAAAGAGAACCTCGCCGGCCTTCTCTCGACCTCGAACTGGGACACCAGAAGAAACGAGCTCCTCCGGCGAACCTTTCTCGGCCTCCGGTTGGTTCGCCAGCTGACCCACGGCGCCAGATCTGGACGCCGAGGCTCCTGACCCACTTTTCTGTTGTCGCCGGACCCATCCGAACCCTCCACGTGGGTCGCCGGAACATTCCGCCACCTGCGAAGTCCTTCGCCGCCCTGAGTACACCGGCGGTGGTGGCCCCCGACCCCCGTGATGCACCGTGGTAGCAGCAGCTGCCCTGTCGCGACCTACGAGCACCCCAGAATTGTGCTCTGGGCCTCGATCTGACCTGGGCCCACCTGAGGTTCTCGGCCTTGAAGGTGGCCCAATACCCCGTGCTCGGTAACCCATACGCTCAACATAAGTGGGCTGCTCTTTATTAACCTGCTGGATCCCCTTTTTGGGCCTAAAAGAAGTAGGCCTATTATTATCATTAAATGACCCCTGGGCCTGTTGTCTCACAGAAGGCCCTAGCCTGGAAAACACTGGTTTTCTTCCCCTATCACATGCCTGATTTCCATTAATTAAAAACCCACGTGCGTCCAATCCATTAACTGGGTCAACCCCAGTAAATTCCACGCGAGAATCTCGCGCTGGAAAATCTCGCCTTCCATAACAGTCACGACCGTTTCCATTGTAGGTCCCAAAAGCTAGTGGTCTCTCCCCCCTCCGATCCGCATGACTCACTGAGTTTCCAACAACGTCACCACGCCCCGCCCTGCTTTGAACCGGGCGTACAGCCCCCTCCCAAGATATTTCCGTCGACCCGCACCGCCTGCAACATGGAGAACTCCGCATAGGCCGAGGCACCTCGTGGACCCTCTGAACTGCATCCATCATTGCCACCCAACCATTCTCTCTCTTACCTTCTGGAATTCGAATCGCCACCGCCCTCCGATCAAACGGAATCTTCTCAAATAGGAAAAAACGACCCCCAGTGTTCTCTGCAATTCGAAGGGCCAGTATGTACCCATCACCCAATCGTTTAAGTAACCCCTGTTCACGACCCTTACCTTTCCACAAAGTATGAGAAGATTGCACCCACCATTGGAACTCCTCCCTCTTCATGCAGATCTCAAATTTATTTCTTGCTGCGGGCCTCCTCAACAAAGTGATAGATAAAACCATCAAAACGTAACGTGAAGCTCTTCCAATCTGACCTAAAAGAAACCACCATGATGAAAGAAAATAAACAGAGTAACAGAATTGAGAGAAAAGTAATGTTCAAAGGCAAATGAAACCACACAGAATCATGCGCGCAGGCACCCAGAGCCCCCCCCACCACCGGTGGAGAGGTGGTTCTCCGGTGACCCAGCACTCACAACCCAAGAGCTCTCTCGCTCTCTTGCTCTCTCTGTGGGTGTGGGTGGACTAGTTGTCGTCCATGGCGGAAAGAGGATATATACTTATGAGATAGGAGTAGCATATCTCACAGATTAAGATATAAATATTTAGAAAAATATTAGGAGTAATGGGGTGGATTGATTCCGTCAATTTTGGTGCTGGTGGTGGAAGTAGGTGGAGAAGAGGAGATTTGGGGATGTGGTAGGAGACAGAGGAAGGGGAAAGAGAGAGGGGAGCTGATAATGTTAAGGGCAAACGTGGGAATTCTGTATCAAAGTTAGCTTTTATTAATAATCGGGCCCAAAAGAAACTAAAGTTCATTGTGGAACGGAGGGAGTATTAGACTATTAGTTTTTTTTATTTGATTTAAGAGATGGAGTTTTAGCCCATGTTAGAAGGATCAGAGTTTCATCCTATTTCTGTGGAGGGATAGAGAGTGGTTGCACCTTCCTTTTGATGAAGAGGAGATTAAAAAGGCTGGGTTTCTTAAGAGAATGAGAAGTCACTGTCCTGGTACTTCATTGCTGTTCTCGTTTTTATTTATTTTGTAATTTTTTTAGCTCAAGGAATCGCGAGATATTATTTTTAGATAACATGGGTGTCCAAGCATTACTTGACTAATCCCATGGGCCCTTAAGTTAACGACCTAGAAAACCTCCAGTGACCGGACTCGAACTTGGGATCTCAGGAACTAGAATCACGAGATATTATGAAAGATGTTAAGGTATTTATGGATTTTTTTTACAATAATGGGGCCGCAGGCAAACAAGATTATGGAATTACTTTTATCACCCTTGACCTATGAAAAACCATTTTGATCTAGGTGATGGACTTTAGCCCATTCGTCTTTCTACTAGTGTCTTAGGTAACTTCCTTGCCAAATATAAGAAAGTTGTTTCCTACCATTGTTTCTTCGGAGCAATGTGTACCTTTGTTCAGGGTGATCTTAGAAGCGACGTTTGTTGGTAATAAGGTGGTTGAGGATATTAAGAGACAAGGGAGAAGAGATGTCATCTTTGCAATGGATTTCGAGACGGGCCTTTTGACAAAGTAGATTGTGTTTTCTGGATAGGGTGTTGGAATACAAGGGATTTGGATGTGGATGGAGAAGATGTATATGGGGATGCCTCTCCTTGTCTGTTTCTCGGTCATAGGTAACGAATAACCTAGGTGTTGGTTATGTGCTTATAGAGGGTTAAGGCTATATAAACCCTTTTTACCTTGGGTATAGATGTACTCAGTTATCTAGTATGGTTGTATTGAGGTATCTTGGTGGGCAATGAGGATGTGTTGGTTACTCATTTGCAATTTGGTGACTACGTCATTCTTTTCCCCTCCAATGACGTTGCCATGTTTAGTAATGTTAATGCTCTTATTTAGATATTTGAACTCATATCTAGTCTCCAGGTTATTTTTCCCTTGGTTGTATCGCAATTATCCAGTCTTGTCTTTCTTGCATTGTGCCTTACTATTATTCTCTGTTTAGGATTTTGATGGGTGATGCTTAAAAGTTGGAGAGATTGATAAGGGATTTTATTCATCTTAGGTGAGATGGGAGAGGATAATAAAGATCATCTTGTTGGTTGGGACTTGTTGTGGAGGATTAAGGAGGAATAGAGTTTGAGTTTGGAAATATGGTGTCTAAGAACATCTTTCTAGTGTAGTGTACATGGCTTCTCTTTGGGCTAAAGCAGCTGGGGCGTTTAAGTGGGTGTCCCTCGGATCAGCATATTTGGGGGGACTTATTGTAGCTAGCTTTGGCTTTCCTCTTTGAGGATTTCCTGTCCGCATTTTGTTACTCTTACACTTCATTCATTAATAAAATTTTTCTTATCTAAAAAAAAAAGAACATCTCCCTACTAGGGAAATCACTCTGGAAGTTTATTATGGAGGAAGCCTCGCTTTGGCATGAAGTTATCAAGAGTGAGTATGGTGGCTATGGTCCCCAACTAAATGGATAGGATACCTTGGCTAGCTTCTTACGTGAGCCTATGGAAGTTCATCTCACATGTCTCTTCACTTCTCTTTCCTTTGGTGCATTTCAAGGTGGGAAATGGGAATATAATTTCCTTTCGGGTGGAGGGTTGGGCGAGCGCCGAACCTTTCTCCCTACTCATTCTTTGTCTTTATTACCTTACTAGTTGCCTCTTTGCCCCTATATAAGATTTTCTGGTGAAGGTAAATCATATTGTGGCCTGGAAGTTCCATTTCAGCAGGGAATCCTTTGATTGGCGAGTTAATAGGATGCCATTTCTTTGCTTAGTTTCTTAGAATCCATTCCGTGAACAGATAACCCCTGATGAACGAGTTTGGTTGGCTTACCCTTGTGGTGCTTTGTCTTGCAACTCTGTCAGTAGACATCTACTTGAATACCACATTCAGAATCCCTCATAGTTTGCAATTTGATATGGTTGGTGAAAGTTCTGAAGACGGTGAAGGCTTTCGCTTGGACTGCTGCTCTTAAGAAGCTTGAAACCATGGTTATTACCAGATGTCTGTGTGATGTGTCACAAGGCTAGTGAGAGTTGCTTGCATTTGATTGTGCTTCGAGAGTTTGCTAGTTCCTTTTGGGCTAGGCTGTTTTGTGGGGAATATTTTGCCTGCCGTGCTACGGTTGGGGACTCTTGCAGATTTATTTTTTGATCTGTGTTACATGGACTCGGCTGGAAGTGTCCAAGTGCCGGACTCGGCAATATTTTGAAAATTTCGCATGCTTTTGGCCGAAGATGAATTGTCGAGTGTCCATACCCATGTCCGAGTGTCCGACACGGGTACTCTAGGTGAAATTAAAGAGTCCATGTAACATAGTTTTTGATATAGGGCGGAGGAAGGAGAGTGGGTTACTGAGTTGTTGTGAAGATGCACTTGTAAGGCAATTCTTTGGTGCATTTGGTTAGAGAGGAACCTGAGGGCTTTTTCCGGTATTGGCAAGCCTGCAGATTCGTAGGCCTTCTATGGCACAATCTCCAATTGTGTGTACCATATGTTTGAAGGAATGAGGATTTTAGTATATATTAATTCTTCCGTTGGGAGGTAGCCACTAATTTGTGTGGTAGACTTTTGGTGCGGATGCTTCTTGGTTTGTCCTTCTGAATTCTCCAGCATCTTCATATCTACTCTCTGTGGTTTAGGCTTGATAAGGAAGATACTCTTTAGAAATATGCCACTTTCGGGATTTTATGCATGCTTTGACCAGAGAGACTTGTATTTTCTGAGATAAGCTACCAGATGTTTTGAGATAGGTGGTGTTTGGTGCATTGCGTTGGGCTATGGCATTTGGCGTCTTCTCGGATCTATCTTTATTTTCCCTCCAGCGAGTATAATAATCTTGCATGCTTTTTTGTGGTTTTTTGTTAGTTTTGTTTAAATGACTCCTGTTCTCTTTTCTGTTTCTTTCTTTCATTGTTTTCTGTGTAATTCTATGTTTCTTTGATAAAAGTTTTGCTTTCTCATGGTTTTGGAAGTCATCATTGCTTTAAAACATGCAAATTCAGGGATTTGGGAATTTCCTACATCTAGGATTAAGAGGCAGAGGATAAAGGAGAAAGTGAATGGTTTTGGCGAGAGAGAATAGCTGCTATTAGGGGAGGGAGGGACCAGGAGGCAGAAAAAGTGGAGGTGGCAGTGAGAAGGCAAGACAAAAACGATTCTACGTAGGTGGTGTGGTGGTGGGATGAGGAGGAGGCTTGGAGCGAGTGTTTTTGGAAACATAACTCAGATGATTGTCAAAGCTCCTGTAAATTTGGGAAATGGGAAAATGGTTTTCTTTGGAAATGACTTCTGGAGAACTCTATTTTGTGTACCCCCCTACCCCCCCTAAACTGGAACATTTTCTAGAATCCACTGGTCTTCTCCACAAGTGAACATGATGCAAGTGTAGTGATGCAATTAAAGAAGGTCTACATATAATTGGATATGGCAAGGAGCATAATTGTTGTTACTTCTTTTTTTTTTTTTTTTTTTTGAAATGATTTGTTGTTACTTCTTAGCTACATTGGTGTGTCGAATCCTTAAGTGTTATGCTTGCATTTTCTGTTTAATATATTTGAAAATACCAAAAGGGAGTGTCTTATTTACTTTCTTTTCTGTTCTGATTATAGCTCGATTGTTGTTTCTTTCCTTCTGCCCACCTAAAATTTTGAGCCCCTCCCTGTTGGGAGTATGCACTCTTATGTTTAACTTAAAACCTGTCACCATGCGCTTCATGTTTATTGCTGATTTGGCAAAGCCTGTGAGGCATCCTATATTGGTCATTCTGCTGGAATTTTAGGTTAAACTTCACAGAATTTAAGTGCTAGTTCTGACATTGATACCCTTTTGATTGCAATTTCTGTTGTCAGGTTTATGCAGTTGACGCCAGTGACATTGCTGTGCAGGTATCTGGTTTGGGAATATGCTTGCTACAGATTCAGTACTAGCTTCTACTTTTTCTTGGTCTTGCTACATTTCTAGTGGAGCCAAAAGCTTTACTACTTTTGGCTTCGGGATATAATGGACTAAAGCAAAATGGCTCATAAAACTGTCGCATTCAGATCTCGGGTCAAACTGAAACAGCCTCTTTGTGAGACTCTCACAGGGGTAAGGCTGCGTACAACCTACCCCCCTTACCCTGCCTAGGCGGGAGCCTCTTTGGAGGCACTGGGGTAATGTTGATGTTGATGATGCTAAGTTGATCTTGATCATTTGAATTTTATGGTTTTGATTTGGTTAAAACTGATGGTTGGAAATTTAGCTGTATGTCAATCCTGAATGTGTTTTATGTATTATCTTGGTGGAAAGATGGGCTCGATTTTCCTGATTTACAAAGAGCCTCATCTAAGGAAGAATTAGAGAAAAAACATCAAGTTGTGAACGTGTTTTGTAAACCATCTTTTTTACATGGTAACATTGATGTCCTATGGCTAAGTTAGATTTGTTGTAGATTAGAAGGATAGTGAATTCATAATCTTTTATCATATGCACATTATACTATTATAGAATCATGTTTATGTTTAGCATACTAGGGGTTGTGATTATGTAGACAAGAGTTCGGGGACTTTTAAGGTATTCTAACACTGAAATATGACATGGTTTTTTAAAAATATCCCCACTTTAGAGCTGACCCTAAACGATAACCTGGCACAAACCTAACCTGAAAAAAGCGGGTTAGGGTTGAGATTCGACCTGATTAACCCGTTGAAATTAATTGGTCAGGTTAAGGTTGAAAATTTCAACCCGAAAGAAACCCCTCTAACTCGTTCTATATCTTACATCTGTCAATTTTTTAGAAAATCAGTATGTTTAATAACGTAAAGAATTGATAATTATGATGAATATCAATTTTCATAACCAAATACTCCCTCCGTCCCATGTTTACGTTCCCAATTTCCTTTTTGGTCCGTCCCTTGTTTACGTTTACAGTTCCTTATTTGGTAAACTTTTTGCTATGAAATTACCCATTGCCCCTCACTTAAATTGCATTTTGTTTTGTTAATTCATCATCTAATAAAACTTATTCAGCTCATTAAATTAAAAACACCAAACCCCAAAATCCCTCACTATCAATCTCTCTCCTCACATACACCATCTTCACCACCAGTCAGGCAGTCACCACTCACCACCATAACTCCCCTCTCTCTCCTCAAATAACAAACCACCATCACCAAAACACCCCCTTTCTCCTTCTCTCAACTCAGACCACCACCATAACCGCTCTCATGACACTTTCTCTCTCCTCAATCCCTCACTCTTACCATCACCACCACCCATATCTCTCTCTCTTCTTCTGTCGACCACCACCAGGTGATTTCGACATCTACTGTCGACCACCACCTTCTGCCTGGTGGTCGATCTGGTTGGTGGTCGTTTTTCCGAGGAGAGAGAAAAAGAAGGGGTGGTGGATATGGTGCCATGGTGGTCGTGGCTGGTGGTCGATCTGGTTTTTTCCGATCTGAAGAGAGACAAATGGGGTGGTGGTGGCTGGTGGCATGAGGAGAGAGAGGTGGTTGTGGTGGTTGTTGGTTGGCTGGTGACATGAGGAGAAAGAGAAGGGGGGTGGTGGTCGTTTTTCCGAGGAGAGAGAAAAAGATGGGGTGGTGGTGGCCGGTGTTCGATCTGGTTTTCCGATCATGAGAGAGACAAAGGGGGTGGTGGAAATGGTGGTGGCTGGTGACATGAGGAGAGAGATGGTTGGTGATGTGACTTGTGTGGAGAGAGAAAAAGTAGGGGGTGGTTATGATGGATGGTGGGTGGTGGGTGAATGAAAGGAGGAGAAAGAATGGTCTGGTTGATGGGAAGAGAGAGAAAGAGAAAGACCATACTAGAAAACGGTATATTTGGAAAATCAATGTTAAAGTTTACTCTCATTAAAACCCGTGCCATATACCATTGTGAACGTAAACATGGGACGGAGGGAGTATGTATTTTTTTAACTGTTATGTAGTTTTTTAATTATAATTTTATCTTTTTTCACCAAAAACGAAATTAGTTAAAAAAGGGTTAGGTCGGTAATCTGTTTATTAAATAGTTTGGGTCAAGCTTTTTAGCCCGAACACGAACCTGACCCAACCAGGCAAATTTCTAGCTCTACTCTTACCACATGGGTATTTTTTAATATCTTTGTTACCACTTAAGTATTAGAAATGCCCTTTAGTGCATTTAGACCCAAAAACTGCTCATCGACAAGAAAAACGATTAAAAGTAAAGTTTGGTCAATTTTTATTTCATTATGCCCTATTAATTCATTCTCTGTTTTAAATCTTCTCCTTTTCTTTTCATTAGGTGCGCTCAGCACCTGCACAATCATAATCTAATGCAAACAATGGCTACAATGCCTTTCAGCAGCTTCCTCAAATTCCGCCATCCCCTGGAATTGTTAGCAAATTAGGATTCACAGAAGCCCGTAAATGTCACAATTTCCTTAAACCCCTCAGCCTCTTCAACTTTATGGGTGGAATCTTTCTCTGTATTTGAAACAACCTCATTTTCTTTCTCATCCTCCCCATCTTCCTCCCCTGAGGCTCCTCTTTCGAGTCTTTGTTTCCGTATTCCCCCATTCCATTGCTGCACTGTTTCAATTGTCGGTGATGTTGTCATCATACTTTCTGTCAGCTTCTTGTCCCGGCTCTCACGACCTCCGCAATTTCTTTGCTCCCTTTATACTTATGATGAATTTCATGTTGACGAGAGATTGGTTTTCCCCCTTAGCTTCTTTGTTTCCCGAATACTCTATTTCAACTTTCCTATAATGGAACTTGATTTGATGACACCCTAATCACTCCCCCTATTCTCCTGCATCAAAATGTTAATGCTTCCCTTGGCTCCGTTTTTTAGTTTTCTGCATCTGGGTTTTCTTTTGCATTTTCAATGTCTTTAAAGTAAGCTCTTTTTCCACAAATTCATTTTGAGCTTCTTTGCCGTATTTGAAACTTTTCGGCCCTGTAAACCTTCCGTCTTGAGATGAGAGCTTCAAAGTTTTAAGCTGAGAAGACACCCTAAAATATGCAGAAAGGAAGCAGCTCATCATGCAAGCCATGGATATGCTTTGGCCGCGACTCACTTTTCTTGAACCCGGATCCCTCTGGAAGTGGAACATCAGCATGGCAAGGCACAACGTGGATGGATCGGATGTCTTCGAAGAGGAAAAGGAGAAGAGAGAAGTGGGAATAAACTCATTGTAGGGGGTAGGTCGCTTCTAAGCTGAGTAGTGTGCAAACCAAAAGAGGAGAGAGAATAAGAAATATAAGAGAAAAATATGAGAAAACTGGGGGGTGGGGCGATATCTTAAAATCAGGAAGAAACAGCTCCTACCCGCTGAAGTGTGCGAAAGTGTGTTTGCACGAGCGTGTTCAGTTCCGCTTTCACTAATAGAAAGAGGGGAATGTTTAAATTTGGAACAACCTATTTACAAGAGTGAAATTCAATGATGTCAGGCTAACTGAGCTACTAACCCTTTGGGAAAGCCATGTACGTAGCAAGCTGTCTTTCGGATCCAATCTCAAGAGTCAGTCAAATTTTTGATAGTAGTAGGCTTCTCGTTAGCGGAAATTCTACTTTAGAGGAATCGTTTGCCAACCGGCTACGCTTTGGACCCTTCGCCCGCTTAGAAGTGGATTCGAACCACTGACACAAGGATTTTCAGTCCTTTGCTCTAACCAGCTGAGCTACCTGAACCACTTTCCTAAAGTCTGTTTTCTTCATTGAATAGCGCCCTACCCCCAAATAGTATGGTAAAGGAGGATTCACTAACTCGATTCTATAGCCCCTCTAGGGCCCATGCTAAAATATAAGGTTTTTGGCTATAGATTTTTCCCGTCGCTTGCGGTGGTTTGTGAAGCGATGCTAGAGATTTTGAAAGTATTTTGTTGGTAGGAGCGGATATATTACAATACCCATCTGGGAAATCTTGTGGTACATAGTAAGTTATTGATATTATGGATGTGGTGCGGCCTTTTAAACTCTGTTCTTAGAGCCTTATTTATTTTTGTTTAGTTTAATATTTCGAGCTTTTCTGCCAATTCACTTGTTCAACCCCTCCCCCCCTTGGTTCCCCACAAAAAACAATTCTATCTTTTTGGTCAATTGCAGTGAAGATAAAATTTCATTTAAATGCGAGTTGTTTACCACTTGATTCCTTCTCCTTCTGTCTGGCAGCATTTTTTGTATTTGCCATAGCTGGTGTTCTTGCAGATTTCTTTGATCATGTCTCATATTCTAGTAGCAGCTGACATGTTATATTTTAATTCAGGCGAACGAAGTGGTGAAAGCGAATAACTTATCAGATACTATCAAAGTATTGCATGGACGAGTAGAGGTATTCAGTTAATGTTCTCTCTTTTTTTTAAGTTCGGTTGCTTGCAAGTTGCATGTTGCTTTTGCCTTATTGGTTCGTGAATGGTTTTACATTGTGGAAGTTTACTGTTGCTTATGCTTTTAGATTTAGATTGTTGGGCCTGTGCTCAATAAAGTACTTGCTAACAACACCAATGACCAACCCAATGTAAGATTAAAGTGAAAGTTTATTGTCCGTTGAGTCTCATTACCAGTGTATAAGATCCTCACTATCCTGTTTGGCAAGGGAGGTTTTAACTCTGACCATTTCTGATTCACATGGTGCTTTGTGGAAGGGAGGTAGGTTCTTCATTCTGCACTTGTGGCTAATGAAGTGGTTGGATGGATGGAACAGGGTGTATCCTTCTTTATGATGCAGGATTACCAATTTATCATTGTACGATCTTGTTTGTCCATTCCCTCTTTATTACCTTTCATTGTTCATTACCCTAGTTAATGTTCCTAGTTAATAGAAGGAAAAGAAAAAGACACTATTATGGAAAAGAGAAGCATAAGGGAGGGGGGGAGAGAGAGAGAGAGAGAGAGAGAGAGGTCCACCTTCTCACCACCGGTGAGGGGGCTCTGGGAGTCACCGAGTGTGTTTTCTCTTTCGACCCTTGTTCCCGTTTTATGTATTTACCCACACCTACACAATGGCGTGTGAGTTTAGAGTGGATTCTAAGTTTTTTTAGATTGGTTCGTGTTGATTTACAGTTTCGTGTTACAGAGTTTGCATGCCGGGACAAGTTCGAGATGGTCCTGAAGAGGGAGGAGTTAGATTGGTGGCAACAAACGGCAGTGTCACTGTGGAGAGGGAAGGCCGGGGAAAGGGGGATTGTCAAGCGTGTGGCAAGCAGGTACATCTTGGTCTTGAGGATTGCCCCTAACAATGACGGTCGCTTCTTTCTCTTGGAGAAAATTCCGTTTGATGATCGGGCCGTGTCTCTCCGTATACCAGAGGGGGTGAAGGGCGGTGGATGGTCAGCGATGCTGGATGCCATTAGCAAGGTTAGAGTGGCTGCACCTCGGAGGCCCCCTGTTCCGGCACCACGTCGACCTCCCAATTCGGAACCACATCGGCTTCCCTGTTGTAAGAGGTGTGGCTCAACGGAAATTGAATGGGAGAATGTTTCAAAACAGGATTCTGAACATGCGATGGTGGAGAGACGGGGTACTATGGCTGGGCAACGACAATTCCAGGATGATCGTCCATGGCAACAAGTCAAATCTCCGGCGAGGGGACGGTTGATTGGTCAGCGAGAGAATGTTGGAAGGTCCTTTATTCCCGCGCGTAATTTTAGGGGGAAGGGCGATTATGTTGAGCAAGTATCTCGGCTGGGAGATAACGCTGCTAAGTCAAATTCAAACTTAATTATTCAAAATGCACATGGGCCATTTAGCACTAAAAACAGTTTTAATTTACTTCAGCCACGTGGGCCAGTTGGACGGGGTTATGTTGGGCAGGGACTCAAGACGAATTTTGGGCCAAACACTGGTGGGGAGTTTTTTTAATATTTCAGGCCCAAACAACTTTAATGAGAAACGGATCTCAGTTTTCCAAAGTTGGGACACGGGCCCACGCAACTGGGTCATTCTCGACAATCAGAGAAGGCAACTACGACGGAAGCGCAACTCCAAGCAACTTCCGGTCGCCGGAGCCCACGACAGAGGAATTGGGTAGAGCGGAGGTAGACACCACCGGCAACAGAAAAAGCCGTGGTTCTGGGGTGAGGGTCGACTGGCCTAGACGGAGGCAGGGACGTGGTCCTTCTTCGCAGGCACCTACGGGCGGTGGCAGTACTTCGGGTTTTGCGACCCAGGGTACAGAAGCTCCGGTTCAGGGCGGAGCAACACGTGGTGATGCGGAGCTGGGAGGCGTGCAGGGGACTACCAGGGATACGACACAAGGTTCCGGCAGGAAATCACCGCCAGTTGATCCTTCTGTCATGCCCTCGGGACAGGGACAGCTGCGGTGGGCAGTGGTGAGTTAGGCCAGCCTAGTGGGGGAGTGGTTGAGAAGGCGGACGAGAGTCATTCTTCCTTGGCGCCTTTGTCGGGGAACAAGGGGGGCCTCTTGAAGGAGATGTGCCATGTTGGGGCATGGTTGGCGGAGATGGGGGTTCGATTTCAAAAGGCAGCCAGCATGAGGTCCCGGTTGAGGATGTTCAGGCACGGTTGAGGAGGGATCTGGCAGGGGGTTTTGGGGTTGTGGATTCTGAGTTAGATGATGAGGAGGATGACTTGTTCGGCTCGTAGATGATGAGATTGGTGATGGTTTACTTTTGACTGAACTTAGGCGAGTTGAAGACAGAGAGTTAGGGAGTAACGAGAGGTTCAATCTATTTAATTTGGGAGCGTCCCAAGAGAAGAGAGCCAGGCAGACATCTATGGTTGCGAGTCCGCTGTTCAGCCCCGGGTGCTCCGGGGGACGCACTTTTGAGGATCACGAGACTTCCAATCCCTTTTCCTTTTCTCCTATTTTATCTCCTGTTGTAACTACTGGCCATACTGCTCCTGTTAGTCTTTTTCCTAACCAGGTTTTTTCTGTTGGTAATCTTTCAGGTGCAAGTAAAGGAAACAACAGTTCTGGTAAGGGGGAACAATCTACTGTGTCGCATGATGTGGAAGCGACTGGTTCTCCGTTGTGCCATGGGGTTTCTGGAGTCGGGGGGAATGTTGTGACTATTCCTTTGGCAGGTGAGAGAGACGACCGTAACCCACAATCTCTCCTTGTTGATATGGGTCTTAAAGTGGTTTGTGATGGGGGGAATTAGCTAATGTCTAGGTGTCTCCTCCGTGTTTTTCCATGAGGAAGACTGCGGTTGGGATCAGGGAGCTTAGGAGTCTTCAGTCTTCGTCCATCCTTGGAGAGGGGGTCGTTCGTAGGTCTAGAGGTCAATTTGGTTCTAAATGAAGATTCTGAGTTGGAATGTGAATGGGGTAGGGGGAGTAGAGAAGCGAGGTCTAGTACGAGAGGTAGTTAGTCGGGCTTGCCGTGATATAGTGTTATTCCAGGAGACTAAGGTTGAGGAGGTGGATTCCTTTTTTTATTCGTAGTCTTTGGGAGGTTGTATCTAAGGATTGGGTTTGTCTATCTTCTGTTGGGGCGTCTGGGGGTGTACTTGTTATCTGGGACACCCGTTTTGCGTCTCAAGTTGAGGTCCACTTTGGTCATTTCACTGTTTCTGTGCTTTTGAGTGTTAGGGGAAGGGGGGATTGGTGGTTTTCTTCCGTTTATGGGCCTTGTGCTGATGCTGATCGCGAGCTTTTGTGGGACGAGCTTGCGGCCTTGTCTGGTTTGTGTTCTCCGAGGTGGGTTATAGGGGGCGACTTTAACGTTATCCGCCACGCTGAGGAGAGGGCGGACGGGGATTATCTGGAGGTATGCGTGAGTTTGACTTGTTCATTCGGGAGTCAGCCTTGCGCGACTTACCTCTCAGTAATGGGCAGTTTACCTGGAGTGTGAGTGGGAGACGTAATGCGGCGTCCCGCATTGATCGTTTCCTTTTTTCCAAAGAGTTTGAGGATGAGTTTTCGGAGTTGGTCCAGGAGGTTTTTCCTCGCCCTTGTTCTGACCATTTTCCGATTATGTTACATTCTGCCCCGATCAAATGGGGCCTCACTCCTTTTAGGTTTGAGAATATGTGGACTACCCATGCGGAATTCGGGAAGAGAGTTAAGGATTGGTGGACGAGTTGCGAGGTTGAGGGCTGGAAGGGTTATTGTTTCATGAGGAAGCTGAAGTGTGTTAAGGAGCAGTTGAAGGTGTGGAATAAGGAAGTCTTTGGGGATGTGAGGGTTAGGAAAAGTGAGATTCTTAGGGAACTTTTGGTTACTGATCAGGCTTTGAGTGTTGAGGGACACAATGAGGAGCTTTTGAGCCGGAGTGTTGAGTTGAAAAATAGTTTAGAGGAGGTTCTGATGAAGGAGAAGCAAAGTCAAAGGCAGAAGATGAAAGTCCGGTGGGCTAAAGAAGGGAATGTTAGTTCTAGATTGTTTTTTAAGGTTGTCAATGGTCGGCGACGGAGGAATTACATTAAGGAATTGCAGACGGGAGAAGGGGAGATTGTGTCAGATATGACCAGGATTAGTGCGGAGATCACGGGTTTTTACAAGGGTCTTTTTGCGGAGGAGGTGAGGGATAGGCCTATGATTGAAGGTTTGGAGTGGTCTCCGATCTCGCCTGAGCTGGCTCGAACGGCCCTTCGAGTTGGACGAGATTAGGGAGGCGGTGTTTGGTATGGATAGAGAAAAGGCGCCTGGCTTGGACGGTTTTACTATGGCTTTTTATCAGGATTGTTGGGAGGTGATTAAGGAGGACTTACTTGGAGTGTTCACTGAGTTCCATGCTACGGGGGTTATTGGGAAGAGTATGAATTCTAATTTCATTACCCTCGTTCCAAAGAAGGACCGTTCCATTAGTGTGAGAGATTTTCGACCTATTAGTCTGGTTACGAGCGTCTACAAGATTATTACAAAGGTGTTGTCCATTAGGATTGGTGCTGTGTTGTCTGGGACGATTTCGGACTCACAGAGTGCCTTTGTCGAGGGCAGACAGATCATTGATGCTGCGTTGGTGGCTAATGAGGCGGTTGATGACGCCCGTCGTTCTGATTTTAGAGGAGTGGTGTTCAAGTTGGATTTTGAGAAAGCTTATGATCGGGTTAGCTGGGGTTTTTTAGATCGAGTGATGGATAATAAGGGATTTGGGGGCCGGTGGCGTAAGTGGATAAGGGGCTGCCTCTCTAACGCCAGTTTCTCCGTCCTGGTTAATGGAGCTCCTAGGGACTGGTTTTCCTCCTCTCGCGGTCTCAGGCAGGGCGACCCTCTTTCTTCTTTTCTTTTCACCTTAGTTGTTGATGTCCTTGGTAGGATGTTGGATAGGGGTGTAGAGCGGGGGTTAGTGGAGGTTTTAGAGTTGGTAGGGAGAGGGTACCTGTTTCTCATATTCAGTTCGCCGATGATACTATTTTGTTTTTGGCAGCGGAGGTTAAGGGCTTTAAGAGGGTACTCGTGTCTGGGATGCGTGTTAATCTAGCTAAGTGTAGCTTAGCAGGGGTTAATGTAGAGGGAGATGTTCTTGGTACGTTGTCGGGTCTAGCAGGGTGTTGCACAGGTGCAACACTGGCCTCTTACCTACCTGGGGGTACCTCTTGGGGGTAATCCTCGGTCGGTTTCCTTTTGGGAACCAGTTGTCTCTAGAGTGGCTAAGCGACTTGACGGGTGGAAGGGGGTGTATTTCTCTTTAGGGGGGAGGATTACAATCCTACAGTCTTGTCTTGCTAGTATTCCTCTGTACTATATTTCCCTTTTCAAGATTCCTGTTAGTGTGGCTAAGAGAATTGAGCGCATGATGCGGGATTTCTTGTGGTCTGGTGCGGATGGGGGTAGGAGGGAGCATCTTGTTAGCTGGGACCATGTATGTAGACCTAAGTCTGAGGGGGGTCTGGGTTTCGGCCGGTTTGTGTCTAAAAACATTTCGCTAGTGGGGAAGTGGTTATGGCGTTTCCCTTTGGAACCCGATTCCCTATGGCACCGAGTTATCAGGAGCAAGTACGGTCTGCAACAGAATGGATGGGACGCCCGATCTGGTATCGCAGTTTCCCATGCTTGCCCGTGGAAGTTTATCTCTCAAGTATTGCCTCTTTTCTTTCCCCTGGTTAGATTTCATGTGGGTAATGGACATCGGGTAAGGTTCTGGGAGGATGTGTGGAAGGGGGATTCCACTTTCTCTTCTACATATCCTCGAGTTTATCAGTTGTCCACACTACATGAGGCGCCCATATCGGATTTCTGCTCCGTTGTGGGTGGCTCTTGGGACTTGCACTTACGCCGAGCTCCCCATGATCGTGAGATGGAGGAACTTGTTTCCCTCCTGAGTGTCCTAAACACTACTCTTCTCGTCCCTAGGGACGACTCTCGGACTTGGGAAGGAGACTCATCTGGTGTCTTCTCCTCCAAGTCCTTCCTGCATCGACTTAGTCTTCCTACTCAATTTCCCCATTTTCCTCTTGCTACATATATTTGGAAGTCTAAGGTTCCTCTGAAGGTGCGCGCCTTTGTGTGGACTTTGGTGTTAGGCAGGGTGAATACGCATGACATGTTGCAGCAATGGAGGCCTGGTTGGTGTTTGTCGCCGGATGTGTGTGTTATGTGCCGTCATGACTGTGAGGACGACTTGCATCTGTTTGTGTTGTGCGACTTTGCTTGGGCGTTGTGGGGTAGGTTGACTGGGGGAGAGCCTTTTGCTACCCCCGCTACAGTGGGCCAGTTTCTTCAGATGGGGTTTGTTGCTGGAGGGAGGGGAATAGAGGGCAAGCTGTGGCGGAAGTGTGCTTGTTTGGCTACTTTGTGGTGTATCTGGCTAGAGCGGAATTCGAGAATCTTCTCCGCTTCTGGAAAGACTATAGATAATGTTTGGGTTCATATTGTTTATCTGGCATCTCTTTGGGCAAAGGCAGCTGGGCCCTTCAAGGGTGTTCCACTTACCTTAGTTCAACTTCATTGGGGGGAGTTATAGTTATTTTTTGTATTCTTTTGAGGACTCCTTGTCCTCCCCTTTTTGTATTCTTTCTTTCGATTGATTAATAAAATTTTCTCGTATCAAAAAAAAAAAAAAAAAATGTTCCTAGTTAATATCGGGCTGGTGTTGGTGGTGATAAGGATCATCTGTTAGTTGGGATGTGGTGTGTCATCCTACTAAGGAGGAGGGTGGTTTGGGGTTTGGTAGGCTTGTTCTAAGAACATTTCTTTGGTTGGTAACTGGTTGTGGAGGTTTCTGGGAGAAAGGTACTTTGTAGCATCAAGTTACCGGAGCAAGTGTGGTCTGCAGTGTAATGGTTGGGATCTCAGCTTGCAACTAATACATCACACGCGCGGAAACTTATTTCCCAGGTGTCTTCCAGATTTTTTCTTTTTATGGCCTTCAAACAAGGGAATGGGTTGAGAATTAGATTTTAGGAGGATGTTTGGGAAGATGGGGAGCCATTGTGTCCAATATTTCCTCGTCTCTTTCAGCTTCCTACTTTACGTGATGCTGCACGAGATCTATTGTGCAGAGGCTCGCTCTTGAGACCTACACTTATGGAGGCTGGAGGATACCCAGGAGTGGGGGATGGAGGAGTTTGGTGCACTGCTTTTGGAGGCTGTTCAGTTCTCTAGTGATACTGACTCCAGGAGGACAGGGAGTTTTTAGGGAATTATATTGCCAGTCCTTTCTTAGGTGTTTGGGAACGTCGTATCCACTTTATCCTATTGCTAATACCCTTTGGAAGGCAGTGGTTCCACTTAATGTACGGCGTTTGTGTGGACTTAAGTGTTGAACAGACTAAGCAAACTGACTTGGGTCAATGAAGGAGGCCGGGAGTTGCTATTGCTCCAGATGTCTGTTCACGTTGCTGGGCTAGAAATGAGACTGTGGCATCTCTTTCTAAGAGTGTGAGGTAGCATGGTTTCTCAGGAGTAGGTGGCTTGGTGTTATGGGCAATCTTGGGTTGGAGATCATGCAGATGGGGTTTGGGGGTTTTGGGGAAGATGATGTCATGTCATTATGCTTTCCTAGCAGTTTTGTGGTGCATTTCGTTGAGTTCCCCCTCGCTGTCGACCTGATTTGGGATGGTGTTGTTCATGATACTTTTCGTTGGTTTAGGGCAACTGGGTTGTTTCGGAATTATTTTGTCTCACAGGTCCGAAGGAATTAGGCCAGTTTGTAATTACATTCACTGTAGAGGACACCTTGTCCTTGTCTTCGGTATTTCTAAATTTTCTTGTTATCCTATTAATGGACACCTTTCTCTTCTCTAAAACAACCCAATGAAGACAAGAATCTGCCTCGAAGTCTTTTTGTGAGAAGTCACAATTGACATTGCTTAAGTGTTTCACAGCCATTAGTTAGTGAGGGGCTTCCCCACATCTTCTATTGAATCTAAATTGTTTTAATGGGAATCCATGAAAGGAATAGTCTCTAAGGTTGAATGGTATTTATTATTGGTTGTGACATTTGTTACTATGTCAGGTTCAATGGTGTTCAGTACCATCTTCAACTCAACTCTTTCTGCTTTATGTCCACTATCCTTTGACGAGATCTCACTCAAAATGGCTAGAATTTGCAAGTGCATTAATTTAACGTTAGGAGGTATTAGCTTTCCTCCAAAGCAGCGGGTGCGTTAAAGGGGTGTCAATTATTGTCCAGAGTATTTGGGGTTCTTTGTAATTTGTTTCTTTTTTGAGGACTTATTGTCCTCTTACATTGTAACTGCTCCTTTTTCTCTTTAACATCATTTTTCATATAAAAAAAGGTCCCTACCTTTCCTGTCTAAAATTTGGGCATTGTCTCTGTCCAACTTGAAGACAAAAAATAAAGATAGGTTGGCAGTTGGCAGTTGGCTGAATGAATGTGTACTGCCTGATTTATGGAACAAAGTTGGGACACTTGTTCCTGATGGGAAAGGACCCTGACACTTGTGTTTTGATCTTCTTGCTCTCAAGAGCTTTTGGAATTTTTGAGATTTGCCTACGTTTGTATCTTTTCATAAAATTGTTCATATAAATGCAGGATGTAGAGATTGATGAAGAGGTTGATGTTATAATCTCTGAATGGATGGGATACATGCTTCTTTACGAGGTGACCTTATATAAACTTGCATAAAGTAATCTTGACATTCTTGACTTTACGTGAAGCTGCTGTGTTGAGATGTTAAGTTAAGTTTGAAAAAAAGGTTTTAAAATCGTATATTGACTTGGCAGTTGGCACTATTAATTTTACGTCTTATTTCTTTTAATAGAGCATGCTGGGAAGTGTCATTACTGCTCGAGATCGCTGGCTAAAGCCTGGAGGTCTAATTCTTCCTTCACATGCAACTGTATGTTTGTTTTTCTTCAAATTGCCCCCTTTCTAATTGCCATTCTGTAATGTTGCGTACCTATTTATTGGCATGGGTCACTCTTGGTATTGGATTAATATTGCAAAAAATTTATTCGACATCTGCTTTTCTATGTGAGTTTGGTGCAGTTGTACATGGCACCAGTTACACATCCTGATAGATATAGTCACAGCATTGATTTCTGGCGTAATGTATATGGAATCGATAGTGAGTACTACCCCCTCTCAACTGGCTGACATGAATTTGTAGAGTTTCTTTGTGTGTTTTCTCGCATTGGCACATTTGCTGATAATTCCTGGATTTCACACCTTTCCCTACCCTCATGTTTTATGTTAGTGTCCCTATGCTTTTTGTATTATGCGTCGTAGTTAGTACACATCTGTTCATTGATCTGGTTTTTTTTTTTTTGCGTTGTTGCATACACATGCAAATGGGTTACGTCTTGGATTTATTTCGTATTTGTTCTTGCTTCTGCTTTGCATACATCATATACTTTGCTTCACAATAGATTTGTGGTTTAACTTTCACAATCACTATATACATAATATCATCAAAAATTTTGAGCTCTGTGACCTCTGTCATAACTGACAACTTTTGGAAGTTGTTTACAGTTAGTGAAGCAAAAAATCTATTATTCAAGGAGTTTAAAGTTTTTGTGTAGTCTTTGCATCAAAAAATTTCCTTAAGTGGTAGTGGAAATACCTTTGGTTTTGTGGAATTTTATGAGTGATAACTCTTTATGCGACTTGGTGCACAAGGTTCCTGCTATTGACGCTCCACAACCCTTTTACCTGCTCCTAAATTTATTGTCTAAATTCTTTGATCCACCCATTAGTTCATAACATGGACAATCCAATCGTCATGATGCCATTTATCCTGGAAATGGGTTCTTTTCAAATTTTCAGAACTCATTTATGGAATGCCGTACTTGAATTATGTACTTTATTTTGGGTGTTTGGTTCTTGAGTGATGTCCTGTACGGAGAAGTTCTATTATCCTTCAGTAGTTTTTTTATTTTATTTTTTTTGGGGGGGGGGGGGGAGGGTCTGAACTAAGTTACAGAGTGAGTTTGACTGAATTAAGTAGTTATGTCGGTTGAAGATGCTAGTTGTTTTCATGAGAAGGTCAGTGTCTTGATTTATTTATTTGGTGGCGTCTTGTTAATCTGTGTAGTAACTCACGTGCAGTGTCCGCGATGGTGCCGCTAGCCAAACAGTGTGCATTCGAAGAGCCTAGTGTGGAGACTATATCGGGTGAGAATGTCTTGACATGGCCCCATGTGGTGAGTCCTTTTTTGTGTCACCTAAATCTATTTACTTCATTCATAGATAATAATTTAATAGCTGAATATTTTTGGGTGGAAGTTTGTTACATGAGTGCTCTTTTGAGCTGCTTTATATTTTTTTGTTGGCAAAGTCCACGAGTCACTATTAAGTAAAAATTTCAAGATTTGAATTAGAAATAATGGACTAAGCGCATATTTTGCTTAGCTTGCAAAATTATTTACTTTTCACCTCCATGCTCTCCTTCACTTCCCCTCTCTTCCACACTTTCTCTGTCTAAATGTTGATGGGGCTAGAAACATGTAATTTTCTTATAGTTTTAATTTGTCCCTTAGCGTGGAAGTAAAACAATCGTCCATGCGTAATAGTGACCTGATAACTTATCATGGGGGCCTCCCATGTCCCATAGTAGTGTCCCTTGCGAAATGGTTCGAAAATGACATGTTCCATTACAGGGCCCTCTAGAAGTTCAAAAAAGTGGATTATAACCTTCATTTTCGGTGTCCTGAGGACCAACGAAATTTTGCCCAAACTTCTCTGAGGGGCTGTCACCCAAGAAGACCCTTGGTTCTCATGTTAGGCCATTAGGGTCTCCAAATTTCGTTTCACCCATTTTTCCCAAGCTCGGCCCTTTTAGAGTGCGTGACCTGTAAACTGGCCACCAGAACGAATGTTGGTATTTTCGCACCACATCGCACGGGACACCCCTAGGGGACATGGGAACCCCTCGAGTTGGTTTTCGGGTCCTTGTTAGGCTTTGACGGCTGTTTTGCTAGATACCCCTGTAAGGACCGGAACACCAAAAGTTAGGGTGTAATCGGAGTTCTAGTACCCGGATGACCTTCCTCGGGAACCGGGAGTCCTCTTGGGTTATTGAAAAACCCCAGAGAAGTTTGGGCTAAAATCACAACCGGGCTTCGGGCTTCAGGTGTCCGTCCTGGGGCATTGGGTGTCCTATTGGGTCGCGATAGACCCCTTGGAGTATTTTGGGCAAAAATCACGAACAGGCCCCGGGAAGCCGAAAAATGAAGGCTTTATAATTCACGGTTTCTGGGCATCCGAAAGCTCCTGAACTAAGGTTGATATTTTAGCACCACATTGCACAACACATCCCTAGGGGACATAAGAGCTCCTATTGTCGCTCGCTTGTTGGGTTCCTGTTAGGTTGTTTTACGGGACACCTACTATCAGGGTCGGAAAGCATGGGTGAAATCATTGTTTTGGTACCCGGATGACCTTCTCGGGGAACATGGGGTCTTCTTGGGTCATTATAAACCCCCAGAGAAGTGTAGGTAAAAATCACAACCTTGCCCCTTGAAGACGAAAAGTGAAGGCTATAATCAACAGTTTCTGGGCTCCGGAAAGGCCTCGAGTTTAAGTTTTGTAAATTCGCACCACACCGCACGGGGCACCTTTAGGGGACAAGGGAGGCCCCATGGGTCATTTGTCAAGTCCCTGCTAGGCTTGGATGATCGTTTTGTGGGACACTTATTGTAAGAGGACAAAACACCGAAAGCTTGGGTTAAATCGGAGTTCCATGGCACCGAAGGTCCTCTTGGTCACTGAAGAACTCTTGTAGAAAGTTGGGCAAAAATCACAACCGGGCCGAGGAAGCTAAAAAATGAAGGCTATTCACTTTTTCCAAGCTTTCGGAAGGCCCCAGAACTTGGCGTGGTATTTTCACACCACATCGCACGTGACACCTTTAGGGGACAAGGGAGGCCCCCTTCGTCATTTGTAAGGTCCCTACTAAGCTTGGACGGTCGTTTTGTGGGACACCTATTGTAAGGGTCGAAACACCGAAAGCATGGGTTAAATCGGAGTTCTTGGACCAGATGACCATTCCATGGCACCAAAGGGCCTCTTGGGTCACGATAGAACTCCTGGAAAAGTTTCGGCGAAAATGACAACCGATCCAAGGAAAAGGCTATAATTCCCTAATTCTAGGCTTCCAGAAGGCTCCGGAACTAAGCCTAGAATTTTCCCACTACATCGCTCGGGACACCCCTTGGGGTCATGGGAGGCCCCACGATCTGTTGTCGAGTCCCTGCTAGGCTTGGAC
The DNA here is from genome assembly GCA_038025085.1 of Tetragonia tetragonoides. Lineage (NCBI taxonomy): Eukaryota > Viridiplantae > Streptophyta > Magnoliopsida > Caryophyllales > Aizoaceae > Tetragonia > Tetragonia tetragonoides. Next base: position 40,085,021 of record CM076151.1, on the reverse strand, counting down.
GGTCGTTTACGGCACACCTACTATAAGGGCAGGAACACCCCTAGAGGAGTCCCCCAAGGGCGGTAGGGTCCGTGGGTCCCTTTTGGCTTGAACGTCCGCTTTATGGGACACCAACTACCAAGGGTCGGAACACTGAATGCATGGGTGATTTCATAGTTTTGGTATTGGATGATATTCCCATCGGGGGTTACTATTAGCCCCCAGGGGAAGTTTAGGTAAATATCACTACCTTGCTCCGGAAAGCCGAAAAATGAAGGCTATAATCCACAATTTCTAGGCTTCCGGAAGGCTTTGAAATTAAGTTTGATATATTTGCACCACATCTCACAGGATACCTTTAGGGGACAAGGAAGACCCCCTGGGTTATTTGTGGGGTCCACTGTAGGTATGGACAATTGTTTTACGGGACACCTACTATATGGGCCGAAATAAAGCATGAGTTAAATTGAAGTTCTGGTACCCGGATGAGCATTCCATGGCACCAGGGGTCCTCTTGGGTCACGATAGAAACCCCGGAGATGTTTTTGAAAAAATCACAAGCCTGGGAGGCCAAAAAATGAAGGCTAGAATTCACGGTTTTTGGGCTTCTGGAAGGCCCCGGAACTAAGCGTGTTTTCCCACCGCATTGCACGCGAAACCCCTAGGGGCTTGGAAGGGTCAGTTGTTGAGGTCCCATTAGGCTTGGACGAGTGTTTTACGAGACACCTACTCTAAGGGCCGGACCACTGAAAGCATGGGTGAAATCCGAGATCGGGTACCCGGATGACCTTCCCATGGCACCGGGGGTCCTTTTGGGTCATGATAGACCCCCTGGGAGAAGTTTGCCAAAAATCACAATCGGGTCCCGCGTAGCTAAAACATGAAGGTTATAATTCACAAATTCCGGCCTTCTGGAAAGCCTGCACCTAAGGTTGTTATTTTTGTACATCGCACGGGATAGCCCTACGGGAGATATGAGGCCTTTAGGGTCAGTTGTTGGGTCCCTGTTAGGCTTCGACGATCATTTTCCGGGACACCCACTATAAGGGGCGGAGCACTGAAACCAAGGGTGAAAAAGTCCGTTTTAACGGACATCACCCCCTACACGGACCCAAACACTGAAAGCATGAGTGAAACAAAAGATCAAGTACCCGGATCACCTTTCCGGGGCACCGGGGATCCTCTTGGACACTATAGACCCCCTAAAGTAATTCGAGCAAAATTGACAATCGGGCCACAATAAGCTACAAAATGAAGGCTAATCCACAGTTTTTGGGCTTTCGAAAGGCTTCGGAACGAAGGTTGTCATTTCCGTACCACATCGCACGAGACACCTGTAAGGGACATAAGAGGCCCTCCGAGTCGGGATTTTGGCCTTTGTTAGGTTGGACAACCGTTTTAACGGACACCCCCTACACGGACCCGAACACTAAAAGCATGGGTGTAACAGGAGATTTGAAACATGGATCGCCTTCCCAGCGCACCGGGAATCCTCATGGGACACTATAGACCCCCTTGAAGTAATTCGAGCAAAATTCACAATCGGGCCCCAAGAAGCTAAAAAATGAAGGGACAAAGGAGGCCCTCCGACTTGGGTTTTTGGTCTTTGTTCGGCTTCAACGACCGTTTTAATGGACACCCCTCACACACTGAAAGCATAGGTTAAACAAGAGATCTTCTACCCGGGGCACCAGGGATCCTCTTGTGAGACTATAGCCCCCCTGAAATAATTCGAGCAAAATTCACAATCGGGCCCAGGAAGCTAAAAAATGAAGGCTATGATCCACAATTTTTAGGCTTTCCAAGGCTACGGATTGAAGGTTGTTATTTTCGTACCACATCGTACGGGACACTCGTTAGGGACATAGGAGGTCCTCTGTGTCGGGTTTTTGGTCTTTGTTAGGCTTTGACGGCCGTTTTAATGGACACCCCCTACACGGACCGAACACTGAAAACAAGAGATCTGGTACACGGATCACCTTCCCGGGACCACAGATCCTCTTGGGAGACTATAGACCCCCCGAAGTAATTCGAGCGAAATTCACAATCACGGGAAGCTAAAAAATGAAGGCTATATAATCCACAATTTTTGGGCTTTTGAAAGGCCCCGAAAGGAAGGGTGTTATACCATTTCGCAAGGGACACCTATAAGGGACATAGGAGGCCCTCCGAGCCGGGTTTTTGGACTTTGTTAGGCTTGGACGTCCGTTTTAATTAGGCCTGGCAAACAGGTCGGGTCGGGTTCGGGTTCAATCCAATTGACCTGTTTTTTAAATGGGTCGATAATCCCAACCCTAACCCAACCCATTTAATAAACAGGTTAATCAGGTCGATCCGTTTAACCCATTTAACTAATTTATTATAAGTAAAAAATGGTAAAAATTTGATATAAAGGGGATATATACGCTCAAATTTCTATAGTAAGTAGATATATACAAAACACACTATTGGATTAAGGAAAATTTATACTTTTCAGTGATTATTAATTATTTGGCTCATAAATATTTACCGAATTTCAAAAATAAAATTGACATATGTAAGTAAACAGGTTGAACAGGTCATTTTCGGGGTTGAAAATTTCAACCTTAACCTAACCCATTTAATAAACAGGTTGAAAATCTCAACACCCTCTACATGGACCCGAACACTGAAAGCATGGTAAAACAGGAGATCGGTTCCGGATCACCATCCCAAGGCACCAGGGATCCTCTTGGGACACTATAGACCCCATGAAGTACTTCGAGCAAAATTCACAATCGGCCCCAGGAAGCTAAAAAATGAAGGCTATAAATCTACTGTTTTTTGGCTTTGGAAAGGCTCCGGAATGAAGGTTGTTATATTGGTACCACATGGCACGGGACACCTGGAAGGGACATAGGAGGCCCTCCGAGTCGGGTTTTTGGTGTTTATTAGGCTTGGACGGCTGTTTTAATGGACACCACCCCCTACACTGTCCTGAAAGCATGGGTGAAACAGTAAATCTTGTACCCGGATCACGTTCCCTTGCCACTAGATCCTCTTTCCCACTAGAGACACCATGAAATAATTCAAGCAAAAATCACAATAGTGGCCCAGGAAGCTAAAAAATGAAGGCTGCAGAATGAAGGTTGATATTTTCGTACCACATCGCAAGGGGCGCCTGCAAGGGACATAGGAGGCCCTCCGAGTCGAGTTTTTGGTCGTTGTTAGGCTTGGACTACTCTTTTAACGGACACCCCCTACACAGACCCAAACACTGAAAGCTTGAGTGAAACAGGAGATCTGGCACCCGGATCACCTTCCCGGGGTATCGGGATCCTCTTGGGACACTATAGACCCCCTAAAGTAATTCGAGCAAAATTGACAATCGGGCCCGAGGAAGCTAACAAATGAAGGCTATAATCTTCGAAAGGCTCTGGAACGAAGGTTGTTATTTGCGTACCACATTGCACGGAACACCTGTAAGGGATATAGAAGGCCCTCGGAGTCAAGTGTTTGGTCTTTGTTAGGCTTGGACGGCCATTTTAATGAACACTCCCTAAAAGGACCTGAACACTGAAAGCATGGGTGTATCAGGAGATCTGGTACCCGGATCACCTTCCCGGGGCACCAGGGATCCTCTTGGGAGACTATGGACCCCCTGAAGTAATTCGAGTAAAATTCACAATCGGCCCAGTAAGCTTAAAATTGAAGGCTATAATCCACGGTTTTTGGGCTTTCAAAAGGCTCTGGAACGAAGGTTGTTACTTTTGTACTACATCACACGAGACATTTGTATGGGACATAGTAGGTCCTCTGTGTCTGGTTTTTTGGTCTTTGCTAGGCTTGGACGACCGTTCTAATGAACACCACCCCCCTTCACGGACCCGCACATTGAAAGCATGAGTGAAACAGGAGATCTAATACCCGGATCACCTTCCCAGGGGACACTAGACCCCCTAAAGTAATTCGAGCAAAATTGACAATCGGGCCCGAGGAAGCTAAAAAATGAATGTTATAATCCACAATTTGGGTTTTCGAAAGACTCCGAAACGAAAGTTGTTATTTTCGTACCACATCGCGCGGCACACCTGTAAGGGACATAGAGGCCCTCGGTGTCGGGTTTTTGGTCTTTGTTAGGCTTAGACAGTCGTTTTAATGGACACCCCCTACACGGACCCGAACACTGAAAGCATGGGTGAAACATTAGATCTGGTACCCGGATCACCTTTCCGGGGTACCAGGAATCCTCTTGGGACACTATAGACCCCCTGAAGTAAATCGAGCAAAGTTCACAATCAGGCACCAGGAAGTAATAAAATGAAGTCTGTAATCCACGGCTTTAAAAAGGCTCCCGAAAGAAGGTTGCTATTTTCGTACCACATCGCACGAGACACCTGTAAGGGATATAGGAGGCCCTCCAACTTGGGTTTTTGTTCTTTTTTAGGCTTGGACGGACGTTTTAATGGACACCCCCTACATGGACCTGAACAGTGAAAGCATGGGTGAAACAGAAGATCTTGTACCCGGATCCCCTTCCTGGGCACCAAGGATCCTCTTGGGTCATTATAGACCCCCTGAAGTAATTCGGGCAAAATTCACAATCGGCCCCAGGAAGCTAATAAGTGAAGGCTATGATCCACAGTTTTTGGGCTTTCGAAAGGTTCCGTAACGAAGGTTGTTATTTTCGTACCAGACCACACGGGACACTTGTATGGGACATAGGAGGCCTTCCGAGTCGGGTTTTTGGTCTTTGTTAGGCTTGGACGACCGTTTTATGGACACCCCCTACACGGACCCAAACACTGAAAGCATTGGTGAAGGAGATCTGGTACCCGGATCACCTTCTAGGGGCACCATGCATCATCTTGAGACACTATAGACCCCCTGAAGTAATTCTAGCAAAAATTTTAATCGGCCCCCAAGAAGCTAAAAAAATTGAAGTCTATAACCCACAGTATTTGGACTTTCAAAAGGCTTCGGAACGAAGGTTGTTACGTACATTCCACATCACACGGGACACCCTTATGGGACATAGGAGGCCCTCCGAGTCGGGTTTTTGGTCTTTGTTAGGCTTGGACGACCGTTTTAATGGACACCCCCTACACGGACCTAAACACTGAAAGCATGAATGAAACAGGAGATCTGGTACCCGCAACACCTTCCGGGGGTACCAGGGATCCTCTTGAGACACTATAGACCCCCCAAAGTAATTTGAGCAAAATTCACAATCAGGCCCTCGAAGCTAAAAAATGAAGGCTACAATCCACATTTCTTGGGCTTTCGAAAGGTTGTTACTTTCGTACCATATCGCATGGGCACCTGTAAGGGACATAGGAGGTCCTCCGAGTCGGGTTTTTGGTCATTGTTAGGCTTGGTCGACCATTTTATTGGACACCCCCTACACGGACCTGAACACTGAAAGCATGGGTGAATCAGGAGATCTGGTACCCGGATCACCTTCCCTTCGCACCAGGGATACTTTTGGGACACTTGGGACACTATAGGCCCCCTGACGCCAGGAAGCTGAAAAATGAAGTATATAATCCACATCGCACGGGTCACCTGTACGGGACATCGGAGGCCTTCTGAGTCGGATTTTTTGTCTTTTTTAGGCTTGAACGACCGTTTTAATGGACGCCCCCTACCCGACCAACACTGAAAGCTTGGGTGAAACAGAAGATTTGGTACCCGGATCACTTTCCTTGGGCACTAGGGATCCTCTTGGGACACTATAGACCCCTGAAGGGAGTTCTGGACTCGGATCACCTTTATGTGGCATCGAGGGTGCCCTTGGGTGACGATAGACCCCCACTGAATTTTGGGAAAAGTCCCAACGGGCCCGGGAAGGCAAATAATGAAGGCTAATAATAATTCACGGTTTCTGGCCTCCTGCCAGAATTAAGTTTGATATTCTTGCACCACATGGAACGACACATTCCTAGGGTAAATACGAGAGACCTTGTCAGCTGTTGGGTACACACGACCGTTTTATAGGAGACCCTCTTAAGGGTTGGAACACTGATAGCAATGGTGAAATCATAGCCCTGGTTCCCGGATGACCTTCCCCGGGCACCGGGGTTCCTCTTTGGTCACTATAAGTCCCTGGGAGAAGTTTGGATAAAAATGACAAGCAGGCCTCGGGAAGTCGAAAAATGAAGGGTACAATCCACCGTCTAAGTGCTTGTAATAATCCAGGCCCCGAAACTAAGTTTGATATTTTCGCACCATATTGCATGGGATCCTTTAGGGCACATGGGAGGCTCCCCGCGTTAGTAGTGGGACATCCGTTTTACAAACCCCAAAAGCATTGGTGAAATCGGAGTTTCGGGACCAGATGACAATTCTGTGCACGGGGTCTTCTTGGAGCACGATGGACCCTCGGAGATATTTGGGAAAACGACCAAGGTCAGAGAAACAGAGAAATGAAGGCTATAATTCATGACTTCTGACCTACGGAAGGCCTCGGAACTAAGGCTGAATTTTTCGTACCATATCACGGGGACACCCCTTGGGGACAAGGGAGGCCCTAGGGTCGGTGGGTCCGTGTTAGGATTGGACGAACGTTTTACGGGGCACACACTATAAGGGTTGGAACACGAAAATGATGGGTGAAATCAGAGATCTGGTACCTGGATGTCCGTCCCGGGGCACCATGGGTCCTCTTTTGTTGCGATAGACCCACCGGAGAATTTTGGGCAAAAATCACAACCAGTCCCGGGAAGCCAAAAAATGAAGGCTATAATTCACGGTTTTTTGGGCATCCGAAGGCTCCAGAACTAAGGTTTATATTTTAGCACCACATTGCAAGGTATACCCTAGGGGACATAAGAGGTCTCCAGGGTTTGTTGGGTCCCTGTTAAGCTTGGATGACCGTGTTATTGGACACCAATTATAAAGGTCGGAACACCGAAAACAATGGTGAATCGGAGTTCAGGTACCTGGATGACCTTCCAAGGGCAGGGGGGTTCCTCTCGGGTCGCGAAAGACCTCCGGAGATGGTTGGGCAAAAATCACAACCGGGCATCGGGAAGTCGAAAAATGAAGAATCCACAGTTTTTGGCTTCCGGAAGTCCCCGAAACTTAGTCTGTTATTTTTCACCACATCACGGGACACCTTTAGAGCACATTGGAGGCCCCGGATCGGTTGTTAGGTCCCTGTATGGTTTGGTAACCGTTTTACAAGACACCCCATAAAAGGACCGGAACACCGAAAGTATGGGTGAATACGGAGTTCCAGGACCCGGATGACCATTCTGTGGCATTGGGGGTGCTCTTTGGTCACTATAGACCCCTTGGAAAAGTTTGGGCGAAAATGACTACCCCGGGCCCTGAAAAGTCAAAAGATGAAGGTTAATTCATGGCTTCAGAAAGGCCCCTGAACTAAGGTTAATATATTCACACCACATTGTATGGGACACCCCTTTGGGACTTGGGAGGCCCCGAGGGTCGGTATGGTCGGTGGTCCCTGTTAGGCTAGGACGACTGTTTTACGGGATACCCACAATAAGGGCCGGAAACATCTAAAGCTTGGGTGAAATTGGAGATGTGGTACCTGGATGTTCGTCCCGGGGCGCCGGGGTCCTATTTGGGTCACTATAGACCTTAGGAGATGTTCTGTTTTTGTTTGATTTTGGCTGGGGACATTTTCCTTTCATAGAAAAAACACTTCATTGAGATTAGTATTTAAGTGTTTACGTGATTCCACTCCCTGTTTCCGCTCTCGTGCATCATAGTTTGCCTTAATTATTAGATAAGTAATGAGGACATTTAATTGGGACTTTCCAGAACATAAAGGAAGACAATGTTGTGGGATGGACAGACTAGGAGAATAGTTTAGGATCTAGTGAGCACAAGATAATTGACCACAGTTGGATTAGTTGTCTTTTGAGGCTCTAAAGGACATACCCTAAAAAAAAGGCTCTAAAGGACAGACAAATATGTACTCCCTCTGCTTTTTCAGTGTCGCTTCGCTTTTAGATCGAAATTTGACCATTATTTTCTCTTAAACTATATAAGTAAAAAATTAACAACAAAACATACTCATTATGAAAGTTCTTCTTAATACGAATCGAATTTTTTTTTGTTCAGAGTATTCTTTTCTGAAGGTGAGGGACAAACTTTGACGCAAAATCTAAAAGACTTATAAAGTATAAATATATACAGAAAATCATGAATGCTGCCCTATGTAAAGTCTGGAAGAAGTATCAAAAAAACAAAAATGTCTGGAAGGAGGAACTGAAAAAGGGAAATGACAGTTATGTTTGGTTGTCTGAGCGTGCTGTCTAATTCTTATATTAAAAGTTTCATGATCTTTTTTTTAATTGTTCAATTGACATCATTCCCTAGTGCATCATCCTAGGCTTCCAGTATAGCACACGACATTGTACAACTCTTTAATGTTGATTGCGATTCTGTATGACAGGTAAAGCACATAGATAGCTACAAGATTACGATGACCGAGCTAGAAATTGTTATGACAAAGTTTCATTTGCAGTCTATGATGCGAGGTAAGTAATGCTTGATGTTCTTTCATCCAATTATTAGTTACTCTTGACTCTTACTGGAGAACCTTTTTTTCCTTCCTTTTCTGGAAAGGAAAATCATTAGAACAAGAGATTAACAACCAAAACACTCCATTAAGCCAGTTCGAAAACTCATTTGTACATTGGGGTGTCATGTAAACTTTGTACAACTTCAACCCAAAGTAGAGGGCTGCTTGTGTTGAACCCTTTAATTGGAGAGCATGGGTTATCATTTAACAATTCCTCTGAAGAATGCTCATGTTATTGTCGTTCCCAAACTCTATACGCTATACCTAATTGAGTGTGATTTGTAGAAGACCTTGGCACGGTCAAATTTTTTCTTCTAACAACAGAGAGCTTTCTCCGTAGCTCACGACTTAGTTACCATGGAGAAGAAGGTGGTTTCATCACTACTGACTTCTACTTTCTATTTCTCCGGGATGATGCCCTCTTGCCACTTCTAATTTCTGCACCTTCCATTCGCAGTGCCCATTGCTTGCTTGTGCCCAGGATGGCGGGGTATGGGAATCTTACTGCCCCGCTTTACCGCATTGTGTTGTACATCCTGTTGCCCTTATCCCACTACTTCTGTTATTTAACCTACATTTATTACCACCTCTTGTAGTGAGATGCATTTGGTGTTTTTTCCCTACCTTTTCAACTGTCATAGTGTTTTGTTTCTTCTCTTATGATCTTATTCCATTACTAGTAAATACTGAATTGTACCTAAGTAACATATTGAAAGTAACACTTGAAGTCTAGCTAGACATGTGTACTTTCTGAGCTCTTTGAAATTTGTGACCAGGATGGTGGGGGATGGGAATCTTACTGCCCACCTTTATTGCATATGTATTGTGCATCCTGTTTCCCTTATCCCTCTACTTCTGTTATCTAGTATCTACACCTACATGTATCACTACACCTTGTAGTGAGATGCATTTGGTTTTTTCCTACCCATATAGTAACCCTTGAAGTCTAGCTAGACATGTGCACTTCCTGAGTTCTTTGAAGTTGTGGATTTTCGACAATTGAGTCATTCTATTGTTACCTTCTATGAAATCCAGCTCCACTTCATGGATTTGCATTCTGGTTTGATGTGGAATTTGGAGGGCCAGCTGAATTACCTACAAATAATGGTGCTACATCCTCCCATGATGAAACTGTCGGCAATAATTGTGAACATGGTAGCCAGAGAAAGAGACGTGCAAATCCTAGTGAAACTCTTGTTCTTTCAACTGCCCCTGAGGATGCACCAACACATTGGCAGCAGGTATTTTTGTTCTTCTCTTTCTTTATAGCTTTGGTGAGGAGAGAGTTGAGGATGTGAGGTAGGTGTTGGTCTAGTTTTCCAAATTAGGGGCCATGGTTGGTACTCGCCTGTTGCACTTTAAACTCAATCCCGTTTTGTTGCCTCCTGCCCGGCCATCAGGTTATTTGCATGTATGGTAATGTTATTGCCATGAAAGTAGAAATTGTGACTTTTCTTTCATCATGCTGTCAATTCAAGTAATGGCTCAGCAACATATTTGATCTCCCCTTGATTATGTCTTGCTGAGAGGTTCGTCAACTATCTCATGTTTCCCTATTCTCTTGGATGGTAATTATTTTTAGCCTAAAATGTAAGTGGATGATCTCCTTGTGGCTGGGTATAAGGGCAGCAGAATGTGGAAATTACCTATTCAAAGGGACCCTATCCCGCAGTAGATAATTAGTAACAGGTTAAGTCTAGCACGGTAACGAGAATAGGTATTGTTTGGGTTTCTTGTGACCAACTCGTAACTAACATCCTAACATGTTTATAATGTGTCTTTCGAGGCGGCATTCTATGATTTGGAAAGGAGCATGTGTACTTTTTAGCTGCCTATAAAACGCTATAGTATTGTGCTTATTGGAGAGCCTTAATAAGTGACTAAACCCAAGTTTAAAGGGAAACACAAGCAAAGTACCGAGTTAATGCAAGAATGAGTAATTTGAGTAAATTAGAGTGGCAGGTGGATGTGGCCATGTGGGCCAACAGGCAAGTGCTTCCTTACTGTCTCTAGAATCTTGTCCTGTTTGCACAGAGCCATAGACATACATGTAACTAGTACTATGGGGGTCCGTTGTGTCATATCACTATTTTGCTTAGCAAAAAAAAAGTAATATGCGGTCCAATTACATCTGTAAACATCTTATTTCCCACTTTTCACAAATTCGACTCCATAATTTTTCTTCAAAATATGTACAGCCTTAACCCATGTAACCCTCCTAAATCTCTAGTGGCTCGACAACTAAATTGGGCCAACATTGCATAACAACTATCCGCAGCCTATGAGCACCCAAGTTTGCGCCCAGCTTCCAGCAGCCCAAAATTATTCTAAGTGAAATTCCCAGTATGAATGTAATGTTTCTTTCAAGCTTCCTACTACCAGAACCAGTGGAGCACTTGAGACTCCTTAAGGGGAAGCGTGGTCTCAGTGGGCATGCTGGGAACCCCTGCGACCTCGTCGGCCCGTATGCCATCATGATGCCCAGTGGGACGAGGGGGTACATGACATCATGCTCAAGGGTATTGCCTACTAAGGGCGACGTTAGCAACCTGCACCATTGAGTTGAATTATATACTGGATTATTTAAGGAGCAAGCATTATTGTGATTCTGGAAAACTTGGTTTTTGCCGTTGCAGACGTTGGTCTACTTTTATGAGCCTATAGAAGTGGAGCAAGACCAGCTCATTGAAGGATCAGTGACACTAACTCAAAGCAAGGAGAACCGCCGGTTCATGAACATTCATCTTGAATATGCGTGAGTTTCCTGACACCTTAATATTTGGTAGCTGTGGTGACCATTGGTTTTAAAAAATATGCTATATTCCTCTCTATTTCAGATCAGGAGGTCGTACCTTAGTAAAAGAGTCTGTTATGCGCTGAGTATGTTGCTTCTCCTAGTTCTCGTGTGTAACTGTTCGGACTCACCAGTTCAATCCATATCAGCCCGAGATAACTGCATAATAGTTTGAGTCTACACACCATTTCAAAATCAGATGCAAATTCATCAGAATTGGCTACATCCGACAATGGCTCTGAAAAGTGATAACAGAAATGGTTTAGGGTTGGATAATTGTATTGACGAGAAGTTTCTGTAGATTATAATTTAATTTCATATTTGAGGCTATAATTAGGGTAAAAATAGTTATTCTTTCACCATTCTTAGTGTAATTTTTAAGCCACTGAGCTGTGTATTAAAATGATACTACAATAGTTGTAAATTCGGAATTAAATCCTGAGTTCTGCTATGCTGCGGTTGTTATCATTTCGATCCTTCACCGTTGTGAAGTCTTAACTTGTTCCACCATTTATACCAAAATTGCCTCTCTTCCTAGGCTCTCTCTCCTCTCTGTAGGATTTTTCTTTTTCTTTACTTTTGCAGCTAGTATTTACAAACTTTATATAATGTTGGCCTGTTGGGTACAATAAGTCTTGTATGAGGCCGCCTCAAGGTGAGACTATCTCTATATACAAACATGACGTCGGCATGAAATCATGCTTGTATGAGAGGCCTCATGTTGAGGCTGCCTCATTCGAAAATTTGTGTATTCCGCACTAAGTCTTGGCCTCACCCTTAAACTTGATGGAGTCTATTGTCAAAAGGATTTAGGTTGATTCTTTTTGTCTTCTTGCCTTCTTCATGATCCATTCAACAACTAAAACAAACGAATCAAGAAATGTATAGATGTATTATGTATATATACTTATAGAGTGATAGTCATTCTGTGCCAATTTTATGCTTACCAGTTGGATGCATAAATTATTCAGGACAGCCGCGAACTCTGTAAGACTGTAACAGAAATGTTAGTCAGAGTTAAATGTACTGACATAAGCACCCAAGACCATAGATGTCTGCTAGCTATGACCCAAATCCAATCAAGATTCATCTACTATTTCCTAATCACTTTTGCTGTATCCTAATTCCTAATTGCTTTCTTCATCATCAATAACTTGTGATTTCTCTTAAAAAATTTGTTTGTTTTGTTTTTCAATTTGTTTTTGTGATTTCATATGGGTCATCACAAAATTCAAGATAAACAATATCCTTTTTTTGGCCTGGTCTTGTGTGGACTTGGTCTAGCGTGGATCAATAATACTAGTGCAAATATTTCGGAACATGGAGGATATTAATAATAAAAAAAAAGGTTTAGTCTCTTGCTTCACCATGGATCAAGTCTACACAAATTTTTGCAACTTTTTTGAGGAATTCAGCAAACATCTTTATTCATCCACCCGTAAATAATATCTCAAAATCTCTTTCTACAATACAGGAAATACCCTCCACCTCTCTCCATAACTTGAATCATTAACTCAATAAACTTGTCCATTACTAACCCTCAGCTAGGAACAGCAAAGAATGCCCTTCAAATCTATGCACATAATCAGTGTCAAGAAAAGTAAACCTAACAAAGATTTAGAACTGGATAATGGACATAAAAGGGACAATTGTATAAACTAATATCTCCATGGTGTACAGAGAAGAGCACAAAATATATTAAAGGGTAAAAAGAAAGAATTGCCAGCCACTTCTCGATTACCAAAGATGATATTGTATTAAAATATGTGGCAACTTTTAGGTGCTAATAATGGCTCAATTATTGTAAACTCATGCATTCCTTATGTATTCCCAACTTCCATTAGATAAAATAACTTTGGTGACATTCCCACGTAGCTTGATTGATATATCATTTGGCCAATAATAATCAATCTATTTGGTATGTTCTTGTCGTGTTTTCATGCAAATTAACATTTGATAATTCTTGCCATCTCAATCTATGGCCCTCTATGCTCACAGATAGTCCAATTCATGGGTTTGGTTTGTAGTGTTAGTTCTTGTACTGATGTTATGCATTGTGACAATGGCAAGTGTTAATTAAACTTAATTAGTGGAGGCATACGCATGCTGCATGATCAAGTTACTTTATTAGCTCATATTGCTTATTGCACCTTTTTAAGCAAATTGCTTTGTAAATTACTCCATTTCAAGTACCTTGCTTCATCTAATTTGCCTCTCTATTCTTCCATTATGAACGACTCACAATCAAATGAGAATTGAGATGGGATTCAAAATTGGTGATTACTCGCGATAAATATTGATTTCCAGCATGTTGGTTTATATATAGAGATTAGGTATATGTGATATGAACATCTCTAACAAACACTAAGGGCTCGTTTACATGCTAGTAATGCGATACAATTGTTTTATAGAGTAGATTTGAGATGAATAGCGAAGAAATTAAAGGAGAAAGATAAAAAAAAGTGGGGCTGAATGCACCATCCAATGTAATCACAATTGCTCAACTTAAAATCCATGTAAATATGATTACTTTGGATGGTGTAATCAACCTCACTTTTCTCATCTCTTTTCTCCCCTGATTCCTTTTTCATCTCACATTTAGTCTATAAAATGATTTCATTGTACTGCATTGTATTACTAGCAAGTAAACGTCATCTAAGTTGTAGTTGTCACGAGTCACGAATCATGTTCTTATGCTAAGAATTTGATAAACTTACAATCAAGATTAAGTTGTCTTACTTTTAATCACTCAAAGTTTGATCTCTTTGACTCGTTGGTTGTATGGCATATTATTTGAGTAGTGATCGATCAAGAAACCCTTTTTGAATGTTAAGAGACCCTAATGCCTTCAACACTGAACACGGTTCAAGATAGGTTGCTAGCTATGATTAAACTTTTCAGAAAAGAAAAGGAAGCATTATTAGATGAGCTGAAGGATTTGTCAACCGAATGAGCTAAGCGCAGCCAGAGAGCGAGGTTCCTAAAATATTAATTGGATATTTAGGAAGCTATGCACTTTGCTTTTAAACTAACCCCTTGCACTGATTGAGAGGCAGAGAAAAAGGTTCCTTTGATTAAATTTAAGTGGACTTAATTAATTGGCAACTATATAATTCAATTGTGTCAAAAAAAGAAGGCCAACTTTTCATTTTAGATTACACATCAAATTGAATGAGTGAGAAGAAAAGTTCTTGTAATGGTGCTGAGTGTCTTTGTCAGTTACATACGTAGTGCCAAAATAATTCTGCACTTTCATTAGTTGGAGTGTCTATTAAGCTAAGGGCCATGCAACTACGTGTTGTTCTTGTTCATCATCTCATCTCATTTGTCTCTATGATTGAATTACATAAACTTTAGTCACCTGGAATGTTACTGATGGGCTGATTTAATTTTTTGTTTCATGCAGAAACTCCCTACATTTGTTTCTTCTTGGGGATAACCTTGTCGTAGATCTGCTTTTATAAATTCACTTAAAAAAAAAGTTGGTTCAATTTGTTGCACACTGGAAACTTCTCATTTCATCAAAATGGTTTGCAAAATGCCAATAGCCCTTTTCATTTCAGCGCGCATTTCTAGTAAATGCTAGAGTACAAATATTGTACAACAATCCAAAAGGAACTAACTGCTGCATCGTGCTACTTTGGACGACCGATTTAATGGACACCCCCAACACGAACCTGAACACTGAAAGCACGGGTAAAACATGAGATTTGGTAACCGGGTCATTTTTTCGGGGTATCAGGGATCCTCTTGGGACAAAATAAACCCCCCGAAGAAATTCAAGAAAAATTCAAAATCGGGCCCCATGAAGCTAATAATGAAGGCTATAAATCATAGTTTTTGGGCTTTCAACAAGCTCCGAAGCGAAGGTTGTTATTTTCTTATCCCATCGCACGGGACACCTGTAACGGACATAGCAGGCCCTCCGAGTCGGTTTTTCGGTCTTTGTTAGGATTGGACGACCATTTTAATGCACATCTCCTACACAAACCCGAACACTGAAAGCATGGGTAACGCAGGAGATCTGGTAACCAGATCACTTTCCCGAGGCCCCAGGGATCCTCTTGCGACACTATAGACCCCCATGAAGTAATTCGGGCAAAATTCACAATCGGGCCCCAGGAAGCTAAAAAATGAAGGCTATAATCCACAGTTTTTGGGCTTTCGAAAGGCTCTGGAAAGAAGGTTGTTATTTTTGTACCACATCACACGGAACATTTGTAATGGACATAGGAGGCCCTCCGAGTCGGGTTTTTGTTCTTTGTTAGGCTTGGACGACCGTTTTAATGGACTTAACACTACATGGACCCGAACACTGAAAGCATGGGTGAAACAAGAGATCTGGTCCCCCGATCAACTTTCCAGGGCACTAGGGGTTCTCTTGGGACACTATAAACCCCCTGAACTAATTCGAGCAAAATTCAGAATCGGGCCCCAAGAAGCTAAAAAATGAAGCCTATAATCCACAATTTTTGGGTTCGAATCGAAAAACTGCGGAACGAAGGTATTTATTTTCATACTAAATCGCACGTGACACCTGTAAGGAACATAGGAGGCCCTCCCAGTTAGGTTTTTGGTCTTTGTTAGGCTTGGACGATCGTTATAATGTACCACCCCCTACACGGACCCGGACACTGAAAGTATGGGTGAAACAGGAGATATGCTACCCGCATCACCCTCTATAACGACCCGAACACTGGAAGTATGGGTGAAATTGAAATTCTGTGACCCGGATCACCTTCCCGGGGCATCAAGGATCCTCTGGGAACACTATAGATCCCACGGAGAAATTCGGGCTAAAATCACAATCGGGCCACAGGAAGCCAAAAATTGAAGTATATAATCCACAGTTTTTGGGCTTCCAAAATGCTCCGGAACGAAGGTTGTTATTTCCATACCATATCAATGGGACACATGTATGGGACATAGGAGGGCCTCCGAGTCAACTTTTTTGTCTTTGTTAGGCTTGGACTGATGTTTTAATGGACACCCCCTTTACCGACCCGGACACTGAAAGCATGGGTGAAACAAGGCACCATGGATTCTCCTGGGACACTATAGACCCCTTGAAGTAATTCGGGCAAAATTCACAATCGGGCCCCAGAATGCTAAAAAATGAAGGCTATAATCTACAGTTTATGGGCTTTCGAAAGGCTCCAAAACGAAGGTTGTTATTTCCATGTCGTATCGCATGGGACAATTGTAAGGGACATAGGAGGCCCTCCGTGTCGCGTTTTAGGTCTTTGTTAGGTTTGGATGACCGTTTTAATGGACACTCCCTAGACGGACCCGAACACCGAAAGCAAATGGGTGAAACAGGAGATCTGGTCCCAGGATCACCTTCCCGGGGCACCAGGGGTTTTCTTGGGACATTATAGACTCCCTGAATTTATTCGAGCAAAATTCAGAATCGGACCCAGGAAGCTAAAAAATGAAGCCTATAATCTGCAATTTTTGGGCTTTCGAAAGGCTCCGGAACGAAGGTTGTTATTTTCGTACTACATCACACAGGACGCATGTAAGGGACGTAGGAGGCCCTTCGAGTTGGGTTTTTGGTCTTTGTTAGGATTGAACGACTGTTTTAATGGACACTCACCCCCCTACAGGGACCCGAACACCGAAAACATGGGTGAAACAGGATATCTGGTCCCAGATCACCTTCTCGGGGTACCAGGGATTCTCTTGGGACACTATGGACCCCCTGAAGTAATTTGAGAAAAATTCAAAATCGGGCCCTAAGAAGCTAAAAAATGAAGGCTATAATCCACAGTTTTTGGGCTTTGGAAAGGGTTAGGATCGAAGCTTGTTATTTTTGTACCACATCGCACGGGACCCCTGTAAGGAATATAGGAGGCCCTCTGAGTCAGTGTTTGGTCTTTGTTAGGATTGGACGACCGTTTTAATGGACACCCCCTACACGGACCCGGACATTGAAAGTATGGGTGAAACAGGAGATATGGTACACGGATCACCCTTTATAACGACCCGAACACTGGAAGTATGAGTGAAATTGGAAATCTGGTACCTGAATCACCTTCCGGGGGCATCAAGGATCCTCTTGGGACACTACAGATCCCACGGATAAATTCGGGCTAAAATCACAATCCGGCCACAGGAAGCCAAAAATTGAAGGTTATAATTCACAATTTTTTGGCTTTTCGGAAGGCTCCGGAATGAAGGTTGTTATTTTCTCACCAACATTGCACGGGAAACTTGTAAGGGTTATGGGGGACCCTCCGAGTCTGTTTTTTTTTTCCTTGTGAGGGATGGACGACCGTTTTTAATGGACATCCCTTTAAGGACCAGAACATGGAAAGCATTGGTAAAATCGAAGTTTGAGATTTGGATCAGCTTTTCGAGGCGCCAGGGGTTCTCTTGGGTCACGATAGACCACCCATAGATGTATTGGGCAAAAATTGCAACCGGGCCCCAAGAAGCCGAAAATTGAAGGGTATAATCCACGTTTTCTAAGCTTATTCCGTAAGGTCATGGAATGAAGGTTGATAATTTCGCACCACGTCGCACGGGACACCAGTAGGCGACATGGGAGGCCCCAGGACATTTTTTGGGTTCATGTTAGGCTTAGACGATTGGTTTACAAGACACCCACTACAAGGGCCGAAAAACCGAGGGCATGGGTGAAATCGGAGTTCTGGTATCCGAATGACCTTCCCTGGCCATGAGGGATCTTCTTGAGTCACTATAAAACCTCCTGAGATGTTTGGGCAATAATCAAAATAGGCTGCTGAACAAAGGTTGATATTTTCGCAACACATACGAACGGATCAGTCTTGCAGACATGGAAATCCCCCGGGGTTGATTGTCAGGTACGTACCTGTTAGGTTGGATGACAGTTTTACAGTACACCCACTCTAAGAGCCAGAGCACTGAAAGTATGGGTGAAATCGATGTTCCCGGGACCCGGAGATGACCTTCTTGTGTCACAACTGAGCCCACGAGAATGTTGGGGAAAAATCTCAATTGGTCCCTGGAAAGCTGAAAATTTGTAGGTTATAACTTCGGGTTTTAGGCACCGAGAATGACTTGCTAGTTGCTACCATTGCATCCCATGCTACTAATAACATTCCCCCAAGCCCTCTCTACTATCATAATGAGGTCTAATAATTCTTCCTAATTTCCTATTTTTTTAAAAGTGAGGAAAAAAATTATAATTATGAGTAATTTTTTAAATGAAATTTAATATCTACGTTGTACCGAAAATAAATAAATACATAACAAAAAATTTAGCTATAACTAATAATATTCTTGAGATGAAATTTTTGAAATATAACTTGCCTAACTCTCAAAAACCTTAATAAGAAAGTTATGTAATGGGCATATCTACTCGTTGTTAAACCCATTAAAACCTCATTTGACTCTTAAGCGGGAAAGTACTTGAAAAAGGGCATGTGGACGAATACAGGCAAGCAACGCGATATGAAGCCCAACCAGATGCCTAGTGCCGAGTCGTGCGACAACATTGTCGGACACCCATGATAAATCGCTGACGCCCCCTATCCCCAAGACGAAGGTAGCACCCGGATTCGATAGTCGAATTCTTCGCTTCTTTATGTGTGGTATCTCATTCTAAATTTTGTGTCACATTCTATTTTATTCTACAATCTGTTTTATTTTATTTTGCACTACCACCTTTCAATCCGTTCCATTTTGCAATGTTTCGAGTCGAAAAGTAGGCTTTGGTGTTATGGGGTATTCAATAACTAATTTATCATCCCTAAAGCAAACCCCACTAGAAAGGCTACTATGCAATGCTTATTTTAAAGCCTTATCTTTTTCAAGTTCCACTTAAACTCCAAAGAGGTGATAACATATTGTCTTCATTAGGAAATTAGGGCCACAACGAAAAGAAGTCCACTTATAATAGAAACTAGTAATGATGCCCGTGTGTTGTATGGGTTAAGTTATATATTTTTATTATTTTTTTTGTTATTTTATTCTTCAATATTATATATTTTAAAATATATTTACGCTAATTAAAATTGGATATGATCTTACATGTTAAGATTAAACATATTGTAAATGCATCTCATTTTGAAGTATTTTCCGATGCGAATACGATGGTACAAATATATTTTTTTTTGAAGATGTGTAGAAGATTACATTTGCTTTTGATCTTTCGACAAAGATTAAGTTATAAAACTTATAAAACTCTAGTTATTCATCACAAGTCAAACTCTCAATTTTATTTTTTTTAAAAATTATTCTAATAATACATTTAATGATGTGGCATGACTCAAAACTCACGAAATATGCCAGTTTTATATATATATAGAAGATTTCACACGCCCAATAGTCACCAAAGTTTGTTACTTTGTATTTTTGTCTAGGATATTACGTATTTTATACTTTATAGTACCCATTAGATGCTCAGTTATATCTAGATAAGATATATACATAGGTCATGTATGTTTCGCAAATAGCGGGGGCATAATTTGGCTAGCTGGTAATATTGTTCATTCAATT
Source organism: Tetragonia tetragonoides (assembly GCA_038025085.1). NCBI lineage: Eukaryota > Viridiplantae > Streptophyta > Magnoliopsida > Caryophyllales > Aizoaceae > Tetragonia > Tetragonia tetragonoides. The sequence continues at coordinate 40,065,252 of CM076151.1, read as the reverse complement.
GTAAGAATAGATTTTTTTTTTTCCATTTTTTATTTTCTGAAATTGATCAAGCGAACTTGTACTTATTAGGACAAGAAAATTGCTTTTTCTGACCAAGTTATGGTAGATCCTTTAACAAATCATGATTAGGCTGACATTTGCTGCACTTGTTCAAGTAAAACACATCTCTATGTTTGCAGAATATAAGTATAAAATCCTTTGATATAAGTAGATTAACTTATATATGACTGAATAGATCTAGCTTCGGGTAGTGTATATAGTGTAGCGCACTGGCGCATCCCCACTTGTTCAGTTCAATTTTTTTTCCAGTTTAAAAGATCGGGACCGGTCCCTTTTTCGTGTTATATTATACGATCTTGGAGTTGCATATTAATGTGAAATGAGGGTTCTATTCAAAATTTTGAGATGATTTTCCCTCTGATTATTCGCACGCCTGATCTCTAGCTTCTTCACACAGTTTGGTCCATTTTTGTACCATCCTAAACTGATGAACTAGGAGTAATTACCTGAAGTACTGAAACGTGAAATATTTGTGTGGCAAACAAAAGTACTGTCATTTTCTTATTTGGGTGATATGGTTGTAAAAGTAGAGGAAAGTTAACAAGAAAAATGTTCAAGATTTCTTACTTTAGAACCATCAACTTTTGCAAACCTCACCACTACAACCTCCCACAATTTACCACTAGTTTGTTAAGTGGGGATGTGGAATGTTAGATGATTTCTGGAACCTGGATCATAAGCAAATGCCACAGAACAGGGTTCCATTATATGTTTTTTTAATAGTTAAGAAACAGTATGAGGTTAGGACCTCGATCCTCTTCTCGAGAGGATTGTTCATAACCAACCTATCAACACGAAAAAGGTAGTCCAACTCCTCAGACGGATAAGCTCTCTAGTAAAGCGGTTGTTGACTATCTAATCTGCTATTGTATTAATACCTTCGCGAAAAACACAGCTGATAATAACAATTTTCAAACCAAATGTAGATGTCTTTAGCCCAACACTACTTTAATCATTCTCAACTGCCCTGCCCTACACCACTAACAAGTTACAGCACAAAATGCCACCCCATGGAGTTACAAAAAGCTCACCACCAAGCAAGGGGACGGTAAAGAGATTGTAAATTACAATTACCAGCTCACTGTCACTTATCACTCACTAGTCACTACCCAAAACAAAAAAGGAAAAAAGAAAGACAAGAACATAAAAGAGGCAGCAAAGTGCCAAAGTCAATAATAATTAGCTTCCCTTCTCACTTTTCACTGTTGCAATCTCGAAACCCAATACACATAAATCCCCCACAAATCCATTCTCTTCTCTCACAAATTTTTACAAACCCAACTTCAAAAACTACACCTCTCAAAAACACACAACTTTGTACACCTTTTTTTCCAAACATAAAAGTCTCATAAATTAGAAAACTCTTATCAATCAATCAAATGGAATTACACCAAATTAGACTACAACAACAACTAAAGCCTCTCTTGTTGGTGACATTTTGCTACCTTTCACAAGTTGTCATTGCTACTCACAAAACCACCAATCATGTCACCTCTTATCCTCCCTTTCAACACCTCAATATCCCCCGTGCCATTGCCGCTACTAAGCTACACCCGTCTCATGATGCCTCCACCAAATTAAAATTAGACAAACTCAATAACCATATTACAGTATCCCATGATCACCATAAACAAGCAAATTCATCATCATCATCACCAAATTTGAATAACAATCTCAAACTCAAGATCATCCATAGAGACAAGCTCCTACATAGTAGTAGTCCTCGACATGATCATCGCCACCGGTTCAACCACCGCATCAACCGCGACATAAAGCGAGCCGCTTTCCTCGTTCGTCGCCTCTCATCCAACACCACCACCACAACCACACTCAACAACAACAACTATGATGACAACAAGATCACCTCATTCGGTTCCAACGTAGTGTCCGGTATGGAGGAAGGTAGCGGCGAATACTTTGTCCGGATAGGTGTAGGAAGCCCGGCCCGAAGCCAGTACATGGTGATCGACTCCGGTTCGGATATTGTATGGGTTCAATGCCAACCTTGTAACCAGTGCTACCGTCAATCCGACCCCGTTTTCAACCCTTCACAATCCGATTCATTCTCATATGTCTCTTGCTCCTCTAGTGTTTGTTCAACCATTCTGTCTTCTTCTTCTGGAACCAGCTGTCGCTCTAAGAGCGACAGCTGTCGTTACCAGGTCCAGTACAGCGACGGTTCCTATACCAAAGGAACCGTCGCTTTTGAGACCCTAACTGTAGGATCAACTACTGTAAGGAATGTCGCTATAGGTTGCGGCCACACCAACCGCGGCATGTTCGTCGGGGCAGCGGGCCTACTCGGGCTTGGTGGCGGGTCAATGTCGTTTGTTGGTCAGCTCGGTGGCCAGGCTGGCGGGGCATTCAGCTACTGCCTCGTCAGCCGGGGGTCGGGTTCCGGGTCGGGCTCACTTCTATTCGGGCGAGAAGCACTACCCGAGGGAGCAGCTTGGATCAGCCTACTCCGAAGCCCGCACGCCCCGAGCTTCTACTACGTCGGGCTCACGGGCCTCGGAGTAGGCGGGGCCCGTGTCCCAATCCCGGACGGGATATTTTCTCTCCATAACGAGGATAGTAACAACAATGGAGGGGGAGTGGTAATGGACACGGGCACAGCAGTAACACGGTTCCCAACAGAAGCATACGTGGCGTTCCGAGACGCATTCATAGCTCAAACAGGTAGCCTACCAAGAGCAACAGGGGTATCGATATTCGACACGTGTTATAACCTAGGCGGGTTCTCGTCAGTACGGGTCCCAACGGTGTCGTTTTACTTCGCCGAGGGACCCGTGTTAACGTTACCCGCTAGGAACTTTATGATCGCGGTTGACGAAACGGGGACGTTTTGTTTTGCATTCGCGCCTTCACCTTCGGGGTTGTCAATAATAGGGAATATACAGCAAGAAGGCATTCAGATTTCTATTGATGGGGCCAATGGCTTTGTGGGATTTGGCCCCAATGTTTGCTAATAGCTAAGTAATAGTTAATACTCCCTATACTAGTAATAGTAACTCTTATTTATCACCACAAAATTGTAGCTAGTAATTAATACTCACCCTATATGTATAAATCCGATATATTTGGCAATTTTGTTCCTAATTAGTTACCTATTACTACACCAATAATATAGTGATGAACTATTCATGTACAGTTAAATGTTGATATATCTTGTTCCCTTTTTGTGAGTTATGAGACTCGATACCAGATCATTGCTAAGCACAAGTGAGGAATGCGTCATTGCGCTATTCACCCCAAACTCGATTAATTGGTTAATATTAGAAATAGGTGATTAATAGTTATTGTATCACTTGTACACACGTGAGGTGATAATAATAGTACTACTTTAAAGACTTAGTAAGGGGAATAATGAATATACAAGGACCTAACTTAGGCCTAAGAAAAGTGAGTAATATATTAACAGTTTTCTTTCATTGTTTTCTATCCTGGCATTGGTGCTTCTGCTAGGGACTATAGTACTATAATGAGTAGACTTGAGAGAACACAGTTTAGGTTGAGGGAGAATTGTAATAATTAGAAATGCTAAGACGCGATGTTGGAGAGAGAGACAGTCAAAAGATTGATTAAGAGGAAAAGTTACAAGACAGTCAAAAATAAAAGTGGCAGAAAAGGGAGGACTTTTCTCTTCTTTTTTCCACATCATATGAATAATGCAGAGGAAGGCCTTTTAGGTGATTACCGTAAGGATCCCAGAGGATTAAATCTGGGCTCTGGTTACCATTTTGAATGCTTCACACGTGTTAAATATTTTATTTTATCTTTTTATATTTGTAATTAACTTAGCACGTGTTAAGTTTTCACAAGTGTAATGCGTAAATGCGGAAAAATGTATATTGGAGGAGAAACAATTTAACATTCAGATGATTTACGATAGATTGTGACATTTCACACAAGAAGACATAGCAGGGAACTCCACCAGCCACCTTCCTTTCTTGGCTCCTTTATCTTTCACAGGTGACATAAAGACTAAAGGAAGGAAGGGGTACAGCATAGTGGTGAGAAAATGATGAGTTATAGGAGCCACCATCCCTCTTCTATGTGTACATGTGAAGCCATAAGTGATATTGGTCACACATACACACAATCTCTCTTTGCTGCATTTGTATTAGAGTCCCTTCAAGCAATGACTTTCTACAAAGTTACTTAACTTTGCCTCTTTGGCTCTTTTCAATAATTTTTAGAGTGAAAGGCACCCCTTTCTCCCCTTTTCAAGTCACTAACTCTATTGCTTATGGCATTCACCCACTCTATCTAGTATTGCTTCTCCCGAGGGCCTCGAGTCACTAATATCATGTACTCTGTACGATATATTGAAAGTATACTTATAGATGTACTCTCTTAACTTTACCAACTAATTTAACTAACGAGTATTTATTGCCCAAACTATGTAACATATATACAACTATATCCAAAACAATGGAGTATTATTTAACCATTGCACTCATCATATGTCCATTTTAACTTAAATTTATGAAAAAGTATACTGATTTACAATTTGAAATATACACCTTTATACTCGTTTCAACGATATTACCTTTGAGATAAATGTAAGGTCAGTGTGACCTCGAAAAGTAAAAATGACAAATTTGAAAAAAAACGTCCATAAACGAATTCAGTGGCTCATACAATGCAACTCGAAGACAAAAGTTGAGCAATTAAATGGTATAAGAATAGACTTAATTCCGTCTCAACCGATTTACCTATTGAAGTATCTAAAAGCCTACAATTTGACGGGCATATTTGTGAAAAGAATTACCAAGGAGAAAAGCGTACGCGTGAGGGATAGTTGGTACTTAATTTGCCTAGATATATAGATGCATGGATGATATTTAACCAAAAAGAGACGTAATGATCGTTGGCGGGCCATTATGTTCATGCTTTCTCGAATACTTGTATCAATGAGTAGGGCGTGTTCCTTTCTACTTACTTAATAATTGGTTCAGTTCAATTAAGTTCCATTCCATGATCTACTTTATATCAATGGCAGTAAAAGTACCAATGCACATAGACACATTAGTGCAGAGGAAAAAGCCTCTTTCTCATTTTCCAGACCTTTTCAATTCACTTGAACGCCATGATTTTCTTCGCCTTTTTCATTATCGTACCTGAACTGAACTTTCAGTTTGTTAATTCGTTGAATGACCCAGATTCATTTGAACGTACAAATATTTCTGGAAATGTTCATCTACACATCACAAAGCCTGTCGATAAAATGTAAATGTCAAATTAGTTTACAAAAATTAGGCCGCCTATCGAAATTAAGTAAAATAAAAGTGAGAAATATTTTTGCATTGCTGCCTGCAGGCACAGTTGCAGTTGCAGAGCGTCCAAGTAGTATTATCTCACTAGCTATAGAATGGAATTACTTGGAAATAGATTACAACTAACATTTCATAGAACACAATTTTAATACTATTTACACGGTGTCTGGGCTCCCCCCCCCCCCCCCCCCCCAAAACAACAACCAAAATAGGCATTCTGATGGCTGCGAACCCGGGAAAAAAAAAAATCTGTTCAAAGAGATGACAGAGACTAACCTAAAGTTGCCATCAGTAACACCAAAAGATCATCGCTTGCGCCAATTACTACAAAAGCCTCATCAGACTTCCTTACCAAACTACCACAGCGCTTCATCTACTAAACCACGATCGGAAAACAACTTGGGGGGAGGGGGGGTAGGGATAGTACAAGAAACCTCATGAGTTGTACAACGACGGTTATAGTCCTCGACTGCCCAGGAATAAATATCTAAGATCGTCAATAGTGAGACGAGTTGCAGTAGCGCCAACCCGGTCTTCACCGAAGGCGGATGCCACCATTTTCCTCTTCTCCTCCTGCACCACAATTTATACATTAAGCAAGTGAAAATTTTGATATAGAAAAACAGTAGAAAAATGTTAAAATTTTCCTGATGCCTCTAGTTCAGATTTAGCTGTCATATGGCAAAGAAGAGGGAGTTTTTTTTTTTTTTTTTGGTTGTCCACCAGCTGAAACATGTCAGGATAGCAACCCCCAAATTCAATTTCCCTAATAGCTTCATATTTTTCAGTAAAATTTTCATAAATTCAACAATTTTGTTCCCTGACATCTTAAATGCCTCTCCAGCGCAGCAGCCTAAACTATCACACTGCATCACTGATACTCCTACTTATATCCTTTAAAGGAAAAAAAGATCCTACACAGAGCCTCCTACTTCCTAGTGTGCTTCATATAAAAATGAGATGGCACATAAAAATGCTACCAGGTTACATTGTTCATACATTTCGAACCTTTCAGTCTTCTAATGAACACTGATCATCAAAGACAAGATTTTCCACAGGATGCAAACAATGCTGAAAGGATACTCAACCATACGACTGTCATTATATTATCAGTACCACCTATCTGTGAAGCATAGATCCTAGAGCTGTGCCAGGTTGTTCAGAGCTTCAGTTTCTCCCCCCATTTTCTCTCACAATATACTTACTCCCTTCACCTCCCGTACATCGCCTAGGGGGCCAAGAAACACAAGCTCAATTTGAAGCTTGTGTTTCTTGGCTCCCGAGAAGGTGTTTTGGCTTCTTTAGAAACTGAAAATTGAGGTGGAGGAGTAGACTGAAGGAAAATGGAAGAGAAGCTGAAGCTCTCAACAAACTGGGCCAAACACACCTAAAGAGACCTCCTGTTGGTGCTAACAAAAAACCATTTGCAAAACCAAATGCATGGAATAAAAAAAGCAGACCCCCTGCCTGAGAGTTCTGAGTATTCTCGATAGTATCCCCTTTACAAGAAACAGCACCCCCTCATTTGCAGCTGTAAAGTCCCGTACATCGAATGATCGAACCCCTTCTTCTTCTTTTGGGTAAAGATCAGTGCATTAGATAATTAGGTAAAGATCATCGAACCCCTTCTCAGATGATGATAATTGTCGTCGTGTTTGTAATTTTCCCCAACTGGACATTTCAACCCAACCTCCAGATAAATACTCTCAATGACATAGCGACTAATAGGATAGCTCAATTTTAGATTGGTAGCCAGGGACCTGGCTGGATGATTTGATCTTTTGTTGGACTTGCTACAGTAGTTGACAAATAAAGTATCCTCAGGCTTGATTTTCCAACAGCAAGCAGATAGCAAATGATTTAGTATACCACGCAAGCCTTATGGCTGAGAGGTGACGACAAAGGAAACAGGGCAACCAAGTCGCCACTGAATTAAGAGCAACAAAACAGATAACAATGCAGATCAGTTAGCCAATAAGGTAATGGAGTAACAAGATAGCAGCCGAGGCCATGCAGCCACAATTTGGAGAGTGGCACATCAGTTAGGTCAGCAAGAAAGTTCTGACCTAACCAACTCCCAAGATGCCCTGACTCCTGATGATTAGTTTTAACTTGAGCAGGAGTGGAACTGTGCCTGTAGGGTCAACTGCACCAAGCAATGCACAAGCCCCTTGACAAGAGCTAGGTCTTCAGCATGAGAAAATTTGCCACAATTGCCTTGGATAATGGACTCAATCAAAATGGCTCATTTAACTGCCTGCAGTTCTTACCCAGTGTGAACTTGCCGATAGTTGCTGCGCTTTAGATCAATGGTCAAATGTAAATAGCCTCTCTGTTACCAGATCTATTGTTGGAAAGAGTACCTAGCTTACAAGGGATTTAGCAACAAATAGAACTTTTTATAGAATACATTAACAGCTCGGTGGAAAATATCACAAAGTTCACATGTAGAATCAAATCAACACATCAAATATTGAACTGGACTGGAGAAATGAGTTTCACTCGATAAGCCCTCCTTGGTTTGAGGACACAATCGCATAGGAAAATGCTGAGCTTTGTCCGCTCACAGAATCGCCCATTTAAGAAATCCATATTACCCATTTTAAGGGCTACAAACTGGCTTATGAGAGGATGGACAATGGTGAACAAACCATATCCAGCACTCCCTAGCCCCCAGGCCCCTTATCCATCTGCCTCCTCAGCACTCAGAATAGCCAAATCAATTTTGAACAGCAGCCAAAATCATGGCAAAAACAAAATATATTGTCAGATTTCAATGAGGACATTTCGATTTTAGGAGATGGAGCAGCAGTGCCTCCAGTTGGAGAAAGCTATTCAAATTCCATCAACTCCTTGGTAACTGGTATGTGCCACTACCAACTTCCTTTGAGTTAAAATGGGGATCCCAAGTAAACAACCTCGAATCTAAAATCTCTTCAGAAACTTCTCCAAATGAATTTCTTTTACAGTGACCTTGACTGTCAACAATCCATACAAAACCAGAAAGCAGATTATAGAGGCTACAATTCTATTCAATTAAGCAGAGTCTCTATAGACATGGGTTCTCCACAAGACAACAATTTGTACCACACATTGTGGTAGAAATTCTGACATTTTCCCACGTCAATTAATGAGCAAATCTATCTTGAAGTAAGTTAATCACTTTTGTAATAAATGGAGCAGTGTAATACATTTTAAAATAATACTTAGAAAAGCAGAGTAGAGAGGCTACCATTCTCTTCAACTAATCAGATTCTTGGAAGAGATAGGTTCTCCACAAGACAACATAACTTTGTCACTTTACGTATTGTGGTCAAACTTCTATATTTCCCACGTCAATTAGTGAGCAAATCTATCTTGAAGTCAGGACAACCACTTTCGTAATAATGTAGTGTAATAAAATTTCGCTCGATATGTAAGGAAGCAGAAAGTACATCAAAGCACAACAAAAAAAAAAGAAAAATAGAAGGACAGAAAGAAAAAAGGAAAAACGAAAAAAAAAAGACATCATAACGCCTCATGCCATACCTGAAGAGCTAATATCCGATCCTCCACAGTATCTTTTATAGTAATCCTCGATACGGTAACAGGCCGAGTTTGCCCAATACGATGTGCCCGATCGATAGCTTGGTCTTCTGTTGTCGGGTTCCACCAAAGATCCAAAAGGATAACATGGCAAGCAGCAACCATGTTCAAACCAAGGTTTCCTGCCTTCAGGGACATCACCATGACAGTCACCTACAAGGAAACCCACATAATTAAAGCTATGTAAAAAGAAATGACAATAGCACACCAACAAGAACACTCAAGTGCTTTTGCAATATCTAAAAACTAGTACTGAGAGCAAGACACGCACTAACTGCATTCATAAACTAAAGATATATATTAGTGAATGGGAGGAGCGGATTCTCAATGTACTCGAGGGTAATTCTGGGGAAGTGCTCTCTGATATTGGAGCAATTAATGGGGAAATCACAAATCGCTACCAATTTTGTTTAGGGTGGACTGGAGGAGCAGGTGGGAGAGACTATTGATGTGGAGCCCAATACCTACAGAAAATAACTTTTGAAAAGGAGGAGGTCAAAGCAACAGTGCTCCATAGAAGGTGCTGGGTCTCAACGGCTTTACTCTGAATTTCCCCTGTGAGGTGGTTAGGAAAGATATTGGCATATGTATCACTTTGAGCTTCAACACTTCTGTCCCAATAAAAGACCAATTAATCAAGGTTAAAGATTTCTGACCTATGACCTCGCAGACCAGGGATAAGATCATCACCATAAGTGGAATAAGAATCAGTAATCAAATCAATGGATTATGTAATGTGGACCGTTCATAAACACAGGACCGATGGAAGAGAAGGATATAGTTATTTCCAACCATCCTCCCAAAACCAAACCCTAAGACAGTTTCCGACAGTATATTTGACCAAAGAAACGAAGAGAGATGATACATAAGAGATAAAAACCCACGGACAAGCATGGGAGACAAGCGCACCAGCATGAGCTCTAACGAGGTAGGGTATCGAACTCCAATGGGAAGTGCCCCAACCACTTATGTACCAGAAATTTTTTGAACACCAAGCAGCCAAAAAACAACCTTCTTTTCGCCTTGGGTTCACACACTAAGTCAAAACTAACAAGGGTGCCTCTGCTACTCCCACACAAAAAGTCCCTTGTTAACTTCTCTAACTAGTTCAGGGTCACATAATTTGTTGAATCCCACTGTGAACTTTGTTCCCAAATTAGTGTGTTTAACAGACACACCCAGTGTGCTGCAAACAACCTGGTTAACAAATGACGTTCCCATAAACATCCTGCCTACCAAAACGTACCACGTACTATGTGATGCTGAACCGATTAGCTACCTCAACTGGCACCGTAAAGGGGAAGAGATAGGAAAGAGGGATGCTAGCTAGACAAGACTGAAGCATCATGATCCATGAACACAGAGAAATACACACTTTTCCAACTATCCAAACATTGAGCTCGCCTAGGCACAACAGGCTCCCAGAAAACACGACAAATAGTAAGGGCTCCCCTCAAGAGGACCACCAAGGTAGGTAAAAAGGCCACTGCTGTAACTGACACCCCCGTTAAGCAGGTAAAGGAACCTAAAATATTGTGGTCAATTAATCAGCACAGTAACTGCAAATGACCGCACTTGCAAAGCCAATCTTGGAAGAAGGCCACCCCAAATCCATCCAGACCTGGGGCCTTAACCCTACTCATCTCAAACACTGCAACCTTTTTCTTGAAAAGAAAAGAATTATATTAATCTGTAGCAAGAAATTACGGCAAAGAGGACAAGTTGTCCTCTCTTATAAAGCTATTACAAATTGGCCCAATTCCTTTGGATCTCAGAAATAATAACTTCTAAAAGCCCCAGCCTCCATTGATCATAAATAAGCTAGGAAAGTAAATATGTCCCAAAAGTAGCTCAAATGACAGAGCGGATCCACAGAGAAGAAAAAAAACCCTCATTCCGCTCATTCCGTTCTGCCACAACTACTTATTTTCCTTCCCTTTCTCAAGTTTTCAGTACTAAAACTGAAATAACATACCCATGCTTCCCGACACACAGCAATAGCTTACTCCATACAGAAGGTGCAAAAGAACACTGCAAAAATGTGCTACCGTCTCACTTTCTGCTCAATACATCATGCACAGGTCTGGTGATAAGATCCACCCTGGCCACCTTCTCTATTGCATGTCATTTGTGTTTAACCTCCCTAGCCTTAATCTCCTTCAAGTAAAAAGGCCTGTTAAGAAGATCCCAGTTTGGTGCCCACTCAATACCTTCAATTTTCAGATGAAAAGAAAGTATATAAAAATAATTAATAAAGAAAAGTATTTATATAATGAAGTGTCAAAAGTACAAGGAGTTAAGAATAGCCCAGTTTTACTAAATAGTAGCAATAGTATAACTCCTAAATTCCTCCACAGCTCTAGCCCACAAAGATGCTAGATATGTGACCCTATCCCACAGCAAAACAGCCGACATGGTCACCCCATTGAAGACCCGGGCATTCCTATCTAGCCAAAGACACCAAAATATCGCAAAAATAGCATTGTGCCACAAAATCCTCTTCTCCTTATCCCGCCCAAATCCCCAAACGTCATCTAGAAAAAATCAGCCACACTACAAGGATCAGCCCAAACATCCCCAGAAACGCCAAACCACCTACCCCTGATGTTACGTGCAAAATCACGTGTGAAAAACAGATGAACCGCTGTCTCACTACCAGATCGGCAAGGCAGACAAATGTCAGGTGAAAGTATATTTTATTATGCATAGAACTCAGAAAAGTCCAATCAATACCTTCAATCATCGGTCTCCCTAACATCTGCTCCGCGAAAAGGTCTTTGTAGAATCCCGTAATCTCTAGCTCATCCTACCAATATCGGTAACCACCTCACCGTCTCCTGTCCCCAACTCCTTAGTGTAATCTCTCTACCTCCTATCATTAACCACCTTAAAGAACAACCTTGAGTTCATATCTCCTTTCCTAGCCCATTTCACCTTCACCTTCACCTTCACCTTCACCTTCACCTTCACCTTCTGAATCTAGCTCAGACTCTCCCTGAATAGACCCTCCCCCAAGTTATTCCTACGCTCTAGAATCCTTGTAGAAAGCCCCTTACTTTGACCCCCGCCCCCAAGTATTCGCCCGATGTACTAGAAGGATTCAGAATCTCACTCAACCTGACTCTGGCATCTCCTTTCAGAAACTACAAACAACCAACTAGAATCTCCAAACATCCTAACAAGACTACAATAACTAAAGAAATTAGACTACAGATAGAACATACAAATCTCAAACATAGCAGGCTGAAACCATTCACACTTCACATTTTGCAAACAATCAACCGAATCAACCAAAACCAAGAATCATTTCAGATCATAACATACATCAGAGATCAAAGAAGGAAAAGCCCAAGAAAATTAACAAAGAATGAAGAACTTAGTCAATAGTCCAACAAACATCCCTTCAATTGCTTTTTCACCAATCCGGGCCACACCACCAGAGGAGCGTAGCGAACAGATGACACAGAAGCTGAGCAAAAGGTAAAGAAAAAGAGATACAAAACACAAGCCTGGAGCACATACTCACAATATACAACACCAAGACAAAAGAAGCCAACAGCCAATTCTAGAAATTATCCTCGGTAATTTGCTACTTTCTAGATGTTCCTTGACATAAAAATTCATAAAGAAGATTGCATGGGTACATACATACACGTCAGTGACGATAACTCGATAGGGAGGACCGCGGTAGCGGGTAGGTGACAATGAAACTGCTAGTTTATTTAATTTGAGCCATGAGTATCAGACGCACCCGGAGAATCCAGAACACTTTCACGCCCCTTACACCCAAACCCCCAAGATTGGCTGCAGGGAAAAATTTACAGCGAGTCTCATCCCAGAACACTATTCAGTTTAGACATGAATGGTTTAAATAGTTTCTGGGTTAAGCCAATCAATATCTTCCGTTGCAGCACATGATCTCCATAACAATCTCTAATTAGCACTTAAACACACTATTGTTAATTAAACATATATTTTCCAGATAGGTGAAAGCTAACCTAAAATGAAGACTCTATGATCAAATATACGGAAGATAAATCGTGCTTTCTCTTTCAAAAGATAACATCATACCTAACTATCTAAGCTTCCTTATCTCATATCATCTAAATTAGACTAATTCACAAAACATTCCTGCTGCCCTTGCCCATAAAGAAGCATCAAAGCCACACTCCCAAATTAAAAGTCTAGCATCTTTAAAAACTCACCTCTCCAACTAGGCATTAACTCTGACACATCTAAGCATATCATATACATAGCACATGTGTGCAAGACTAATACACTAAGAAATAACTAAAGAATTCTTGATAGTAAGAAACAAACCTCAGGATCAGTATTGAACTCTCTGACAGCCCTGTCTCTCGCATTCAGAGACATGCTACCATCAAGCCTCCTGTACTGAATGCCATACTGATTTAATGCTATTTCAATTAGGTCCAACATACGAGTCCACTGGGAGAAAATAATAGTTTTTATTGGTCCTTGTGAGGATGAACCCTCTGTTTTGTGGGTTCTCTGTTGTGCACACGCAGTATTATACGGATCTGTGTCATCCAAATCATCCAGCTCTATACACGGACTATTTAATTTACGATGTGACAGCAGTATCTCCAGCGCAGCCTTAATTTTAGAGGAGCTATAATCACTACTCAAAATTGATGTACTCTTAGTACTATCATCATCATCCAACAAATTTCCATTAACAGCACCCGAGAGACAGCTTCTTAGAGTTGTTTCTGAAAAAATAACATCATCAGATAATTGCTCCTTGCATCTGCCACCTGGACACATGTTGTCATCGCCAGTTAGGTAGTCAGCCACACATTGGTAGCAAAAAACATGACGACATATGGTAATGATAGCATCTTCTGCTGGGTCCTGCAAATGAACATAGTACAAACAGAATTAGCCACTCCCAAGCCCTGCTAGTGGAACCACAGGTGGTGCCATGGTGGTTGTCATACAATTAGCCGCTCCTGATTCTCAACCTATGGTAGCTTAGAAGAGGGAATCAACTTGTACTACTTCTATCACAATTTATTTCTAGCGTTCTTTAGACAGTCACACATCTCAGGTAAGATAGCCACGCGTAACAATGGTTGCTGGAATCTCGTTTTTGAAGGGAGATAAGAAGATAACTTAAATAACAGCCACAACAATTATACGAAGAAAAAATATAGGTTCTGGAAATAATTGTCAAAATGAGATATTCAATATATATCTTCCAGTTCAAAAGAGTTGAACAAACAAATAAGACCTCCAACCAAAAGGATAATTAGCTATGACCATATAAAATGAGGAAATGTGTTTTTATCTAAAAAATGAGGAAATGTGTAATCAAAGTCAGAATAACAGAAAGTCGAAGAGGGAGTGTAAATGGTCATAGGAGAAACATACACTGCAAATGAGACAAATGGCGGATGGTGCTTCCAAACGATTCAACAAGTCCATCAAAACATGCCTAGGGAGTTTCCTAGCCTTTTCCAGATCCGTTTTTCTAGCAGAGTTCGAATTGAACCCTTTGACAAGAAGTGGGTGATCACAAGCCTGGCGAAGGCGCAAAATCATCAACAGAATGTTGGCATAGTTCTGATTAACTGTGCCAGCAGCTGCATATGCCTGCAAGATAAACATCTTACTTCAGAACCTCAAAAAAATATATGAATAGAATCTCAAAAGTAAGCAAATGTCCTACATGAGTTGTTCCCTCGATTCCCTTTCACAACTAATCATGCTTTCAAAATACGACTGCGAAGAGACCACAGTGTAAAGGGTTTTGAGCTTATCGTGGCCACAAAATCAGGAAGAACAGCAAATAATAATAATAATAATAATAATAAATAAATAAATAAATAAATTCAGCATAGACCCAATCGCAATTCAAATCATGAACCCCATACCCCACGTCCCCACCCCCACCCTCCAGAAAAAATAAACACAGGAAGTTAAGTATAGTGCAAGAAAGTAGGTGCTCAAAGCATTCCAGCTGCAGCAACCTTGTTGGAGAGAACCCACAGGATTTTGTGCATTATAGATTACCCCAAAAAAAACCTCTGCTCTTTACTAAGTTGCCGTCAAATTACTGCAAGTCGTTTAGTTCTGTTACTTCAAGCAAGGAACCTGCCTTCAGCCTTTTAAACAACCTTAAGGGAACAGGAAGGAGGTTCTGTGGTGTATTTGGCTGGAGCAGAACTCGAGGGTCTTTTCCGCTTCTGGAAAGACCGTCGACTGTGTTTGGGATCATATTGTTTATTTGGCTTCTCTTTGGGCGAAGGCAGCTGGGGCCTTCAAGGGTGTTCCCCTTACCTTTGTTCAAGTTCGTTGGGGGGAGTTGTAGATATTTTTTGTATTCTTTTGAGGACTCCTTGTCCTCTTTTTGTATTCTTTCAATTGATTGATTAATAAAAAAATAAATCTGAATGCTTGCATGGCCATTCTTTGGTGTATTTGGCTGGAGCGGAATGCAAGGATCTTCTCTACTACTGGGACAACCATTCACTGCATTTGGGATCACATTGTTTACTTGGCATCGTTGTGGGCAAAAGCAGCTGGGGCCTTTAAGGGTGTACCACTCACACTTGTCCAGTTACAATGGCGAGACTTGTAGATATTTTCTTGTTACCATTTGAGGACTTCTTGTCCTCCACCTTTTTGTATTCTTTCATTGATTGATTAATAAAATTTTCTACTTATCTAAAAAAAAAAATCTGAATAATAAGGGAAATCTATGCTGTCACCAACTGGCAAAAATCCCTAAAGTTACATAATTTCTTAGCTGGTTTGGTGATATCATGAGTATACACAAGTTCCTACTCGATTTGTTTGTTCAAGCAACAGAAGAACATGTCATGAGAGAGAATAGTGTATAAAAATATAAGCATCAGTCTCACTTGTTGCATAGCACACGACACAAGCATAAAACTCTGCTAATATTCATCATTAAGAAATAAGATTATGTACATCTTGACCAATGACCTCACTAAGCTCTGCCAAAAGCATGGTTACAGTTGGTGGGGTGGTGCTTCATACGATACTAACATAAGACTTCGCTCAATCATATATAAGAATTTCCCATGTCACACACTGGCAGAAATTAGCAAAAAAAAAAATCTTAGCTCACAATCTTAAAACCAAGTCTTAATTGTCTTGTAGTAATCAACAAATTTCACAAACATGTCATGAGAAAGAATAGTGTACATAAACATAAAAAACAGTCTCGCAGCTCTCACGATATAGTATATACACAACACATAGCACAAACATCAATGGCGAAAGCTAAATAATCCTTTAAATGCTTTCTTCGTACAAAATTGCAACGTGTAGACTGTTTTAAACGCCTTCATCGTCAAGACTCAAGAGTACTAAGGCAAAGACTGGAGATAGGAAAGGAAAGGGTTGCTGAACTCACAGGAGAAGACTGGCAACAAGCAAACTGCCAGCCAAGTGACGGTAAATTATATCTAGCAATTTGCCCTTCATCCCCAACAAAGCCCCATTTATTAAACTGTTCAATTTTTCTGTTTAGCCTTCAGGTTTCAACTTACAAATCAAGAGGCTTCACACTCAATAGTAGATCTAATTAAAATCAATCATTGATTGACTAGTCTCTCATCAAAATCGATGGGGTTTGTTCATAAACAGCATATGAATAGGAGGGTGGTAAGGATCAAACCTGTGTCATGGTCTACGCATGCCAGTACGAGGCATATGCCCCATTTTTGCCAAGTCTAAGTATTGAACAAGGATGCAGAAGTGATCTAGAACATACTCCCTCAGTCCCTCTGGGCTCTGTCTCACTAAGATTGTCTTACTTTCTATTTTTGGATATCCCATGTTGGATTGTCCAAATTCCTTTTGGTGCAATCACTCTCCACCACATGTTTTTTCACCAAATAAAAGTCTAAACCAAAAATTCAATGAATACAGCAAAGTTCAACTGAGACAATATTAGTGGGATGGAGGGGTATTAAACACTGCCGATGAATACCATAAAAAAAATTTCATTTATATGACAGACTGGAGTCCTGGACCCAATTCTGACCCATACCCTATTTGATTTGACCCTATTCAAACCGTACCTAACAAAGATCTAAAGAACTCAGATCTAGAATGTAAAAACAGATTCATATGAATCTGGAACTTGAAAATTGGACACTGGACTTGCAATTTAAGAGCTGACATTTCACAGGGCACCCTGAATGTTTAAGATTCCAAAACGTGAGCATTTTATTCAAACTTTGCATGTGGTATCCTTAGAACATTTGAAATAATAACTTTTTTTTTAATCAAAAAAAAAAAAAAAACATTTGAAATAAGAACTTCAAAATGAAAAGGCTAAAATAGACATGCACGATGATACATCAGCAGCAGTTACACCAAAAATTAATGCGGCAAAAACATCTCAAGAGTGCTTGAAGCAGAAGAGCATAAACCAAGGTCATGCATCTGTGGAGTGCAAGGACATTACACTTTTATCCTTGCCACCAAAAAGAGAAGATGGATGAAACTATTAGCAATAGTGTACCAACTAGCAACAATGCATTTCTGGAAAGGGATTCAAAATAATAATAATAATAATAATAATAATAATAATAATAATAATAATAATAATAATAATAATAACAATAATAATAATAATAATAATAATAATAATATTATTATTATTATTATTATTATTATTATTATTATTATTATTATTATTATTATTATTATTACTTTTAAAAAATTATTATTAATAGAAATAAATATAAAAAGTCAGATATACATATACCACCAAAAGCTATAAGAAATAATATAAAAAAATTATGAAAACCACCTTGAATTGTGAACGTGATTCAGCTTCTAATTGAGCATAAAAGGCTCGCTCCTCCACAGTGAACTTCACCGTCTTCATTTTTATGGTTTTTGGCGGTAAGCTTATAATGGGCTCTCCATCAAGTAAAGTCTCTGTATCATGTAGCCATTAGTAAGGAAAAAGCATCCACAAAAGGCAATAGAGAGGGGAAATAAAAGAAGAAAAAGAAAAAATATTTAAGAAACAAAACAAGTAAACAAACTCAACCAAAAAAAAAGGGACAAAACAACCAATATGCTGAAATCCTTGTCACAACACAAGAAAAAAAAATCATCAATAATGTAGACTCAGTCAAAGAGCTGCAAATTCATCAAATGATAACTGCAGATTCATCAGGCTTCAGTAAGAAACATTGAAGCTGCTACAATAAGAAGAAAAAAAAAGATGGTTTAGGAGAAATTTTCAGTGTCTGAACCAAGGTTACCAAATTCGTGGTATGCTCAGTTCCAGAACGTAGTTCGAATTCGCAGTTCGCTCATCGCGGGCAACTAAGTTCGCTAGAGTATTACATACTGAACTAGTAATGGTGCTTCAATGCTCTTGCTCAACACCTCATTTATTATTATAGATCTAATGATGAAGAGGACCAAAGCTTTATGCCTGATTTTGGTTTGCATTTTGCTTGCTACTTTCCCTCTGATTGTATAGATGCAAACATGTTATCTTAAATGCCTTGTCAATGGAAATCTCCTTAGGCTTTTGTCTAACTTGGAATTTTAGTTACCTAATAAGTTGACTTGTTTTCTGTTCGAGAAGTAAAAAGATAAAATGAGCTCAATTAACTTTTATTTTATTCCACAACTTCCAAAAGTGAATGGTCCATATTTTTTGCTAACTATAATGGACTCTTCCTTACAATTCTAGAGCTGTCCCCCAACTAATTTTACTGCAAAAAACAGCAACAGGTATTAGCCATCTTTAACTACGAAAATAACAACCCATTACATGAGGCTCCCTCAGTATCCCAAATATTTACTGATTACTTCTTTTCATAAGGAATGGATACATTAGCACACTTTCTGATCAAAGGGTTCATCAGTACACTACCATTCTATCTCACACAGTGAACTCTCCCCATCCTACCAGCACTAACCCTAGTCATGATCAGACAAGTGGTCTGGGATAGGGAGGCTTCCTTACCAATCTAAAACGGAAAGAAAAATGAAAAAAGAAAAAGTAGCCTGCCAGATGCAAGATACATAACATCAAATTTAGCATATAATTCCTTCAGAAAATAGTGGTTGCCTTTTCTTTTTGGGGGGGCTCTGTCTCATTTTTTTATAGTCCTGCTTTATTTTAAAAGTGGGAATTTGTTCTCAATTTGAAGTGACGCCTTTTATTTATATATTTTTTTAGTTTTTACCATATAAGGTTTAAGCAATCAACCGCTTAAATTTCCAGCTCTTCACACCCCCGTCTCACTCATGCAGACAGCCAATATGTTCAAGGAGTAATCTCTACAGTTCAAGTACAGAAGTTAATCATTACATGACAGTAACGTTCAGTTTGATATTTTTAAAATTATGTATCACCCACTACACCCAAAAGTTATTTCGAAGCACCGACAAATGCAAGCAGATAACCACTCTGAACATGCAAACACTCAACAAACATCAACAGTTAAGAAAACAATCTCAGAAAGTGATGGCAATCCTGAGAAGCGGCATACCTTTCGTACGGCGCAACAGTAAAGTCCTAAGAACAGCTTGAAGCTTCTTGTAGCCTATATTCGGATCTCTGGAAATTTGAATCTTTATTGCTTCACAAAATTTTTTGTAACTCGAATATAATTCATGTCGAAGGAATCTGAAGTAGCTGTACAATTCATCAACTGAGTTCTGTATGGGAGTTCCAGATAAACACCATCGTGTTTTAGCTCTCAGTCCACAGCACGCTCTGGCTGTTTGAGTTCTATGGTTCTTAATTGTTTGAGCTTCATCTAGTACCACCCTTAACCAACTCACTTTGGCAAGTGCACCAGATTGGCTGTATAATGAGCTATCAGCTAGTTTTTTCCCTTTTTTCCCCTTTTTACTGGTGGTCGACGGATGTTTCCTCTTCTTATTGATAGAGAAGTCAGATGACAATCCATACTTTTCGCCATATTTTTGCTCAACATCATCCTCATCTACTAAAGGTTGTTTAGGTACCTCATTGCTCACTATAGAATATGTGGTAAGGACCACATCATACTTGGCCACCTCAGCAGGATCCTTGGTCCTATTGCCCCCATGGTAAACCAAAACTGAAAGTCTTGCTTCCTCAGTAACTTTGTCATCCAACTCCCTAGCCCATTGTCTAAGAACAGTTGCTGGACATACAATCAATGTACCAGCAGCTGGTCTCTTCCTCTGAAAACTTTTACGTGAGGAACTAGCACCCGAACTACTTTTTGGACCAGAATTATCCTCCATTTTCTTGACAGCTTCTGAGCTGGCACTTCCATTATCATCATCATCCAAATTCAAGATTTCAGCTTTATCTAATGTTTTGGCAGCTCGTAAACTGGAACCGCCTTTGTCATCATCGTCATCGTCATCCAAATTCAAAGCTTCAGTATTGCAATTGTCATTCTCGTTTGAATGTGACTTCCTCTGCCAGGACTTCTGCTTTTGTATGAGTGCAATTGTTGAAATAGTCTTACCCAGTCCCTGAAAATCCCACAAAATAACCAAGTTAAACCTTACATTACATAGAGAAATGGATCTCAGTGGGACCCAATTCAGCAGGGAAATCAATCATAAACAGTTCTGACTACAAGACTTCAATCACATAATCTGCCTGAAGGCATACAGACAAATACACATTAACGCCGAAGAAGGTGACTGGGGTAAGGGGGGAAGAGAGACCTGATCATCTGCAAGAATTCCACCTAAACAATGTGCAGTCCTTGACTCCTTGTGAACCATCCATGCCAATGCAATTTTCTGTAAAAAGAAATTAAAAAAATAGAAACGAGCTCAGACATATACCATATTTGCGTGAAGATGATAATACCAGGTGTGGCAAGGTATAAAGATTGCATAATATAACAACTAACTCTGCATCTACCCACCCACCCCCCACGTGCGCGCGCGCGCACACACACACACACATGAGGCACTTTTCCGGAGGATACACTGATACAGCATGCCACTTAAGCGTTCCATTAATGTAAGTAGCACAAGATAAAAACAAACAGTAGCTAGGATAAAGACAAATAAGAGTTTAGGATGATGAAAACTGAAGTTCAGGTTTCTAATAAGCTACTTGGGAGTAACTTTGATGATAGTAGATTAACGTAAAATAATAAATAGCGCAATTTGGCAAAAAAACCCCTAAAAAATATGTCACTTTGTCTTGAACCCCCAAATAAAACAAAAGTTGTCATGAACCCCCTATAAAACTTTTTTGGACAGGGGAGTCACCCCTTAAGTGATTTTCCAACCAATTCTAGGGATTTTCTTCCCGTTATACCCTTATTTACCCACCCCCTAATTCTTTTAGATAAAGAAAAGTATATTGATAAGGATTCAAATGTACAGCAAAAAAGAGGATAAGGTATCCTCGATATTAAACATTTACAGGTTACCCCAATTCCTCTGAATATCAGTAATAGTATAATCCCTAAAACCCCCAGCAGCCCAAGCCCACAAAGAAGCTAAATAGTTTATCCTCTCTCAAAGCATCTAGGAGTTGCTGAAATTCCCTTAAACACGCATGTATTCCTCTCTAACCAAATGCACCGCAAAATAGGAATTGCCCACAGCAACTTCCTCTCCTTCCCATCTCCAAAGCCACGAAAACGCATCTGCAGAAATGCCTCAACAGTAGAAGAATAAAGCCATTTGCCCAGAATCAACCAATGCCAAAGACTATTTGCCACATCACACCAAAGAAAAAGATGTGAAGACGTCTAGCAAATAGACCGGCATAACAAACACATATCAGGCGAGCAAGGCACCCCGGGTCTCCTCCGCTGCCTTAAGTCATTTGTGTTAACCCTATCCAGCACCAAAGTCCACACAAATGCCTTCACCTTCATGGGTCCCTTCGTTTTCCAAATAAAGTCTGCTGGAGGAAACCGAGGGAGAGGTGTCCCCAAATCCCAAAAGAAGCACCTCCAAGCGAACTCCCCCGAAGAGTCTCCAACTCATCTCCTAGAGTCACCCGAACCCGAAAGCTGAATGGGATCCAGAAGTTCTAAGAGTGAAGTGAGCTCCTTCATCTCCATATCATGAGGTGGCCGTCGGAGATGTAACTTCTAGGGTCTACACTGCATCGAGAAGAAATCGGCAACCACACCACCATGAAGAGTAGATAACTGAAACAACCTAGGGAACCTTGTGCAAAAAGGCTGACCGTCCCTCCAAATATCCTCCCGGAATCTAATTCGTGCACCATTCCCAAGTTCCGACTCCACACGTGGAAAGACGTGTGAAGAGACCTGCAAAATGAATTTCCACAGGGTAGCATGTGTATAGGTCCCAGTAAACTGTGCATCCCACCCATTTTGTTGCATCCCATACCTACTCCAAATGACCTGATGCCAAAGACTATCCTGCTCCTCTGGAAAGCGCCAAAGCCATTTCCCCACACGGGCAATATTCTTCGCTACAAGCCTACCAACACCCAAGCCACCTTCCTCCTCAGGAGGACACACCTTATTTCAGCACACCAAATGGTCCTTCCTCTTCCCATCCACACCCGACCTCAGGAAGTCTTTCATGAGCCTCTCGATCCTATGAGCTATGGTTGCCGGAATCTGAAACAAAGAGAGGTAGTACAGTGGAATACTGGAAAGACAAGACTGGATTAATGGAAGCCTGCCCCGCAAAGAAAAATAAACCCATTTCCAACCATCCAAACGCTTGGACAACCGCTGCACAACCGGCACCTAGAAAGCCTCCGGACGTGGGTACCTCCTAAAGGCACTCCCAGATAGGTAAGTGGCGCCAAACCTGCTGCCGGCGCCAAAAAGCCATCACCCACATTTATCCCAGCAAACTACACTTCGCAAGATTGACTCTCATCCCTGAAATCAGCTCAAAAACTTGCAAGATTGCCAAAACATTCTTGAACTTGTCGATATCGGAAGCTAGGATCATCTGCGAACCGAAGATGAGAAACGCTTTAATTAAGTCAGTAATTATTCATTATTCATTTCATTTACCCCTTCCCCCCTTGTTCTCAATCCCCCTCTCTCTCAGGTGTGCAGCTTCAAAACTAGGCAATGAAGAATGCCGCCATCTCATTAAAGATGTCTTTTTTGCCTACAATTACCTCTCCGCGCGCTGTCCCCCACTCCATCCTCGGTCAAATCTATTGAAATTTTCAATTTTCCGACAACTACGTGGCGAAATTCTACCCTCATTCTCCCCTTGATTCTGAGTTCTTCCCTCCTCCCAAAACACAATAAAATTTTCAATCACTATCAGAAGAATCCTCATCGTATCAACTAGATGCAGAAGGTTTGAATTTCCAGGTTTGTTAAGCATATAGATTGGTCGCTATAGGCTTACAGAGTATTTGTGGTGGAAACATCTGTAGTCCTAAAAAGGAATGAGGCTCTTCCTAGAAGGTAAGCACCTCCTTCTGAGTAATTGTGCTGGGGATATGCCCCCTTTCTTACATGTAAACATTTCACCTTGGAAATACAATCACCCTTTTACCCAAAAAAAAAAAAAAAATAGATGCGGAAGGGAATAAAGAGATTGTGCGTGAGAGAGATGGAGAGGGAGGAGAGTACAAAACCAGAGAGAAATAATGGAACAGAGAGGGAAGAAAGACAGAAAGGAGAATGATGGAATTGGAGGGAAGAGAGACAGAGAATAATTAGTAAGAGGGAATAAAAATTGACTCGTGTACTATGCTTAAGGGAAAAGTAGAAAGAAAGCCATTAAAATGGGTCGGAAAATTACTTAAGGGGTCACTCCCATGGCCAAATAATGTTTTAGGGAATTCAGAGCAACTTTTGATTCATTAAGGGGGTTTTCACCAAGTTGTGCTATGATATATAAGGAAAAACTTCACTCAGGTATACTGAACTATAGCGTGACTACTGTAAGGTATAGTGGGGATTTAATAATTACACTGACGTATACTCGGGCGGCATTTAATCAGCCCGGCCATTTCTCAGATGAATTTCAAATTTGAATTGGTCAACATCCTTTTATGGCAACAGTGCCCTCTAACACCTTATAGTTCAGTGCCTCAGTATAACTTTAACTTGCTGAAATTGCTTTGTTTTTCCTTGTTGCTTTAAGGTACATTGGTCAATTTACAAGCTCTTGTCATCAGAAAGCTGATTTTCAATTAACTTTATGATGTCCGCTCAGTGTAATAACTAAAATTGCGGTATACCTTACTATATTACACCATAGTTCAGTATACCTTGCTGAAATTTTATATAAAACAATGTTATAACAACCAAATAATAGTAAAATGTACTTAATCAATGCAAGACAGCAAGAGATTGAGATCTAGTAACGACAAAACAAAAATGAACCTGATGTCTCAAAAGAGGGACAGTTAAGACCCCAACAGGAACATCAAGTTCAACAGTTGGCTGGCTAAGATCCTGCATAAACAAACAACATACATAAATGCTACATTCAATCATTAATCAATAAAGAGCAAGATCAAATGCAATTTCAGTACCAAGATTTTGAAATCAGTAAGCACAACAAGCAACAAAAATAAGCTCTTGTAACCAACTTCAGATCTTCTAAGACAAATGGTAAGATGACTATACAATATAATCATATTCCAACTGAGCTCAAAATTTGTGTAGAAAGATAGCATGTTCACAAGATGCTCAAAATACTAGGAGCCTCAAGCCCTACTGCAGGAAGAACCAGATATCTACGCCCAATCTCTTTGTTTTATTCCCATCCTAATTGAATGCTGAATAACTTTTTTAGATATCATGGGTATCCAACCTTTGCTTGACTAATCCCATCGCCCTAAAGTTAACGATCAGGAGAACCTCCAGTGGCCCGGAGGGGACTGGAACCTGGGACCTCTGAAATAAATCTCAGAAGTCTTACCAGCTGAGCTAACCCCTCAGGGTCTCTGAATGAAGAATAACTTAAGTACTTCCCCACAAGCTTTTCAAATTTTCATAACTTGGGAGTAGGTGATATACTCATTATTTGCTTGTTCACTCCAAGAATTTAGTAAAGAATCTCTCCATTATAACTTATGAATAATAGTAAGCCCCAACACACTCATTAGGGGATCAAAGCAGAAAGACACATTGATCTGTTTTTTAGATAAGGAAGAATTTTATTAATCAATAATTGAAAGAATACAAAAAGGAGGACAAGGTATCCTCATGTTCAAACTAAAGAACTACAAATCGCGCCAATGGCGCTGAACAACTGTAAGCGGGACACCTTTAAAGGCCCCCGCCGCCTAGAGGCCAAGTAAACTATATGATCCCACACATAAGCACTATCCCTAGCTGCATTAGAGAAGATCCTCGAATTCCTCTCCAACCAGATGCACATAGCCAGGCAGGCACACCGTAGCAGGGCACACAAAAATCTCCCCACACAGCAACCTATCCCATAAATACCTAGCAAACTTGCACTGCACGAATAGAAAGACACAATGATCTTAACTGCGTATAACTGGGGCAAATAACTAACTCTTGCTGAAATCATATTTTTTAGGTAAGAGAAAATTTTATTAATCAACCAAATGAAAGAATACAGAAAGGGGAGGACAAGAAGTCCTCGAACGAATACAAAATTATCTACAACTCCCCCCAATGAAGTTGAACAAAGGTCAACGGAATCCCCTTGAAGGCCCCAGCTGCCTTCGCCCAAAGAGAAGCCAAATAAACAACTAACTCTTGCTGAAATCATATCTTCTAAAGATACAGCCCTTCTTTGTTTTCGCCTCCCATCATATCACTTGAGTCAAAGAACTGCTTTACACATGCTAGCCTAACCCTATCAGTGACAACGAAGAACGTCGATAATGAATGCCATGTTGAACAAAGAACTGCAAAACCATTCCTATCTCCATATTAAATGTCTTGGGGGGTGGAGGAGACAAAACTTCACAAACCTTATGGTCTATAAAAAAAATTCACAAACCAAGCATCATTCGACCATTGTACTTCAACTTGCCTCAGTCTATCCTCTTGAAACAACACCCATACCATTAGCAAAATAATCCCAATAAGCAGATAAGACCTCAAATCTGCTACTCCTAATGCTATCATTTGCTACAACTTCCATCATCCCTCAGAATAATCGTTTGACAAGCTCAAATACAAATTTGGGTACATGTGCCCAGTAACACATGTTCACAATACCAATATGCCCATGTCTAGCCTTTTGCAATAAGAAAGAATCCCCAACATAACATAATCAGCATGCCCCCATGAGATATCTTTCTATTCTTTTAATAGTTAAAAAATATTAGATAAGAAATTTTTTATTAATCAATTGTTAAAGAATACAAAAAATGGAGGATAAGGCATCCTCAATAACAAGAAAAACATATCTACACATCACGCCAATGCCGCTGAACTAAGGTCAGCGAGACGCCCTTAAAGGCCCCCGCCGCCTTAGCCCAGAGGGACGCCAAATAAACTATGTGATCCCAAACTAAAACCGGAGACTTCTGAGTCTCGGAGAAGACCCTCGAGTTCCTCTCTAACCAGATACACCATAGAATAGCCATGCAGGCACACCTCCGCAACAACCTCCCCTCCTTACTCCTCCTCATAGCAGCAAATCGTAACTGCAAGTACTCGCCCACCGTAGCTGGGCACACAAAACTCTCCCCACACAACAATCTATTCCAAAGGTTCCTAGCAAAATCACACAGCACAAACGGATGAAAGCAATCCTCCCCACTGTGACGACACATCACACAAATATCCGGTAAATTGGTCCAACCAGGTCTGCGTCGTTGCAACATATCATAAGTGTTCACCCTACCTAACACCAAAGTCCACACCAAAGCGCGAACCTTCAATGGATCCTTAGACTTCCAAATAAAAGTACATAAAGGGAATCGTGGAAACTGAGAGGGAAGGCTAATCTGGGAAAGGAAGGACTTGCAGAAGAAGACCCCAGAAGGATCCCCCGTCCAAGTCCGAGAATCATCCCTAGGGACAAGGATAGTGGAATTAAGAACACTCAGGAGGGAACCAGGTTCCTCCATCTCCCTATCATGAGGTGGCCGGCGCAAATGTAAGTCCCAAGACCTACCAGTGGCTGAAAAAGCTATCCCTGTCGTTTGGCCTACAAGGCTACAGCAAGACTACAATGGAAATATCCAGATTTTTAGTGAAACTTCCAGCAAGTGATGGTCTATAAATATAAGCTCAAAAACATAGAGCTTCAGATATAAGACCTACAGCGTATGTGGTTTTGTACTGATGGGATGAGTATTGAACCCCTGTCTCAAGAGTGGAAGGTGGAAAAGGAGTTACTGCTCCAAATCCAAAACCATCCTGCATTTCTCCTTCTCATCCACAATGATTCCTCTTTATCTTTTGTTGTGGAACACTGAAGACAGCTTGTCTTTCATTTTTTTCAGATAAAGGCAGCTTTGTCTCTATTTACGAGAGAGTAAAACAATAACAGTGTAAAACTGAATAAAGCAGGTCAACAATCCACCACTACGAACACCATACAATAGCATACCATCAAAAGTGTCACAGACCCACCAGCCCAAGGCAGTGTGGGGGGGGGGGGGGGTCATATGTATGCAGCCTTATTGCCCTGCGTCTTGCGCAGAGGCTGTTTCCTTCAAACCTTTATTGAAATAACATTGACTAACCAGGGCTTTACATCAAGTAAGGACAAATTTTCTAAGACAATAAACCTTTCTATTAAAACCGAAAGAATATTACAACCTAGGAGGACCACGAGTCCTCAAAGAAACTACTAATTACAAATCACCCACTGGCGTTCGACTTCTGTGAGGGTCAAACACTCAAAAGGCCCAACCGCCTTGGCCCATATAGAAATCAATTACACCACATGGTCCCACATAAAGTCAATTAAAGCAAGACATTTGATTTAGGCCTTTATAAACCAAATGTGCTCCTCCTGCTCTTAAAAAAATGGATAGAAACCAGACTAGGGCCAAGCACCTCTAGAACTATCAAACTGGAAGACTACCACTGGAAGTGGAGACAACACTTTACACCTCGAAAGAAAGCAACAGGAAGGCAACAACCATCACACGAGAATCCCACTGGTACAAATCTAGGGAGAACAAAATCTAAGCAGCATTAGCCTAGCAAAACAAATGTGCAGGCCCCACCATTTCCCCCAGCTAAAAGCAAGAAAATAATTGCACAACAAGCAAAGGATCATCGAGTGTCAAGAACATTGTTTCATGAAGTAGAGCGTAAAACTTATGCCATGAATATTCGGGAAGTTAAATTAACAAGGACTTAAAATGGATACCTGTAGTGCTGCTTGAAAAATCAATCTTTCATCTCCTGTAACCCTCTCTTCCATAAACCCCATATTCTGAAGAGGATCACTTGAGCTAGCATATGGTGTAGAGGAAACAGGCATTCCACGGACCAAAGAATGAGGAAGAATGCGAGGATTATGATGTTCAAATCTCTCATAAACATGAACATCATCATCCCTATCTGCATAGCTCTTAGAATTTCCCATACTTGACCCTATTAGATGGTAAGACCCACTACTATCTCCATTACGATTACTGCGTAAATTGCCCAAAGAACTGTTTTGCTTACTACGTGCCCCAGACAACTGGAAGGAAGATGGAAGGTTCCTCCCATGTAAATGCTGCTGATATTCATCTGTGAGATTATTCCCATCAAGATTTTCCGCATCTATTTTTGACTGTAAAGCATTTCCATTCTCTTTCAAAGATCTAAAATGAGCATGCCCTCGGCTATCAGCACCATAGCTAGTGCTAGGCGCAGGCCCACCTTGTGATCTGTGGTCTCTACCACTGGGCCCTACAAGATAAAATAAACGTGAAAAACAACTCAAAAAGCAGATAAACAAATAGTATGTTGAGGTGCAAGGATTGCTGACCCTCACCCTTTGCGTTTTCATGTGATCCAGAAGACCAATTTGGGGGTAGAATCCTTTTAGAGATGGAAGCATCAGACTCCTTCACAGATGAAGATACAACCTCTGCATCATCATCTGACTCGAAAATACTATCTAAGGACGAGGATATGTCAATGGGTTCCATCCTATGCAAGAAACTTGAAGAATGATTACCGTGTTTTTTTATCAACTTAAGATATGAACGACTAGGTGGGTGATTAACCTGTATAAGTGTCAAAGAGCATATCATAAACAGAAAACAAAGAATGGCATGCTACTCAGGTTATAAATCATTCGAACTCACCAGATCAGCAAAATGTCCAAAAGTTAAGCTGTATATCCATTCACTGAAAAGAGAGCAAAGTCGTCGAGTAGATTCCACGAAGCCTTGCAGATGTTCTCCACCGTCAGGCATCTAATAGTACTTTACATTGACTCGTACCCGAATCCAGAAGGAACAGCTGAACAGCATGATATGAGTTACACATGAAAGAGGACGACCGACGACACTTCAAAGACTACAAAAGCAAGAAGAATTATAAGTAGTTGAGAAAGAAAGGTAAGTACAGCAGATTGCAACCCAACAGTGCAAGATATTACAAGGCAATTTAGAGAGGGCAGTCGAAGTCTGCTCTTAAGCACTGTTAGCTTAACTCTTACACTATGCTCAGATAACAATATTACTGAATGCCAAGGATTCTGAAAGATAGGCCTTCTTTTATGGTGCATTTCATGTCTTAAGTCAACTTTTTATTTCTGGGCTTAAAGCTACAATTTGCCACAACTGCTTCTTCACTTTGCCCTGCTTCTTCATCAGCCATATGAGATGCTACCACTACCAGTCTGAATCCTTCTCCCTCCGTTACCGACCAAATGATGCAACTCAATGTCCACACAAACAAATAAAAAGGATAACAAAACAAATTCCAGACTTGCAAATTCCGAAATTCATTACATAGTAAACACTTGCTAACGCCAATCATCAACTTAAATATTTCCAGACATTACACATAATCTTCCCATGAAGCAACAATCAATATTCACGGTCAGATGTAGTTGACTTTCTACCAAATAAGTTACAAACATTAGATAGTATAAAACAGTGAAAAAATATAATAAAATACTTCAAGAAGTATAAGCATAACCATGGAAATAAAAAAAAAATACCATGCATGCATGATATGTGAGTTACTTGGCTCTTGTATGGCTACAAAGTTTGAGTTGTTCACTATGTGCGCATGACGTTTCAAAATTTATCCATTTGTTTTGACTTTGCAATTATTCCATTAAAACACCTCATTCTAACCAAAAAAGAATGTCAATCACATACTCATTTTACCACTCTCGCTCTCTACTCTCTCTCTAAGCTCTCGCTCTCGCTCGAAACTTCTTGCAGAACGGTCACTGAACCCCCCCCTCTCTCTCTCTCTCTAACTTTCTCTCTCCTTCCTCTCTCTAGCTTCCGATCCCTCTCTCTCTCTCTCTCTCTAACTTTCTCTCTCCTTCCTCTCTCTAGCTTCCGATCCCTCTCTCTCTCTCTCTCTCGATCTCGATCTACCTCTAAACTTTCTCTCTCTAGCTCTCGCTCGCTCTCTCTCTCTTTCCCGCTCTCTCTCTCTCTCTCCCCCCCCAAGGTCGGTGATCGCCGGCCGATCTACAAAGGTCGGTGACCGCCGACCCACTAGGGGCTGAATAGACCTCCGAACACTTCGTCGGAGGTTTCAATTGTGCACCGGCGAAATTGCATCGCCGTGGAGAAACCGTGGTGGGCTTGATAATTCGAGCCCATCAACCTCAATTTTTTTGGATCTGGAAAGTCGAGCTCGACGACATCGCCGGGAGGCCCAAAATTGAGCTCGGGTGAAATTCCACCGCCGAGGACATACTACCCAGTCGGGAGGCAGGAGAAACACCACCCCCTCCAGTCGGGAAGCCGTCGTCAACTGCTGACCCACCCACCCACGAACAGCAGCTCACGCAGCCGCGGTAGGAGAGGCGACCATCGATTTGTGGGCCGAAAAGTCGAGCATGTCGCCACCGTCCTCTGCCGGACCAAAGCCCGCCGGAGACAGGTAGTAGCGCCGTGGTAAGCACCGGCGTACCCCCTATCCACCAGACCCGAGGCCTTAGTTTCCAGAATTTATTTTCCAGTCGGATCACTTTTTCTTGGCTTTGACCCTCACTTTAATATTTATTTAGTCTTGTTGTTGACTTCTCTGACCCTAGCACGTGAAGTTTGCTGTTTGGTATTGAGTGTTGGAAACTATTTTTGTGTGCTACTCTTTCTCTTAAGTGGAACCTAGTAACATTTCTGTTTGATTTTGTTTTTGTTTGTGTCTGTATCCCTAGCCTATTTTAGTATTATTAGTACTACTACTATTATTATTATTATTATTATTATTATTATTATTATTATTATTATTATTATTATTATTATTATTATTATTATTATTATTATTATTATTATTATTAGTATTATTATTGTTATTATTATAATTATTATTATAATAGTAGTAGTAGTAGTATTTAACTAATAGCTTTGCGGCTACTAATATCAAGTCAGTGTACCATTGTTTCGGTTGTTATTATAAGTAGTACTATTATTGTTTGCCTTTGTTGTGGTAGTTGACACTATTGTCAGTATTATTACTATTATCATTGTTATCGTCTTAGTATTATTGTTAGAAAAATTTTGTACGTTGTTGTTATATAGTTACGTTTTGTGTTTCCTAACCTTTTGGTGCGCTAGTACTTACTTAGTTTCATGGCTTTTCGAGTTATTATTTTGAGTTAACTGCTTGACCATTTTTTCGGTTGGGGTGGCGTCTTTGACTTCTATTGGTAGAGTTAGGGCAAGTCCTCAGGTGAGCTTTGGGTCTCGAAGGGGGAGAGTTGGGGCAAATAGATTGCGGTTTGGCACATGGAATGTAGGGACACTCACGGGAAGAACTCTAGAGTTAGTGGAGGTTTTAGAAAAATATAAGGTTAATATCGTGTGTGTGCAGGAGACGAGGTGGTCAGGCGCCAAGGCAAAAGAGATCAATGGATTCAAACTTTGGTATTCAGGGTGTGCGAGTCAACGGAATGGGGTCGGGATCTTAGTCGATAAGGAGCTTAAACAACATGTTGTAGAGGTAAAGAGAACCAATGATAGGATCATGTCTATCAAGGTTGTGGTGAAGGAGGAGACCTTCAATGTCATTTGTGCTTATGCACTGCAAGCAGTTGGATATGCAACTTAGGCGTCGCTTCTGGGAGGAGTTAGATGAGGTTATTCAGCAGATTCCCCCTAGTGAGAAACTCCTTGTAGGAGGAGACTTCAATGGACATATAGGGGCCACGTCGGATGGGTATTTTGGTGCACATGGAGGTTTCGGGTATGGAGTTAGGAATGATGGTGGCACATCGGTATTAGATTTTTCGACTGCGTATGACCTAATGGTAACCAACTCCTTCTACAACAAAAGAGAAGAGCACCTAGTTACTTTTAGAAACAGCACCGCTAAGACCCAAATAGATTACATTCTTGTTAGACGTGGCGATCGGGGTTTGTGCATGGATTGCAAGGTTTTACCAGGTGCGTGTGTGTCGACCCAACATAGGATGGTCGTTTTAGACCTTAGGATGAAGGGGTGGAAGAGGAAGAGAAGTGCACACAATTGTACCAAAATCAAGTGGTGGAATCTTAGAGGAACTTTGGGGAGTCAATTTAAGGCCAAGGTTGAGTCGGATAGCATCTGGAAAAGAGAAGGCAATGCGGACAGGGGTGGCGGATCTCATAAGAAATGCGGCAAAGGAGACCTTAGGAGTTGCAAGAGGGATAGGAAGTAGCAAGAAGGAATCCTGGTGGTGGAGTGAGGACATTCAAAACAGGGTGAAGGCTAAGAAGGTTGCCTATAAAGCCCTAATGGATAGCACTGTAGATGAGGAAAGGGTGGAGAAGCGAGAAGTCTACAAAGCGGCAAAGAAGGAGGCAAAGAAATCAGTAGCAGAAGCCAAAAGTAAAGCCTATGAGAGCTTGTACCAAAAATTGGCCACCAAGGAGGGAGAACAGGACGTGTACAGGTTGGCGAGAGCTAGGGAGAGGAAGACTAGAGACCTGGATCAAGTTCGTTGTATTAAGGATGAGGCGGGGCGAGTTCTTGTGGACGACGCGAACATCAAGAGGAGGTGGCAAGGATATTTCAAGGAGCTTTTTAACAATGTTGGAGATGTAGCCATTTCGTTAGGAGATCTTACCACATCCGAGCAATACCGTAACTACAGCTTTTGTCGTCGCGTTACGAAAGAAGAAATCAAAGGGGCCATGCGGACGATGAAGAGTGGAAAGGCAGTAGGACCAGATGAGATACCCATAGAGGTATGGAAGGGTTTGGGGGAAGAAGGTTTATTGTGGTTAGTTAGGCTTTTCAACATGATCCTCAAATCTCCAAGGATGCCGGAGGAGTGGCGGCTCAGCACATTGATTCCTCTATACAAGAACAAAGGAGATATTCAAAGCTGCAACAACTATAGAGGTATTAAGCTACTCAGTCACACCATGAAGCTATGGGAGAGAGTGATTGAGAAAAGACTAAGGAAGAGTACTCTTATCTCGGAGAACCAATTCGGTTTCATGCCAGGGAGGTCAACAACAGAAGCGATTCATCTGATTCGACGGTCTATGGAGTACTACAGAGATAGACAAAGGGACTTGCACATGGTTTTCATTGATTTGGAGAAGGCGTATGACAGGGTACCCAGAGAAGTTATGTGGAGGTGCTTGGAACCCAAGCAGTCGCCTATATCCGAGTGATTAAGGATATGTACGAGGGGGAGCAATTTTCTGTAGATATTGGGTTACATCAAGGGTCATCGTTGAGTCCCTTCTTATTCGCAACCGTTATGGATGAGCTCACTAAGACTATCCAGGGGGATGTGCCTTGGTGTATGTTGTTTGCCGACGACATTGTTTTGATAGACGAGACTAGAGAAGGTGTTAATGCCAAACTAGAACTTTGGCGGGATACACTACAGTCAAAGGGATTTAAGTTAAGTAGGACAAAGACCGAGTACTTGGAATGCAAATTTACAGGAGATGGGGTTGACTCGGATATGGAGATTAAGATTGGTACTGAAGTGGTACCGAAGAGGGATTGTTTCAAATATCTCGGTTCAATCATACAGGGCAACGGTGAGATTGATGATGACGTGACGCATCGTATCAGGACAGGGTGGCTAAAGTGGAGGAGTGCAACGGGAGTTCTATGTGACAGAAAAATCCCACTAAAACTTAAAGGTAAATTTTATTGTACAGCCATCAGGCCAGCTATGCTATATGGGGTGGAGTGTTGGCCGGTGAGGCAGGTGCATGTGCAGAAGATGCGGGTGACCGAGATGAGGATGCTTAGATGGATGTGCAACTCTACAAGAAGAGATAGAATTAGGAATGAAGTGTTGAGAGGCAAGGTGGGAGTGACCGATATTGACAACAAGATGCGAGAAACAAGGCTTAGGTGGCTTGGGCATGTGAGGAGGAGACATCGGGATGCACCGGTGAGAAGGTGTGAGAGAATTACACTTAGAGACTGTAAACGAAGAAGAGGACGCCCGAAGAAGACTTGGGGAGAGGTAATCAGGCAGGACTTGACCCTTCTAGATCTCACCGAGGACTTGGTCCTAAATAGGAAATTATGGCGTAGCAGGATTCGAGTAGAGGATCCTCGTTAGATTATGGTTGTGCATTGGCTAGTACTAGAGGTTGATTCATTTTGTTTATAGCCTGCAGCGTCTCCGTCACTTTATGTTGTTCAATTAGTGATTTCTTGTGCTAGTATGTTTACTGCTTTACTTCTCTTGCCCTTTTGATTATTCTTTATTGCTGTTTAAAAAAAAAAAAAAGGGGGGGGTTTGAAAATGTATTAAAAAAACAAAAAAAGAAAAAAAAAAAAAAAAAAGTTTTTGTGGGTCTTTCAGAAACAGTCTCTCTTCTAGGCGACTAGTAGGGGTAAGACTGCATACATCTGGACCTCCCCAGACCCCGCCCTAGGCGGGATACTTACTGGGTTGTTGTTGTTGTGTTGTTGTTGTATATGTCAGCAACAACTAAACCTATGTTACATGGAATCTTCATTTCATTTTAAGTACCCATGTTGAGTACTCAGCAATTTGATATGGTGGGATACTTGAGAGCTTCAATGCAGGCCAAAGGCATGCAACTTATTTCAAACATGCCAACTGCCACACTTTTACAAACACCCATGTTGGATACGAGTAATCAAGTCTACATAACATCTTCCTCAAAAAACCAAAAACAAATGTCTACATAATACCAAACAAGGCACCTACACTACCGAAAACATCAAAGGCCTATGAAATTACCCAACACATTATGGGATATGAAATAAAGAACAAAAACTCTACACGCAATAAAAGGCAAAGAACAATGACTAGGGGTTAAGTAGAAAAACAAACACAGATAATTAAATGGCACACATAAACTTTGTCATGAGATGAAAATTAAACCAGCAAAACTCAACCCACTTAGGAACCCTTCCTCCCAAAACAGGGACAAAAAGGAAACCCGGAAAAAAACCCAACAAAAAAAAAGGAAAGGACTTTAAATCAAACAAATTAGGCACTCAAATTCATGTATGATATATAGTTTGTTCATAATTCCTACATAATAGCCTGAAGTTTCCTGCATGGTTCAGCTAAAAATTGCTTACTCTAACAGAACAATCGTATGCTAAAAATCCCAAATTTATACAAACCACCATCAAATGGTACAAGAACAGAAGTCTCATCCTCAAAATTTTAACAAAACCCTACTTTACCCACAATTACCAGAAGCAGTATTTGGCTAAAAAGTGCCCAAAGTCTAATAACCAGACAAAAATAAGGCGAGAAATTGCAATGCATGGCTAAAATAAAACAAGGGGGAAATTAAGTATAACAAGCGGAATTGGGGTGAATAATGTAGCAATTATACTGTACACCCACTAATCAAAAATTACTAACCAAATCAAAGAAAAGTAAAACAATTATGAACAAATAGGAATTGGGCTTACCGGAAAATATAGGTTTCAAATCTCTGCCACACCCGTTTGTGGGTACCCTTAAAGCAAACCCCTTTTCTAAGAACAAAAACACATAAATCGATGGCAAATTTATCAAGGGTTTTGTTTGTGAAGAATATTTAGAAGAAGAAGGGAGAGAGATTGGAGAGAGAGAGAGGGGAAAGGAGGGCAGTTTTGTGGAGAATTGAAATTGAGTTTGTTAGTTCAAAACCAAAACTTGAGTGAGTCAGGTGAATGTGAAGTAAACTAGAGTAGTACTTCTCCACGATTTGCTGAAACTGCAACGAATGCAAATCCAAAGATCGCAACTTTAGAGACCAGACCTCACCTCACCAAACTGCCCACAGGATTTGGTCGCCTTCTCAGTCTACTTTGGGACTAGAATTACAAATGTTCAAGCCCACAAATAGGAGTATCTTTATTTTTCAGCCCCAAATTGATTTTTTTTTTAATCAAAAACTACCTTATAAAATCAACTTTTTTTCGCAACAAATCATCACCTGATACTGTTTACACCGGCCAAAAAAAATTAAACAAAGGACATCAAGTTTGAAAGAAAAGTGGCAAGTTTAGATATTTTTGTCGAGAACGGCCTCATGTGATGATTTAGAAGTTGAAGCTCGGAGTAATTATTTGGAAGAAAATTTGTATAAGGCAATTATAGCAAAGTAAAAAATTAAAACAAAAGGTTTATGAGATGGTTTTTGACAATTTTTTTATTTTTCTAATGACACTTCATGGCCATATTGGCATTTTAAAAAAAAAAAAAAGCAATAGGCACAATAAAGTATTTTTTAGATTCCGGCCACATTTGTTGTGTTGGTGGTTTAGTATTAGAGAGAGAACTGAATGAGTGATAAGGTTAACTTGGCTCTTTTACATATACCATAACCATAAATACGACATTATTACTCTGTTAGGGTAAAAACGATAGATGTTCCAACATACAAAGGACCTCATTACGAAATATACTCATAGAAAATAATGGGGATAGTTTGAGCAATAGGTATCTCTTTTCCCGGCTTCGACAGTTCATCCGCCCTTGTAGAATTTTTCCAAACACAATTTTGATGGTCCATTACTTTCTTAGACCTCCACCCGGTCGTAGCGGTTTAGGACAAAATTGCTCTAGATTTCAAACACAAATAATAAAAGACTCTTTAAGTCTGTTTGTCATAGTCTCTAAAAAGATCTTATACAAGAAATTGCATAAAATTGTTGGGTTAAAACACGTGTTACTCTCCTCGATTTTTTTCTTCTTAAATTGAAAGAAAACCACCATCTTTAAAGATAATAAGAGTCGATCACAAATTATTACTCGAACAAATGCAAAACTACCGAAAGAGACACTGCGCTATCCACCCCAAACTCGTTACTCTCCCCAGTTTATTGTTTTTTTTTATTTTGTTTTTAAAGCTCCTGGTAGTTGTACACAGTACATTGTTTTAATCGTGGCTACTGACAGTGGATACTGCTATCTATCTGCAATGAGCCTGGCAGGCTCAAACTCAATGTCTCTGTCCGTGACTCCACTCTCAGCCTCCGGCCTCCTTTCTTCTGCTCTCGGCCCTCCTTCCAACCGCAACTGGTTCTGGCAATGGCAGCACCCAACTGCTTATGCTCTCTCTCTTCCTTTCTCTCTCCACTTGTCATCCTACTGCTTCTGCTTCTCCAGTAAGCCCAACCGGCATAAAAACTCCACAACCAAGGTGACAGCAGTGACACTCACACCGCCCCACAAAACTATTCAGGTCATTTTCTACCTATTTCCTTTGTTCATTAGGATATACTCATGTACTTTTGATTGTAATTAGTTTATATTGGCCTTTTGTGATACATTCAGTTCCTCTTGCATAATTGTTTTCAAAGATTCAATTTTTATGACTTGTATGAATTTGACTACAATGGTTTTACCTGATTTTATCTTAGATATTTTGGAGTTTAATAATGTAGTTGTCATTTGCAGTTTCTATTTCATAAAATCAGTTTAAATTGCTTAATTAAGCTTGCCATTGTTGATTTGAGTGTAATTCAGTATGTTGGGTTTAATTCTATATCTTTTGCTCTAAATAATTATCCTGCTGTATAACTAATTTGGAATCCACCAATGATTTGGAGTAGTGGAGTGTTTTGTTCTTGGGGCAAATGTTGATGATTCAAAGTAATTGTTAGATTAATGTTCATTAGCTCAATCATGTTTCTAAATCATATTCCTCACATAGGCCAATGTTCATAATGAGAAGGATGTTCTTCCACACATACAAACCCTACGAAGTTTCCCGGTGGAGGAGCTTTACTCAAAAGTTGTCATGGTGCGGTTTGATTCTTCCCTCCTCATTCAGCAACAGATGGACGGACACTCTCCGGTAACTAGCAGTAGCAGTGCATTCTTCACCATTAAGTATTTATATAATGCTGGAGCTAGAGTAATTTTGACAAGTGGCTGGAATGTCAAACACGATTCCAAGACTTTGTCAGTTTACGATGTTGCAGGTGTACCCCTTGTCAGTAGCTTTTCATTGATTCTCATTGTTTGTCACACTGTGATTTTCTATTCCGTACTATTTATAAAGCGTTTCTATGAAGAGTCCCTAAACTATTTTCTGTTTTCTGTTTTTTTTTTTCCCTAAGAACTTTTGTCATCAGTTCTCCAACTCAAAATTGTGCCATGTAAAAGCATTTCTGAGCTTCAACATTTAAGGATGGCAAAACTTGCGGACTCAGATATCCTCCTCTTCCAAAAT
Source organism: Tetragonia tetragonoides (assembly GCA_038025085.1). Classification (NCBI taxonomy): domain Eukaryota; kingdom Viridiplantae; phylum Streptophyta; class Magnoliopsida; order Caryophyllales; family Aizoaceae; genus Tetragonia; species Tetragonia tetragonoides. The sequence goes on along the minus strand of CM076151.1, from coordinate 40,026,630 downwards.
CTGTCTTTATACAAAGAGGAACGTGCCAATGATTCAGATTTTTCAGGAAAATTGGCCTTTAGGATAGATATCTTTGTTGATGACTCATTTTCATCGGCTCACAAGATTCTTGCTTCAACTGTTGGGATAACTCAGTTTTGTACTGCGTCTCTTGCTGGCTTTTATTTTGAAGAGAGTCTATGTAAGTTGAGGAAGATTACTGAATGCAACAAGAGTCCGTATGTAGCAGTGGTATGCCCTTGATGCTGTTGTCTATCAGTTATAGTTAAAAAATGCATTCTACATGTTAATGATATTCAAAAGCATTTTTTCTTATTGTCTATCAATTCATAGTCTGGTCATTAATGTGTAAATCTATTGTGTAGATTGGTGGGAGCAGTATCGTCGATAAAGCAGCAGCTTTGAACTTTTTAGCTTCTAAATGTGATGGCCTGGTTTTTGTTGGGATGATGGCATTTCAAATAATGCATGCCCTTGGAGTGCCTGTTCCTTCCAATTTGGTTGAGCCTGGAGTAGCTAAAGAAGCTTTAGACATAGTGCAGCATGCTAAATATAGAAACATACCTATTCTATTACCTAAAGATTTCTGGTGCAGGCATAATCATTGCCAGATGCCCTTGGAAGCATTTCCTGCACATGAGATCGTAGATGGTAGGTCTGAACATCTCTAATTTCATCCAACAAATCCAAGCTAAGATCTAACTCTTACCTTTGTTATTTAGGTTGGGAACCTGTTGGTCTAGGCCCAGGTTCATTGGATGATATTACATCTCTTCTTTCCAGATGTAAGGTGAGGTAGAGGTATGCTGCTTAATACCTTCTCTTAAAATAAGATTGAGAATACGGTGTTCAGCTGGTTAAAAAACTATAATACCTCGAGGTGTCATCACCACTTGCATTTGACCTTGGTCTTGATAGAGGCATTATTTTACCTTATAATAAAAAATATTATTTTCTGTCGCCTTCAAGGTTACTTGGCAGTTGGAGATTCTATCTGCTTCATCAGTACTAATGTTGGAAGTAATTTATATTTAGCTAGTTCAAAAGAGTAGAAAGGCCCCTTTCAACTGATGAGATACTAATTTCAGTACCTGTGAAAAAAGAAAAAAAGGAAGAAGAAGAAGGAGAATGATTGGCGTTATAGTCCCATTTTCCCTTGCTAAGTGAATTTTTGGCAAATTTTGCATTGGCTTATAGTATTTGATTATATTCTTGACCTATTTGCTATCAATTCTTACCCTTGATATGAAACATCCTTTTGTCAATGGCTGTAGATGTGGAAGATCCACATCCATGAATATTTGTTTCCTTTTGTAACTGGTTGTAGATGTGGAAGATCCACATCCATGAATATTTGTTTGTTTGATTGGACATGGAAACTGATTGTCAGACACTACTGAGCCATGTAAAATACCACTTATGCATTGCTTTCTTTTACCATTTGCAGAAGATTATGTGGATAGGTCCATTGAAATTCAAACAGTTAGAACAGAATACTGATGGAGCATCTCAACTGGCACTTATGCTTGATGCTCTAAGCCAAAGAGATTGTGATATAACAGTCGTTGGGCATATGGCATGTCAAATAGCTATGAGGACATTGGGATCTGCGTCAGAATATGATATGATTGAAAATGCCTCAGTTGTTTGGGAATATCTGAAAGGAAGAAAGCTTCCTGGACTTATGGCCTTAGATAGAGTATGTTTCTTTTAACCCTTTCTGTGATCTGTTTTCATTTCGGGTCAAACGGAAACAGCCTCTCTGTGAGACTCTCACAGGGGTAAGGCTGCGTACAACCGACCCCTCCTCACCCCGCCTAGGTGGGAGCCTCTTTGGAGGCACTGGGGTAATGTTGATGTTGTGATCTGTTTTCATATTCCGATTGTGATCTTACTAGTTTGACCATCTACTGAAGTACCCAAAGTATTTTTAAATAAACAGTCGGGTTCGTAACCTGTGCTCTGTCATTTACCAAATGTGAAATACTGGATGCCAACCCATATGAGTCATATGACCTGTACACTGTAAAGATGTCTTGGTCCACTTTGGTCTGAATATATAATCCGTCTTGAGTATCATTTGAGTTCTTCTGAATACTAGACTTCGCAAAAAGTTTTGTGGTTTACACCTTTTTGATTGGCAGGTTAAAACTATTAGGACAAGTAAAAGTGAGATTAGTGTTTAGTTAACTACCCAAATATCTATTGAAAATTTTAACATCTTGAAGATAAAAACTGGAAACTAAAATGATGGTAACAACTAAGACTTATTTTTTCACAATGAAGTAATGAAATAATGACTGGCATGCGACATTAACCTGGTTCATTTCATTCTACAGTTCAAATTTCTGAGTTTTAGTGATCTGTGAAAAGTTTAGCTTTTGGTTTTTGGTGAAGAAACAAATAAGCAAAAAAGACTTCTGCCATCAGATTTCGTCTCTATGACCAGTCAATGAGACCACTAACACATCCTTCATGGACCATGGAGTATGTGATATGTGATTTCCATTAACTGTAACTTTATCCCTCTCCATTGTATTTTTGAATTCGGAACAGTGGTACCATTAACTGAATTTTACCAAGAGAAGAAAGGAGCCTCTTGTTTGCCATGTTCCTGAATAGTAAGTGAAAGTAATGGGTTCATTGCCTAGTTGGCTGTCATGTTTGTCTTGATCTTTGTCTTATTCTAGTGGCTCTCTTGTCCATTGTCAATAAAGTTGAAGGAGTCAGTATCAGGCACTTTTTTTTTAGCATTGTTTTATAATAGTCTTAATTAATTGTCTCGCTTAACTCCCTGTTTGTTCTCTGTTCTGATGTAAAAGGCCAGTCATCTTGCTGGACTAGGATAGGTCATAGGCTCTCCTAATGCTGAAGCCAGTCTGCACAGAGCATATTCTTGTAGCGCCTGTCTCCCAGAGAGTCACTTTGCTTTGCAGCACAATATCCCGAACACATCCTTGCTTGAGGTGGTACTTAGATGTCCACTCAGCCTACAGAGAAGCCTGGTGACTACCAATCTATCATGCAGTCTCCACAGCCACTTCAACATCATCATCCTATTCCATTTCCAGCACAAGATTCCTTTTAGCCTTCCTTCATCCTTTTGTCTGCAAATCTGTTTCTAGTTTACCCAGCACATTGACCTACCATTCTCATTAACACCCCAGAAAAAAGGTCCTATACAATTTCTCGATCTCACAGATAACTTTTCTGGGGAGGACAAAGATGCCTTCCAATAAGCATGCATGCCGGACACCACACTATTCAACAACTGTAACTTGCCAGCGTAGGAGATGAGTTGATTGGCCCAGAACTGGAGTTTTTGCTTGATTTTAACATCAAGGGGTCTACACTTATTCACAGAGAGCCTTGCTGCACTCAAAAGGTCTCCCAGGTATCTAAAGGGAAGTGTACCCTCTATATACCCAGTAGCATCTAGCATTCAAAATCTCAAGCTTATTCTTTTGTGACAGCCCTCCAAAGTATAGTACACATCACTTTTTTGGGGGAAAGCTTGCAAACCGGAAATATCTTCAAACTGTTTACGACAGTCCACAACTAGTCCCTTGTCTCCCCTTGTGAAGATTAACAAGTCATCTGCAAATGATAGCTCATGCAGGTCTACCCTTGCACATATGGGGTGGCTCTTGAATCTCCTCTCCTTATTTTTTTCTTGAGGAATGCGGTATAATATTCCATGGCTAGGACAAAAAGATAAGGGAAATGGAATCCCCTTGTCTTAGTCCTGTCCCACTCTCAAAATAACCATGGAGAGTACCATTCAAGCAGACAGAAAACTTTGCACTGCTTATACAAGTAGACACCCATTTGAAGAATCTGAGGGAAACCATAACTTCTCATCACAAACAAGAAATTTCCAACTCACAATGTCATATGCTTTTTTGATATCAACCTTCAACACCGCCCCAAGGAAGATGTTTTTCCTCCCATAATTTTCTCATGAGCCATGGCCACGTTCTCAAAAATACTCTTTATTTTTGACAATGGCAATTTGCTCCTTGCTAATATCTTATTCTGTTAGCAAGGACTTTAGTGAGTCTTGCAAACTATACTGAAGCAGGAGATGGATTAAATTCAGTGACACTTTGGGGGCTGTCATTTTTGAGGACCATGGTGAGGAGTGTGGCATTTACCTGCTGGGAAAAATGATCAGTCTGATTTTTCCGCTACAACAGCACAAAAGCTATCACCAACATTGTCCAAAAAGACTTTGAAGAAAGCAGAAGTGTAGCCATCTAACCCTGTGGGCTTGTTATCATCAATGGAAAGGAGAGCAGCTTTTATCTCATCATAGGTGACCAAAGCACTCAGAGGGATGCCTCATCCTGAGATACCATGATTAATCATGCCAACAGATGGTTTTTCCACAATAGCTCAGTATAGTACTCTATAAAAGCAGATGGAACATCAGCACCCTCTCGAAGTTAACCATGCACATCTTGAATAGTTACAACCCTGTTTCTTTCATATCTACCCTTAACCATAGCATGAAAATATTCTGTGTATTCATCTTTAAGCTTCAAGTCATGGATTTGGCGGCTTTGGCTCTTTGCTTTTATGCCTTAAGCTCAGCCTGCTCATACAACAAGAATTGTTGATAAGTTTCTTTTCAGTATCAATAAGCTCAGCGTTTCTAGCATCATCCTGCAGCTTCGGCTGGACAGCGGACAACTTACCTTGCATTGCTGTACCCTATAAGATACTCATGAATTTGTTTCTATGCAGCCCTTTAAAACGAGGCTTGATCAAGATGTTGTAGATGTATAAGTCTGTCATCTTTAAGATTTTGGATGTATCCTTTGGCAACATAAATTAGTCACCACAATAAATATTCTGGCAGAATAGTGTCAATCATGGAAAATCTGACTTTTGGAAATTGTATTCATACTCAATGTGAAGGCTTATCAGTCCATGAGTGATAGAAGTTCACCCATCAGTCTGGCATCTTTGTTGGTAATGACAGAAATTATTCAGTCCACTGCGTTAAATTTATGCCTAATGCTTTTCAAGCCAAACATTCAATGAGGTGTCAAAAGTAATGTAGAGCAAAGTCGAGAACAATAAAATGATGCTTAAAAGCACTTCAGTTTCTGTAATTACCTTTCACATTTTAAATGTTGTTAACTTGTTTAATGCTTCTCCAAGATCTGTAGACATTCCTACATATTTTTGTCCGTATAGGATATGTTGTTAATTAGTTGTGGCAACGGACTGCAATGTTTTTAATGAAATAAACCTGAAACGGTGAGCTTCGAACGATCACCACTCAGCAAAAGACATTGACGCTTAACAGTATTGTCAAGTAACTTTGCCGTAGGCGATTGATTTGTGCAGGCATACCCATTTACAATAGACTGGAAGACGATTTTCTCGGATCCCTCTCAACCTTTGGCAGTCGATATTGGAAGTGGTATATTCTTCACGTCCACTCTGATGATAGACCTATATAGTTTTTGTCGTATTGTTTCCTGACAGCAATGTGATTGCAGGAAATGGTTTATTTTTAATGGGAATGGCTACGATGATGAATGACTTAAATTTTCTTGGGTTAGAGATCAATGATAAGGTTAGTTTGTTTCCTGACTTCTTTTTGAATCTCTATCTTGTCTGTTTGCTTCATGATTTGCCAGTTCCACAATTTTGACACTGACTTATTTTCAGCTTGTACCTCGCTGTCTGGATGCTGTACATCAAGCAGGACTCAAGAATCTGTAGGTGCCTAATTCTTCTTCTTAGTGAAATGATCAATTATGGGCCTGAGTGAATTTCTTATTTAACTGAACTTGTGCACTGCTTCTCTCTGAAAATACAAAATTTCATGTTAGGATCTTTTTTCTTTGTTTGGTCTAATCTCATGTTCTTCATATTTGATGTCTATACTTGTGGGAGTAATCATGTATAATTATTCAATATCAGTTGTTTCTTAAATTTATGATTATCTAAGATGCTTGCTGTGGTGTGATTGAGTGGCTACACTTAAGGCATAAACCTTCCATGCAACCTACAGGTATAAGGAGGGCCAAAATTAGTGTGATCCATATATGAGAAACTTTTGAATTTGGAAGATATAAAGGCGGTGACCTAGCAATTGTAACTTTACGATCATGGCTGTTAGATATTGAATTTCGTCATAAAAGAGACATCCATTTGTGCGTGATAGGCCCAAATTTTGCTGATGGTGATTGCAAACCAGTGATGGCTTGACTGCATCCACTATTTTTTCCTGCCTTTTGTACTTCAAGCTGAGATTTATACTACTTAATGCATCTTTTATGTCTTTAACTCTTTTTCTCAAACCATCAGATGAAGTTTCTGTTGTCTTTCCTGCGCCAGGCACTTTATTACAACAAATGCCACATCAACATTTCGCGCCATAGTTTCCAGTTATCCAGGACCATTAATTCTTGTCTCTATTCAGGTAGAACTTGCATATATATACTCTTCATTATCAGTCTGTTGCACTTGCTATGGTTTTAGTCATGAGGCCCTTTTTTAGCCATTCTAGTTTACTGTTAATCTCTGCAATTTATTTCTCTGTATTTGAGTAAATTAGGAAAGGTGTTGCTTCTTTGCTAACCATAGCTGAGCTTTTTGCTATGAGCTTATTTGTTCAGCTAATACAGTGTGCACTCTCCTTTGCAATGTGTTCTATTGTTCCTTCAGGCCTTCTACCCTTTCCTAAATGTGTCCCGTGCTATAACCAATCAGACCATATGAGATGTGCCCATTAATCGGAAAGAGGAGAAGAATTAGCTGTTTACTACCTCCTCTTACTAGGTTTTACCACCTTGGATCAGTTCAACGATTCCCACTTGGAAGATAAGAGTGGTCTTCGTCAATTTTTAATGTATGAGTGAAAGAAGAGGGTGGAGAGGTCCTGCAGGAATTGGCCTTTTCCATAAACTATGATGGTAAGAAGAAGGGGTATGGAGGATAGGATGGGTAAGAAAAATGTTCTCAGTTGGCATGTTCAGGGACTTGGTGACGTCATTAATCTGCATTTTCCTTTTGCAAAGAGATTTTGGTTATGATTGTTTGGGATCTTGGGGTTGGTCCAGAACTATAGAGGCTTAAGTGGAGATGTTCATGAAAGAGGTACTTCTTGTTTTGATTGTTTGTTCAGCATGATACCACCTTTGTAACTTTGATTTTTTAATAAATAAGATTATTTTTCTATGAAAACAAATACCCAGGATATTTCTTTCTTCTGATTTCTCACCAGGCCCCTCCCTTGTGCTTCTAACCACTGCTTAGGAAGAGAACTCTCTTTGTATAGTAGTGTTTTGTTAATCTTTGTTGAACTGTCATATACTCCATATAGAAGCCTACAAGGGTCATACTCTGACGGTCTGACCAATGGCTGTGTTTTTCCTTTCCCTTCAGTGTCCTAACCCTGATTTCAATGAACCTGATCATCGATGGAGGATGGTCCAAAGGTCGCTAATCGAAGCCATAGCTGACTTACTTGCTTTAAAAGGAAAGGTACAACAAAGAGCACCTTATGTTTGATTGTTTTATCCATTTTCAATTCTGTCCCTCCAGTTTGTGGTGCATTATTCTTAGTACTGAGTATGGTCGTGCCATCACTAGCACTACAGCTTCGATATACGTAGATTAGTAACCTATGTGCTCCACTTTTCAACCTCTTAGATCACACAGGGTGACATGGATTGTGGCACCCTACCCCCCTTTTTAACTTTTGCGATCTGTTCATGAGTACACTGTACGACTAGAGGTTCGTCTATGTTTTTCAAAGTGTTACTTGTTCATTGACTACCCTTTTTTTTTCTTTTTGCGCTCTTCGAATTTCAGGTCTTCCTTCAATCAGATGTTGAAGAGGTTGCAGTGAGAATGAGGAAGCAATTCTTAGAAGAAGGAAAGGGGAAGCTTGCAATTCTACAAGATGAAGGTGATGGTGCATTTTCCTCCACAGGATGGCTGAAAGAGAACCCATTTGGAGTTCAATCTGACTGGGAACGACATGTCGTTGCCCGTGGGGCTCCCATGTACAGATTGATGCTCTCCAAAACATAAACCATTGCAGATAAAACAAACACATAGGAATTTTGTTTTTGCCCCATTTTCTTCTTGGCCTGTAGAAAAATGTCAGAAATTATTAAGAAAATGTGGGTTTTAATAGTAATTTAATTCTGAAGAAATTTCGAAAATTTGGTAGTAATAAATAAATAAATAAATAAAGAAAAAGGATGGCAAATAGCAGAATGATTCTTGCCTCAAAGCAAGTCAGAATGAGTATTTCCCATCCTCTTTAATTCGAAATCTGTTCATCCTTTGTGAGGATTATATCTATTTTTACAACTTTTTTTGCCATATGATGTTGAAACATTTCTGCCAGGAAAAAAAAGAAAGATATTGTTGAAATATACTGTATAAGCTTAAATTGAAAAAAAGAGATATAGGTGACGAAAGTGTATTCATTGAGTGACAAATATAATTTTCTTTTTTTTGTAATGGGAGTTTGTCTTTTCTTTTAAAGCATCATAAATAGATAAAAAAAAAATTATTAAGACAAGTTATGTCCATTTTATTATAGATAAACAAGTTGCAAGGAATATAGTTAATCCATCTCATTCATAAATTACCTGAATAATAGTTTTTTTTTGTGGTTGAGAAAAACTGAATAATAGATGTTAGCTTAATCTATCATCATGCTTGTATGAGAGACCTCACCTTGAAACCGGCTCATACGAGATTTTGTGTAGAATGTTATATCTCATTAATTACACAAAATGAGCAAATTATCAATAAAAAAAAAGAGAAAACATGAGAAGAGTTGTCTTATTTATTGTTTGGTTACTGTGAAATCGATCGATTGACTGTCAGTAAGCCCACTACTTATTTAACTATTTAACCTACTCAATTCTTTATATTATTTTCAGTTCTTCATTATATCGATCTTATAGTATCTTGTGAAACAGTCTGTCGGCCAATAAGACAAGTTGTATTAAAGTTTTTCCAATATAATATGATGCTATTTACTAAATGTCATTGGGTGCTAAAATTGTCACTATCTGCTTAACTTTGATAGTGATGCATTTAGTATACAAACAAAGAAATATAGTACGAGAGGAGTGAGGAGCTTTGAGTAATTTCAGGGTTTTGTTTCTACGATAAAATTCCTTGACATGCTCAAGTACTCGACCACATCCTCTGTGGTGCTCAACCCAAATTAAAATATCTAATACAGAAATGTCTCTAGTCGAGTAAAATAAGGCATAAAAAGCAAAGCAAGTGCTGCGATTTTTTGAGGAGAACTGATTATAATAACATTAAGAAGTTGATGCTCTTTGCGAACAGTAATTAAAAGTCACTACTAACAATCACATGACCTTATTTGGCAATTAGCGGATAGCGAATTGCATTAGCAGATTTGACTAGAAAATTGTATTAGTAGATTTGATCAGAGAATTGTATTAGTTGATTTGTATAAATGTATTTGGTAAATTAGTTGATTTACATAAATGTGAATACTCATGTCCTTTATTTAATAAATTAGAATCTTCTAACTTCGTTTTTGAAATTAGCGGTTTCAATCCAATCCGCTAATTGAATCCGGTATTACCCAAACACTTTGAATTAGCGAATTTTTTAGTCAAATCCTCTCAAGTAATCCAATCTGCTAATTTTGAACAATCCACTGATTACCAACACAGACTATTTTTTTATTTTTTTTATTTTGGTAATTAAAAAAATTATATTAATCACCAGTAGAAAAGTTTACAGCATAGACAAATACCAGGCCTCTCATAAACGAAACCATACAACTCAATGGGACTCGCTTTACAGAAATAGCAAAAGACTAACCGGGTACGTGCTCACCTTCTAGGAAGGGTATCACGTCCAAGCAAAGCCTATTACTATAGCTAATATTTAAAGAACAAAAATAGATTTAGCTGAAACCAGTCCGGTGCAATTTTGTCCAACCAAATGGATAGTTAAGTGTTATAAGAAAATTAAATATATACGAGTGTATATTCGTGAAACACAAAATCTTGTAAACTCTACATTTTTAAATAGTGATCATATTTTACTATGAGGTGGTCTCACTCAAAACTTGCTCCTGTAGAAATTATATGCTCAACTCACTCATCTTCTCTCTTTTCTGTACAAAGTGGTTAGTTATTTTTCATATAGTTTGTACAAGTTGTGTTATGTCAGCATAAGATTGTTACATATTGTTAAAAGTTAGATTAGCTCTCATATACTTTTGTATATAAGTCACTTGCTGCTATCATTAGTTCACCAATTCTTTCATTCACAATTAATAATAAACTTCACTATTATTTATCATATTTTATCTCTCTAGTTTTTAGTATGGACTTTTTTTTTTTTTGAACAACAAAATAATCATTTTATTAGGCAATAATATGCTCCTTTATGATTTATGCTTGGATTTCTAACCAAAATCATATAGGTAGTACAGGTTATATCATGTTACGGTTTGAAAATATTATTTAACCCGACCCTAATTTATTGAGAGAAAGTTGAACCGAAGAATTTCATCGGCCGAAGGTCCACCCTTTTGTAAAGTTTGGTGAAAAAATAATAAATAATTATTGATATGTTTTACATGGACCCCTAATTGATTTGAAATTCAACTCGAACTTAACTTGTTGACAAGAATTGTCTGCCTTACTTAATAGCTAGTAATTATATTTTATTTTTTTAAGAAAGTGGAGTACTAATTAAACTCGTGTTATTATTTTCAAAAAAGTCATTGTTAACAAAATCACCTATTAAAAATTCAAAATTATTTTGATATTCCGCTAAAAAAAATTAATTTTGATATTTGCTTAGAGATAATATTGTTTGCTTATGGTGTTGTAGTTTTTCATCGACCATAGCATGGAGACGAAGTAAATAAATAAATCTTAAATACTCAACAATGAAATAGCAGTCGTGGTTTTCTTAAACAAGTTTTAGTGACATGAAATATATAAAATAATTTTTTTAGTGCTGAAAGAATAATAAATGATGACGATGAGTCGATGATTATAAGTAATACGCTAATTTTTTCTCAAAAGAAATGCGGTAAAAATATTATGTTCATTTGACATATATAAGATGTGTCATTTAGCCACGTTGTTCAATTTATCCATAAAAAACTAAAAATAAAATAAAAAGGGAACAAAAAAGGGGTGAGGATGCTATTTTACATGATTTAGTATTTTGACTATGTCCATATTTGTGTTGTGGTTTTCGATTGTTATCTGTTTTCAAAGCACATAGCCTCCTTTTTTTCTTTCAACCAAACAAAATCTGCGCACTTCCCATGAATTAGTACTTCACATGATGAACAAAACGAGCACTAAGATTACCAAATTAAAATGTAAAAGCTACATAACAGGGATTCGCTGCCTCCCCCCTTTTTCAAAATATTAACATCACTTGGCGATTTCTTGCCATGAATGCCATCATATACATATTTTCTAAGATACACTATAATATAATACTCCCTTCGGTCTATAGAAATCTTTATACTTTCTTTTTCGGTTTGGCTCATGGAAATCTTTACGTTTCTTTATATGGTATTGCTTTTCAGGTCATTTTCTATTTTGCCCCTTCTTACTTCTCACCCCATGTGATCATGTTCCCTTAGTCACACTCTCTCTCCTCCCTTTCCCACCAAAATCCTATCCACCCACTCTCTAATTGTCCCCACCACAAATACATTTTCTCTCTCTTAAACCCACAACACCCATGTGCTCTTCCAAGGGCATACTTGGAACATTTGTGCCCAAATGATTTTTCCTTGATCTTTGTGTCATTCTCAAGTGTAAAGATTTCCGCGGACCAGAGGGAGTAACAAAGAGATCCATCAAAAAGATCCCTCAGACAGAGACACAGAAACATGCAGAGTTTGAAGATGCGACTTTTAACTGTACATAATATAATTTATGCCAAATAATCATTGATAAATGAAAAAAAAGGTATTGAGGGTCATCTAAAAAGATTAATAAAAACAAAGGTACGTGTACCAAACAAGCATACAAAACAATTCTCCACCAAGTAATAATATTTAAATGGAAAAAATGAAAGAAAAAGAAGAAAAGAATAGGAAAATTAGTTTAACCACCCTTTCAAATGATGCTCTTGCATTTGTGCTTGTAGCTGGTGCTAGGCCATTACCCCAGATGAACCAAGATGCAAGCTTTTCCTTCAAAACAGATGTTGCAATGAACACCCTTTGTCAAAAGAAATTCAATAACACCCAAGAAATGTAGATTGATAACACACTCACAACATCGAAAATTTACCATTAATGTAATTTGTAAAAGAAAAAAAAAACATGTGTAATCAAATAGTTGCTGCAATATGTTTAATAATGAACCATTGTTTTGACAAGATCACTATACAAAACACCCTGTACAGGTACAGATAATGCACGTTCTTTTTTTGTGACAGACATATAACGGGCTTGGAAACCTGCTTCTGTGGGGTCGGGGGGGGGGGGGCGAGGGGAAACCCAACCCTGCAAGGAACCCCACCGATTTGAACAAGGCCCAATTGTTGAAGCATTTCCATCTCAACTTGGGGGATTCGCATTCAAACCCATGACCTCCAATATGAAAGGTGACGAGATAGGCATTGAGGCACTACTTCTTTACTTATAAATTTATAATGCACACATTCCAATGGTCAAGCCAAGTTCTCATTGTTTTGTTCTGAAGCAAAGATGTCCCCTGTCCATCTTGTCTTATGTCAATCAGATATTCCCAACAAATACGTATATGCTTAGATCGAAGGAAACAATATTAGACAAGCCAACTTCTTCCAAATTCATCATTTGAAGGGAGCTAGACTACTCACTATCACTTTGTTGTAATTTCTCCAAAAATTCTTTGAAGCTCATACTCTTCATCATAAATGATCACTTGCCTGAAATAATCTGGCCAATAAGGAAACCTATTCTAGTGAGACAAGAATGAGGGCAATTTAAGCCACTTCCATTTCTAATCTAACTATTAATAGATCATCTCCTCCTTGAGTGCCTTGACATTGGGATCTTTAATACAACCACATAGAATACCCAACAATTATCTACTATCGGAATGCATAAGTATATCCGTCCTGGCATTCCCCATTAGAAGATCCATACGAGAATTTTTAAATCCTCTTTGAGGTCAACAGTCTCAACACAGAAGTGCAATTTGCATGTGAAATTGTGAATAACAATATGTATTGTGAATCAATTGATAGTTGGGGGGATAAGTATATCAAAGAGACATAATGCACCAAAATTTCAGAATCAATTAAAATAAGCAATTATAAAAAAAAAAATCAACAAAAATAACCTGAAGAACCCCTTGCACTTTGGAGAACAGCAAAGAGTTGTTTCCGTCCTTCTCTAGTGTATGCAACCCTATTTTTCACATTGTCTCCACTTGCCATCTTCTGGTAGGGGGAGGAAAAAACAACATTACTTTCATATACAAAGTGCCAGGACTGGAAAAATCATTCAAATGGATGTACTCAACTGCAAAAAGTAATGATGCCATGTTTAACTTTGGATGAACTTCCAAAGCTTTGACACACGGCAAGGGATATGCAACCTCTCCGCCCTGCTGTGATAGAATCCTTGAAATGTCGAGGGACTCAATTTCTACACAGGGATAAAAATACTCGGGAGGGATGGGGGGAAGAAAGATATACATATGTGAGAAAAGTGGAAGCTATAGCAGCTAAATGGACAGCCCACAACAAGTAAACAAACTCTTCCAACATGATTTATTTATTGCTTACAAAGAAAAAAAGAAAGGATACAGGGCAGCAAACATTGCCCGTTTCCTATAGCAATTGTTCTGGTGAAATAGAACATATGTGATTCCAATAAACCAGCATCCAACTTAAGAAACACAAAAAGGGTAAGTAAAAAGCATGTAAAGCACAATCAATATATATGTCCGATGTGATATATGCTAAACAAGATTGGTAATCACAGAGTTAGGTACTTCTAATCGGTCAGTTCAATACTTGTATGGTAGCAGCTGAGTTTGCTTCTTTGGTCATGTCATTAGTTTTGAGGGCCTGCAAGTTTTCTGTGCCTCTGCTCACCTTGATCCATGTTTGTTGCACTGGCCACAGATTACTTTTTGTAAAGGGCCTTCATCGTCTTGGAAGTGGGAAGGGTTTTTTCAAGAGGTTTATGTCACAGGATACTAGGTCGCAAAATTCAACATAAACGAGCAGCAAAATCTGACATGCAAATCCTGCACTGTTTCCAAAAGATTCAATACTCTTTGGCTTCGGAAAAAGTGGACTAAATAAACATAGCTCATAAATCTGTCTGAACTTCTTATTTATTGTGAAATTGTCGATGGTCGTCGCTCTTTGGATCAAGGGTCAACCAGAAACAACCTCTTTGTTTTCACAGGGATAAGATTGTCTACCCCTATCCCCCTTTGCCCCACTTGGGGGGGAGCCTCTGTGAAGGCATTGGGATAACGTGATATTGACGTGTTGATGTAAATATATTAGAAAAAGAAGATTGAAGAAAATTTCCCATTGGCTACATTATATAGAGTTACACCACCTTGTAGCACAAAACCTTTTGTGTAGGTTGTTTGGCATAGTTGGGGTGGGTTTGCCTCACTACCGTTTTGGAGTTTATACAAGCTGTGTATTGGGGGTTTCGGAAGGAGGAAGGAGAAATATATGCTATCGCAGAATGCCATATTTGCAGTGTTGTGGGGCCTTTGGTTGGGGAGAAATGTGCGGGCTTTTCCCGAGATTACACTACCTCCTGATTCGATTTTGGATAGGGTCACTTACTTTACTTGGGCTCTATGTAACCCAGGGAAGCACGGGCCTTTAGGAGTTAGTATTTATGAGATTCAAAGACAATGGGCTGATTTGTATATAGCTTTCGTAAGTCCTCTACTTCTGTAATTCTGCATTCTTAAGAAAAAAAAGCTTTCTTTATCTATAAAAAAATATAGACTAACACCATCTCAGCAGCTCAGCTATGGTGGACACTTGACATTTACTGATACTTGAAGAATTTTGGGTGGTATTATAACAATGCCTCACAGATTCAATTTCTCATTCTTTTCTAACCATAAATATAAATTTAATAATATTGTGAGCAGCATGGAAATCATTTCATCCTAACAATTGGAGAAAATGATGATAAATCATGCTCTCATGCAAGATGGGTTCTAAACCCAACGTACTTTGATAGTAGCTAGAAGCAAAATTTTGACTGTAATTTTAGTCAGGGGTTCAGTGTACCAATTTTTTTTTTAATTTACTACAAAGAAACACAAAACTTGTGTGGACCTGTCCACCATGGTCCAAGGGACTAAATCTTTTTAAAATTACCCTCCATGTCCCAAAATATTTGCACTAGTGTCCTTGGTTCATGGTGGACCAATTTTTAAAGACAGACTCCAAGAAAATAATGAATATGCTACCAAGCATTAATTAACAAAGGAAAGGAGGAAGGCCAATTAAATTTTAGTGACAATATAGATATATAGTAGGGCTTGAGAAGCAAAAAAAAAGTATTAAAAGTCATCTAACCAGCTGGGTCAAAAAAATTAGCTTGCATAGACACTCTATTAGGATTTAGTATCACTCGTGTTTTCCAAACTTGAAGAGCACCGTCCTTTGATAAGGTGGCAACCAACTGCAATGCTGGGAGCCAAGCAATTGATGTAATAGGCTTAGAACCCACTTGCGTTCTGTAATCACAATTGACATATCATTTATACATTGCAGATATGACATGACATGATTTTCCAAATACTAACAAAGCAGGTACTTCCCACAAATAATATATAGCTTTGATGTAAATAGAAACAAAGGGATGCAAGACACATTCATGAAGGGAAGATATCATCATATTCATTTTATTTTTTTAGATAAAGAAAAAGCATATTAATAAGATATCAAATGTACAACAAACAAATAATATATCATATCAGCAAACCCCAATATGGTTGTAAGATGAACCGTCGATAAAAGATCTACCACCCAAAGAAAAAAGAAAAAAAGAATAGTGTCTTACATTCCAATCATATTTGGTCTCTCTGTAGACACATCCCATGCCAAGAGTGTACCCCGCCGATCGCCAACAAAAATCCATTCTAATGTTGGATGAAAAGCAAAGGCGCCAGCACCAAGAAGCCTAATTGTATTATCAACTGCAACAAGATGTAAAAAATGAGACAATCACCCATACCCATGTCAAGAAATCTAGAGGGGCTGGGGGAGATGTTACTCCAGTCTCACGTTGTAGTGTGTAGAGAACTGCATATGTATGAATGTTGTATGCTCTAATCAACCCTTCTGCATAGGCAACATACTAAACTCGGAAGTAACAAAGGGTCAGCTACACTTAAGAGGCAAAGCATCACCAATAACAAAAATATGAACAGGACATTAAGGTAGCATAATTACCAAGACCGGAAGACGTGGATGACAAGCAAGATTCACTATAGGTTTCTTCAAATCAATCTTTATTTTTGTAGGTGACCTGCCCCCTTCAACAGTTCCAACAACTGTACAAAATTCAAAAGTTAAGGGGAGTTCATAGAAGGCTGAGCTACCATGCCAAAACATGTGAGTGTCATAAGTTTACATTGACACAGATATCTCAAATATAAAACCCCATTTAGCTGAGCTTGGGATGGATAGCGCAGCGACGCACCCCTCATATGTTCCCAGCAATGACCTGGGTAGTTTAAGTCTCATTTCCAACAAAGTTGGAGGTTACTTTGTCGTTCAAAAAACAAAAAAAAAACATTTACCTCTCGGTGACGTTTAACTTTTGTAGCTATCTAAAGCTACTCACAAGTTACAACAACAACCAACCATCCAGCTGTTAGCAGGGTTTGGGAATGGACGGAATAGTATGATACAAAAAACCTTACCCCTAGCAAAATCCAAGCTACTTGGTCTGAAAATGTTCGAATTTACAAAAATAGCAAAATAAAATAAAAATAATAATAACAGTCATAGTAGTATTAACATAAGCAGATTTTGTATTTCCTTGGTTGATGTACTACCATACTGAATGTCCTCGTAACAACATTAGGATAATCCTATAAAGCAAATTATTTATAGTAACTCTTAGTCAATAATAGTGAATGATGACATTAACTATAGAAAAGGTGCCCATAAAATCCAAAACAAAATAACAACACCCACCAACAATGGAACACCAGGCATTATTGGAACCAATGATAACCAACAGTTATCATCATTATCGTACTTAATCTAAAGGTAGATGAACCTGTTACACTCATCCTTCGGTGAAAACCAAAAAACACAACAGGCTGGAGAGGAGTCAGTGCAATATGAACTTCTGTATCAGAGGAAATTGGTTCCATTTTCCTCTCTGGTGAGTGCAGAACACAAGTTTGCTCTGCATCAAATTCCTTACTCTCCATTTTTTACCTTTATTCTCTCCTTGCTGAAACCGCGTTGTGGGAGCAGCACGCTTCTCTTTCTCATCCTCCATGACAACACCACAACCAGCTTCACCTCTTCGAGAACTTATTTCTATAGCTGCCTCGAAGGAGTCGAAGTCGAAATCGCAGCTCCGTGTTTGCATACGCCGGCCACCCAATAATGTGTGTTTCTTCAAGCGGTCCGACGATTTCCTAGTGAAGAGATCTCTACATGATGCGCCTAAAGGCATAGGAGGTGGAGGCTTTAGACCACTACATGGATTGTTATTTGTAATAACATTGCGAAAATAGTACTCGTAATTGTTATTTTCGTTGAAGAAGCTAGGGTGTTGATCTTCCTCTTCGTGACTAAAGCTAACATCATTATTGTTGTTGTAATGGCGGGGAGAAGGCTTGGGGTGGCCTGGCTTCTCTTCCCAGTCGAAGGGAACGGAGGAGAATGACTCGCCAAACTCGACACACCCGGAAGCCGAGAAGAAGGAAAAGTCGCCGTCGTCGGTGAGCTTTGGCGTCGACGGGGCGGTGGCGTAAGGTGATGACAACGGTGTGGCCATTTATATATGTTTTGTGTAGGGTAGTATTATGACTTATATATGATCACAACATATATGCAACCTAGTGTTATATAGCTTGGTGTGAGTTTGTGAATTGCTGAATAGGGTGATTAGTCTAAATGTTAGTCTTATAGAGTATGGTATGGTTACCTTTTTCTTCTTGAAATTTTTCTACAGATCTTTACAAAAACACCATGAAGTGGGACTCCATGTTGATGATGATTTTTTTGCAGCATTCTGTAGACACCCTAATCGGTTCTCATCCCCTGACACCGCAACGCCTGATGATGATGGTAATGGATTAACATGGACGTAAGTGGAAAATGGCATTGCTCGGAAATCTAGACCAAATTCCTTGAAACCTTAGTCTTTGGGTGGCCCTTGTTATAAGGATTCCAACGCCTTTGACCTTGCCTCAATCAGGTTCCCGGATCAAGAGATATCGCGTCTCGAAGATTTGGGTCAAAACCGCTCAATCCCTGCCCCCTAGGCCAGCCCAAGGGCAATTTCGTAATTTACAGAGCACCAAAAGTCAAAACCCTAGTCACGCGCGCGCCGTCAGGTCCAGCGGCCACCGCGGGCCCCAGCTGCCCTCCGTGTGGCCGTTGAACCAATTTTTTGACTGGGCCGAGTTTTGGCGCCGGGCTTCCAGCCCTAGGCCCCTAAATCCGTTCCCCAACTCTATAAATACTCCCTTTCACCCTCTTCTGCGAGAGGTCAGTCAGTTCACAATTTTGAGAGCATTGAGAGCACATATTTCCCACCAGGTCAAAGGAGGAATGACGGGCAGGCTCCCGATACGAGCACCCCTCTCCAGCATATTGAATCATACCCCCACAAAGAACGAGGAGGCATTGTAGGCATCATAGGAGCAGGGACTGGGGGTTGGTAGTAAAGACCACCATAAGGAGCATACCCCGCATACCCGGGATAAGAAGGATACATCGGCATAGGCATAGGAATAGGCTCCACAAACGGAGCCATCCTATTCCCACCAGGACGATCCGTCTGATGCACTGGCTCCCTCTCTCTCCGAGGACTCTCCCTCCGAGGACTCCTCTCGCGGGAAGGACTACACTTAGGCGAGCTCACAACCTCATCATCCGACAATACCACCTGCGTGACCGACGAGGAAGGGGTCGGCGATACTCAACCTGCAACCCACCAAACATATAAGATACATTTCTCAAAGCATACAACTTTGAAGATGCAAAGACAAGTTTACCTTATCCAAGTCATCCCTAGAGCAGGTGCCCTTCGAGAGAGCTCGAGAAATCCAGGACTTCATGGCATGCATCATCTTGAAGACCTTCCTGGTCTGCTCACGGTCAAGCTGCGCAAAGAAAAGTCAATACAAGCATAAAAGCAGTAAAAATCACATGCAACAGGTAAAATTACGAATTTACCCCTGGATGCCCAACTGGAAGAAGAAGAAGATCCTGGATGTCCTCATCAAGGTCCTCCGTCATCGGGACCTCTCCCCAGCACTCCTTCCCGCCATAATCCCAACCTCGGACCCGCATATCCGGGACATCCACGTCGACATCGTCAACCCGAGGCTTCTACAAAGCAAAGTAGGTCAGCAAATCAACGAAGCAAGAAAGGCATAGAAAATAAATATAAAATTCTTACATTCAAACCCACAAATGAAGGCATGAGGCGATCACGACGGAACTGCTCGTAGTGCCCCACAAGGTCCTCCGCTGGCTCCCTCAAATACCGCATAACATCTGAGCCGACCATGGCCTCCGCAACCTGCTCGCGAGACAAGCACCTCACCAAGAACATGGTCGAGGGAGGATCCAAGGGAATCCTCGGGCCAGCCACGTCAGGATAAACCTGACGGAAGATCCGCTCTCCTAAATACCACTCAAAAGAGAACAGACCCGCAATCAGGATCCTCTGACGGTCTAACGCCCTGGACGAAAGAACAGCATCTGGCGCCAACCCATGGTACTTCACCCAAAGGAAGTAGTCAATCTACACAAGCATGCAATATAAGATATTTCCACGCCAAGAAATACAAAACATGCAACAAAAAGCAAAATTGCGTTACCTTGTGCCAATCTAGGCGCAAGAGAGCCTTCCTGTACTGCAGGAGGGTCGAAAAGGGCGCAGGACCTCTGTGACGCCACGCCCTACAAACCGGGAAATCCAACTCCCAGCCCGTAGACGCCATGTCCGGGAAATGCTCAAAAAACCAAGGCTACATCAAAACATGAAATTAAGCACTATGCACTTAAATCATGCAAATCATGCAAATCATCATGAATACAGAAGCAAAACGCACCTGCAAGGCCTTCCAAAAGCCGCACAAGCTCACAGGGGGAAGAGTCGTCTGCTTGTACCCCTCATCGTTCACGCGGCAAGCAAACCGCATACACCTCAAGAGGTTGGCATAGCCCGGCAACCCCCAGTTGTACTCTCTCACCCTCTCCCAATCCAACAAGCTAGGGAGGTAAATAGCATGAATACGCTCTCCCTTGTCACCAAAGATGGTGGTGGCAAGGAGATAGGCGATAAACTTCCTCGCCTTCTGCTCCACCGAGGTAGTCCTCTTGTACCTCGCATCAGTCAAAGCGGCATAGAGCTCGCTATAGGGACGATAATGGTGACCCCATGTACTTCCCCAAGGTCCAAACAACTCCACCATCTCAGTCTTACGTTTCCAGATGGAATCGTCATACACAATGGGCGTACCCACGCAAGGCACCCCAGTCAACATAGCAAACTCCGATGGAGTGATCATCATCTCCCCATTAGGGAAGTGGAACGTGTTGGTTGTATCCCAAAAACGTTCCAAAGACAAACGGACTATGCACCTTTTGACTCGCTCAACCGAGTCCGCCGCTTTCAAAAGGGGTCCGAACCCCGCACCCAAAACCGCACTTTGTACCTCTTTGGGCAAAGTCTTAAAAAGCCTCACCGATGAACCATAATTGCCATGAGGCTTCAAATTACCATCGGATTCCTATCATCAAATTTGCAACCTCTTAGGTTCACATTTCAATCAAATGTTCAAGTCCTAAGCATGTTTCTAAGTTCGTCCAAGTCGCGAAAGATCACATGCGCTACAAGCTTGACAATTGCATACAAATCCAACACAATTCTACTCAAGGCAAAGCATATAAACTAAATTCAATGCACAAAAACTATGAATTCAAGGTTTGAGGCTTACCACAAACTTGGAAGCACGGGAACTCAAGTGAGTCCCCGGTCGAAAGAGCAACTCCGACCGATCCCAAACGATGTCGGGCATCCTATCCGATCGGGTGTACCTATCTTGAGGAAAAGCCACATTAGGCTTCCTCTTTGAAGGCTTGACATGAGAGGGAAAAGCCTTGGTGAAGATATTGATTTCTTCAACCTCCTCCCAAACCTCGGCCCTTCTACTCCTCTTCTTCGCCAATTTGGGAGCCATGAAGAAAGATCAACAAGCTAGCAAGAACAAACAAGCAAAAATGGAGAAATTTCGGATTTTCTCTCTCCAAGGGTTTCAAAAACCCACTCACAAATTCACCCCAAATTTGTGAGAAATCACAAATAAACTTGAAATTATGCAAAGATTATGCAAAATCAAGCAAGTGCAAGCAAAAAAAAGCAAATTTGAGCAAGAAAGGAAGTTTGGGCAACAATGGAGGTAGAGAGAGAGAGTCTCAAATTTTTGGGGAAGAAATGACCCAAAATTCGGCTCCCTCACACAAAAAGCCCCGTTTTCACCTCTGAACCGGCCCAGCGGCCCAGCCGCTAGCCCTAGCGGCCCCTGGTTTAGCCCCCGCATGCCAATTCAAGCCGCTGAGCGAGCCCATAAAGGCCGCCAGCGCTCGGCGGCCTTGCGCATGGCCGCCCAACCAATTTTTGCGTTTCCCCGTCGGGGCGGGCCCACGAGTTCAAATTCCGCGCGGAATTCTGTTTCTCGACTGTTGGAAGCCCGGGAAATTCGAACATGTCACCCAAAATGACTTTTTTGCCCCCACAGCTTGGTTTTTTATCCCAAGGACCCGGCATTATCTATTTTTTGCAGGCGCGAGCCTTATATCTAACTTTTTACAGGCGCATGCACTCTATTTTATTTTTGCAGGCACAACTGAAGCAGAGCAACATACCGCTCTTTGGCGACGAGGCTATCAAAATTAGCGTCGTGACAACAACAGCTAAAGCAGGGCAACGCAACGCCCTTTGACGTTGAAGCTATCAGAAATAGCGTCACGTTAGCAACAATTAAAGCAGGACAACGCAATGCCCTTTGACGTGGAGGCTATCAAATTTAGCGTCATATCAGCATCCACAAAGCAGAGCAACGCACCGCTCTTTAAACAAAGCAGGTAACCTTGACCATAGACGGTCAGGAGTCTATCTTTTCTTCTTTCTAACATAAAGCATTTTAAAAAAAAAAACAACATTGCAGGCATTTTAGCAAATACTTTGACCTTCGCTTTTACAAGCTCGGCCAAAGTGGGGCTTCTGTAGACACCCTAATCGGTTCTCATCCCCTGACACTGCAACGCCCGATGATGATGGTAATGGATTAACATGGACGTAAGTGGAAAAGGGCATTGCTCAGAAATCTAGACGAAATTCCTTGAAACCTCAGTCTTTGGATAGCCCTTGTTATAAGGATTCCAACGCCTTTGACCTTGCCTCAATCAGGTTCCCGGATCAAGAGATATCGCGTCTCGAAGATTTGGGTCAAAACCGCTCAATCCCGGCCTCCTGGGCCAGTCCAAGGGCAATTTCGTAATTTACAGAGCACCAAAAGTCAAAACCCTAGTCACGCGCGCGCTGGCATGTCCAGCGGCTGGCGCGACCTGTTCGGCGGTCAGCGCGTGACAGCGGGGGCCACTGGGCCAGCCGCTGGCCCCAGCGGCCACCGCGGGCCCCAGCTGCCCTCCGTGTGGTCGCTGAACCAATTTTTTGACTGGGCCGAGTTTTGGCGCCGGGCTTCCAGCCCTAGGCCCCTAAATCCGTTCCCCAACTCTATAAATCCTCCCTTTCACCCTCTTCTGCGAGAGGTCAGTCAGTTCACAATTTTGAGAGCATTGAGAGCACATATTTCCCCAAATTTAGAAATCTGATGATCCAAGCAAGCATTACACCTAGCCTAGCACCCAAGATCGAAGAGCAATCCCAATTCTACTAGTCCTGTTCGAACAGAACGTCCAGGTTAACCATCCTGAGGGCTTAATTCTTTATTAAATCTCTTGTTTTATCGTTCATTAATCATGTTTTATTTAGCTTTTGATTATGGTTGAATAGATTTGCATGCTTTTGATTTTGTATATAGTTATGCATGATTAGTTGATATAAAGTTTGAGTCTTTTTATTAGTTTATGCAAGTTTGCATCTTTTTATAGTTTTTGCATGCATATAGTAGCCTCCAAGGTTTATTTTAGCATAAAGTCAATACCTTTGCATTATTTATTACTCTTTTGAAGATACTAGTGGTTTTATTGATGTGCATATGCAATACATGGCGCGTTTAGCAAAGTTGGTAGGTTGGAGCGTTATTTAAAGTTCTATATCATGTTTATGCTTGTTAATAGTATACATGCAAATTGGATATAAATTGTGCAAAGTGATAACGTAGGTAATTTGGTTGATCTTAACCCGCCTAGTTAATTTAGGATCATTGGACGACCGGATTTGTATGGAACCATCTAGCATAAATAAATACTTGACATGGATAAGCTTAGTAGAGGCCGTTAATACGGGCGATTTAGATGAGATTCGTTTTGTTTATTTCGTACCTACATCCCCGAACTCAATACTTAGTCCCCATGGGCATGAGTCAATTCCCAATAGGAATTGGGGTGCACCTTTGATGGTTTCCAATTGTTTTCTTAAAAATTGGTGGCGGCTTCTTATTTGTAAATCATTGTTCTTTATAATTAATTTGAATCACATGCATATATTTAAGAACCATTAATTCCAACTAAATATTCCAATTAAGCACCATCCTGAAAGGCGAGGGTTCTTACACATTCATATCATGAGCACACTTGAGCGCCAAAAGAAGAAGATGCTCTGCTTTTTAAGTTTGTGTTTTGCTTAGGATATGATAACCTATAAGCCTTGGATACCCGCTCCACTTATTTTCTAACTTTGTCCCGTTTTAACCTCCACATTTTATGGCTAGTCAATGTCTAGAAGGCCTAATACTGAAACTTGAGACACAAAAACTCATAGAGTATGTGGTGACCTCAACGTGAAGCGTCTCAAACAAGCATGACGTTATGCATGGCTATAAAGATGGCCTGATGTTAAAGTGGTCTCACAAGAGTCAGTTTACTAGCGATACAAATAGTAATCATGGATAAATTGGATTCAGTTGTACATTACTTAGAAATCAGTTGTTGATAATTCGAGATTCACTTGTGAAATATACAAGATTAGAAGGCCTAATGCTGAAACTTGAATTTTTGTCTTATAGTAACATTGTACTTACTTTGATAAGACACTGCAGCATGAAGAATGTACTTCAATGACAATGGGATCCAACCCAAAGAGTTTATTACCCATTTCTAGATATTGTTTTTAACCAAGCTAGGTCATATTTGCAATAAAGCGATTTTTTTATAGTGTGTTGAAACTAGAAATACTGATGAACCTGTAATTTTTACTAGCGATCATGTCCAATATGCTGGTAGACATATCGTGTCTCTAAATAAACTTGTGTAATTAATCCACTTAATTGAATTTAGCATTGATTCCCTGAGTCAACAACTCATGCTTTAAAGTCTCTTAAGAGTGGTCCTAGTTGTGATAAAAAAAAAAAAAAGAGTGGTCCTAGTTACTTTGATTTGGTTGTAGAGGATATTGTTGACCTTTCCTATGTTTACTAGTGTCATTTGATCTTTCATATGTAGAACTGGTAATAGTGTCGCCTACGAATTGTCTGATGTTCAGCCTTGAAAAGTAGGTTATAGATTTTGTGATATGTCTTTCCCAGTTTGGTTATTATAGGTATCTCAAATGATTTCATTAGTTCAATTGAAAATTAACGCGAGCCGATTAGCGTTGATGATAATAAATAAATAAATAAATAAATAAAAGAACCCATAGTTCACCTGAACTCCTATGTACAAGTCTAGCATATGAGGCGAGCGGACCTGGCGCAGTGGGGTAAGCCTCCCATTCCCGTGGGCATGTTCCGGGTTCGAATTCTCATCCTGCCCCTCTCCCCTACTTTGTGCAGATTATAAAGTCGGGGCCCAGACAACCCCCCACTTTCAAACAAAAATAAAAAAAATCTAGCATATTGTTGAGTGTATGCTAGATTTCAAAAAAAATAGTATGTTTTGTGTGGACTTAGTCCACCCTGAATCAAGAACATTAGTGGAAATGTCTAAGAATATGGAGAATATATTTAAAAAGATTTAAACAATTGGTCCACTATGAATAAGTCACAAATGTTTTTTACTTGATGCCTGGTGGGCATGGGCTGGACTTTTTGGATCGCCTTAGCTGTGAACAGTACTAATGTAACTGTTCGTTACGAGTAAATTTGGATCTCCATACCAAAACGATACGGCTAAGAAACCAAACATCTTCAATACTAGCGCAGGCCCAGCCTTGAATCTTCCGTGTTTGGGTTTAGATCCAACGTCTTCTACAAAACACAAATAAAAGAAATTAAATTCGGACATGAAATATGTTAGACCTTTTTCTCTCTCTTTCTTCCCTCTCTTTGTTGTATTCTCTTCCTGTTCGATCTTCCTTTCTCTAAACAGTCCGTCTCTTATACGGTAGGCCGCCTTATACGGTAGGGCGAGTGCGTGAGCAGCAGACGCGCGTGTATCGCGTCCCTGAGCTCTATTTTTTTTTTTTGGTTTATTCAGCGCGACAGTATATACTAGCCTTGCATTAAAATAGCTTAAAATAAAACTTGCCACAGTGGTTTGGATGATATGGTTGGCAGGGAAACGCTCTCAAGTCTGGAGTTCGAATCCCGCTCAAACCAAGTTTCTCTTGTACTTTCTTCTTATTTTATTTTTGGCTTGTGGTATTTAATTATTTTGCTATTATGTCATCTTTGTTCCTTTATAGTTACCTTTTATTTGCCTTCGGTGTCACTTTGTTGTATTATGGTGACAAATTTTTAAATTCTTGTATCAATTTATTTTCTTGTCGTGACACTTATTCAAAAAACAATGTCTATTTTCTTTAACTCAGTTCTATTGAAAAAAGTATAAACTAAAATAGAGAATAATTATAAATAGTTTTTGAAAAAATTATAACATTCTGATATTTGCTTAAATAAATAAGCATAGATAAGAAAACAAAAAATAGTTCATTTTGTTTCAGTGTTACTTGTTTGCCTTGTTGTATCAAATTATTTTAATGTAGTGTCATTTTGTTGTTTTGTAGTGTTGGTTTATTTTTTTTAATGCTAATTTGTTTTCTTGTGGTGTCAGATTATTTTCCTCTAGTGCTATCTTGTTACCTTGTAGTGACAGTTTTTTAAACTCTAATGCCCCATATTTGTTTTAATTTCAGTTGATACAAATGACATCTATAAATTTGAGGGAGAAAAAAATTGATTGAGCATTATTTGACCATAAAGAATTAGTAAAAACCATAACTAATACAGAGTCAATTATTTTGCTCTATTGTTACTTTGTTGTCTTGTAATGCTAGTTTATTTTGCTCTAAATAATGTTATTGTGTTCTTTTGTGGTGATAATTTTTTGAACTCTAGTGCCACTTTTTTCATTTGTGGTGATAACTTTTGACTCTTGTGCAACTTTTTTCATTTGTTTTTTTCTTTGGAACAATTAATAGTTTTTTTCTAGATGATTATAAAACCTATGCATGAAAAAAAAAACAATTCAGTATAATAATAAAAAATGAATGTAAAGTGCGACTAACAAAAAAAAAAAACTAAAAGTAAACTAAAACAAGAGAAACCATGTCGTTCAAGCATCAAAGCCCAATTGATTGCACCAGCTCACATCATCCGACTTTTACCAATAATTCTCTCTCCTCACCCCTGTTCACATACCCTTTCTCTCTCTTCTGAAACACCAAAATGGGGTTTTGAGTCCTTGCCTAGATGGTTTAATTTTGGTAGCCGCGAGAGAGACGATGGGGAGGATTAGGACGGAGCCGTTATCAAGATTGAATGTCGTGGGTGAGGGACTGGGCGATTGAAGCACAAGTCGGAAATTCAATTATATATATATATATATATATATATATATATATATATATATATATATATATATATATATATATATAAAGGCTCCTGTACAAACCTCTCTTAAAATACAAACCGTACAAACTAGCAATTAATATGAGTCGTTTGATCCAGGAAATCAACGCTCCAAAATGATCCGCACAAGTGAAAGAAACGCGCGGCCATAAGGTTTCAGTAATGGCAAAATCGTAATATGGCCAACTTCATAATGTTTTCAAAAATTACTCACTTCTTGCGACTACGAGGCTTTTTCTCTCTCTTCAATTTTGCAACGCTTTACTTTTCAGAACTCTCAACAAACACTCTCTCTCTTTTGCTTCCTTCCTCTCTTGATTTTAGAATCCGAATCGACGGGTTTTTTTCAATGGAATCGAGGTCTGATTATTCAAATAACTTCAAGGTATGTATTGCTCTATGTAATTGCTTAGTGTTAAACTTAATTCTAGGGTTCAATATCTTTTATCATGTGTGAATGGATATATGAGTGAGTGTTTGATTTGAGATTTTATGCGTTTTTAGCAGATTATTATATTGATTAGTTATAGATTTTAGTATGATAACACATTAGTGTGTTTAATTTTGATGGATTTGCGAGGTTTTATTTTTGTTGCTTAATTTTAATGGATTTTGTGCGTTTTGTGCTTGTGTGAGTGTGATTTAATAAAATCAGGTTGTTGTGTCTAACCCAATATGCCGCTATCTCACTCTTTCTCTTCTTTTTCTGTTTCACAAGACATATTTGTATGTTTTCGTGAGTTGGGTTTCAATTCATTTGCAATTATTATTTAATTTGACCTCAATTTTGCTCATGAAGTAACTTGGGTCACAATATTTTTGTGTGGGCGATTGTTTTTAGTGTTTGAATTCTTTGGAGATTGCTACAATTTTTTTGGAGATTGATACAATTTTTTGGAGATTGTGTACTATTTCAGAAGTAAAAATGAACATTATGTCACCATAATTCAATATAAAAATGCAAAATTGTACTTCACTAGCCTAGTTGTAATGGGCAACAAAAACTTAGGTATACAGCATTAAGGTAGAAGATCTTTCTAGGAGGTCAAAAGCTCAACTAAGTTGTGTTCTATTTCCCTAAATTTGACGTAAGACTGTTTTGGTTGATATTAGAAAATTTCAGTGGTGTTCCCTTTGTGCCATTATATGTGCAGTCCCGTTATTTATTCAATAGGCGTTAAAATTAACATGTTGTCAAAAAAAATCTGACATAAAAGTGCAAAATTTGTCCCATATTGGTTGGATTGTGAAGTGAATAACTTGGATAGCAGATGTTAAACCTCAAAATCTTCATGCACTTGGTGTCCCTTTTTACCAAATTTGACAATTTTCAAGTTTTTGATGAGATAAATCAACTCTAACTTGATATCAGCTACCATACACTAATACTTCATGAACTCTACGAAATTCAGATTGTTTAATAACTCTTACATCAATGATATGTGACTAGAAGTCGATGATTAGTGTTCTTCATGTGACAACGACAAAGTTGATTAATAGCCTATTAGCTCAATTGGTAGAGCAATGTGCAGTGGCACAATGGTGTAGGTTCGAATCCTACATAGATTATACTATATTTGGGTGAGCGTCTAAGCTTTTGTTCTATAGGGCTACGACTAGCTTGATCATCGCAAAACTTGTGGCTTAGTCATCCATATTTACAGTTAACATAAAAATGAATTTGCAGTTTATGTGAAATGAATCTGCACTCAAACTTCTATGAATTTACAGTTCATGTTCAATGAATTTGCATATTATTCTCAATGAGTTTGCACTTTTTCTATATATATATAGTTCATTTGACATTAATCTGCTATTCATGTTCAATGATCTACACTTCAGCTTTGGTCACTTCATTGTCGCCTGGAAGAATATTTGTAAATCTGTTGCCTGTTGAGGAGGGAGGTCTATTTTTTAAACATGTTGTATGTTGTCTGGAACAAGGTGTTGTGTTGAAATGACTTTGGCAAGTCCATTATGGTGCTGAGAATGTGTGGTTAAAATGGGTCATGGTGTATTAATAGAATGGGAGTGTGGCAGGTGCAAGGGTAGCCATGTACTTTGTGGGTGTGGAAGTCTGTTTGGCATACGAGGGACGAATTGGTTCAAGTTACTGGCGATCCCCATCATGCTTAAGAGTGACTTAAGATTTATTCTAGGCATGGCCAATATCACTCGTCTTCAGCGTATAAGAGGTTAGAAGGGACATGTATCAAGAAGGGAAGGAGCATGTTACTTTGGAACAAAGTTGCGTGCCTACGTCCCAGGTTCATTGATGGGGTAGCTATCCAGCAAAAACTCCATACGAGAGTTCAGTTGTTTAATCAGGTCGTACTACAAACGTGTACCTTTGTTATTTGTGACATTGTAATTTAAGACGATTGTCACCTATCTTTTGAATGCCCCTTGTGTATAAAGACCAGCATAGTGTTCTGAAGTGGTGAGTATCTTGAAAATTCCTTTGAGTATAGCAGCATAGTGGAGGTGATTTTACAAACATGTTAGAGGAAATTTCTTGATTTCTCAACTCCGTAGAGTAGCGTTCACAGCTACCCAGAATATAAGTTATGCTACACTTTTAATGAAGTTGTAATATATGAGTGATGAAGTTGTGCTGCCATTTTAATGAAGTTGTAGGGGGGGAGAGAGAGAGAGATTTGCGAAACTATTATTATTATTATTAAACCAAATTATTAGTAGCAATGAAACTAGCACTAACCAAACCTATTTGTTTTTTCCTTCATACAATTACAAGAGAAATCATCAAATACTGACAATAAACAGGTTACAATAATTAATGGTATGCAAGAGTGTAAGACCGGAGTAGGATAGATAACATGAGTTGCTTGTTATTGAATCTTCACTTTGATGCAATCTGTCTTTGAGCAAATTTTCATCCACTTATTATTGAAGGAGCAGTACATAGCCTCTCTCGTATACACAACCTCGATTGCTTTCGGTTCAACTACCCCCCCTCCTAAAACTCGCTAGCACTTTGTTCTGCAGAGCAAGCCCCGTCTATAATTAACCAGACACCCACTTCAAGGAGGAGTCTGTGCGATTATAGTCCTCACCTTGATTGCATTCAAAACTACAGTACGTCTCCCCTCCAATTCACTAGCTCATGTCATTGTAGCTCTTCTAGTATACATCTCGCTCTGTGAGTGCAAGTGATCTGCAAAGATGACTCCTTAATACCATTTCTTCTAACATATATATCACACAAATCATAAGGCAGACATCGAGCATTTACCTGTGGTATCAAAACTATTCAAATTATAGTCAAGCCAAGTACAAATATAATTATCGACAACTTTAAGCAAATGAGCATTTATATTCATCATTTCACTCTACACTCACTTGCAAGGTCGTACTTCAAAAACAAATGAGCCACATCTTCACTAGTTGTTTCATCCATATACTAGACAACTTCTATCCTCCATCAAGAGAAATAAAAAAATAAGGAAGAAAAAAAATGACTAGTCACACACACACACAGACACACAGACACACACAATTTAAAATGAATATGTACTTCACATTCAATGAATCTGCACTTTACTTTCAATGAATTTGAACTATACTCTTTTTTCTCCTTATTTGCAATTCAATTTTATATGAATATGAATTTCATTGTTCAGTGAATTTGCGCTTAAGATTTGATGAATCCATAGTTCAGTTTTAATGAATTTGTACTTAAGTTTTGATAAGTCCATATTTGAGTTTTGATTAATACACAATGGAGCTTTAATGAATCACAATTCAGTTTTAATGAATTCACGATTCACTTTTAATGAATTTGCATTTTTTTTCAATGAAGTTGCACTTTAGTTTCAATGAAGTTGTGCTTTATTTCAATGAATCTAGGCTGTATTTTCAATGAATCTGTGCTTTAGTTTCAATAAAATTGTAGAATTACATTAAAGGAAAACTGAGATTGAGTGATCTAGTACTCAACTCACAATTTTTTCCAATTTCTTAAAGAATCATAAGAAACAACACACAAGTACACACACTGCCAACAATTTTTAACAACAATTTAAAATCAATAAAAGTTAAATCGTGAATAAAAGTGTATCTCATCAATGATTGTCTTTCAAATCGTCAGTATCAAACCAATTGATCCCCAATTTAAAAAAAAAATTGATGCCATAATTATAACTTATAATCACCCACTGTGAAAAACAGAACAAACGCATAATTTAAGGAACACTTAATTAAAATCAATTGTTCAACAGTTGTGCAACAACAAATAAGACTTCATATCCGAAAATTAGGGCAATATTGAGCCACATCATAACCCTAAATTGAAGAACAATAATAATTTTGACTCTCACTCTCGTCTAATTGTTGAGAGATTGAAAGAGAGAAGGAAAAAAATACTTCGTAACATACCTTAGAACAGGTAGAAAGACAAAATTGACGCCTAAATATCGTCGATAGCCATTGAAATTCAGTTCAAGGTTGAATGAGAGAGAGAGAGAGAGAGAGAGAGAGAGAGAGAGAGAGAGAGAGTTCTGTGACGAAGAAAGTGGGAGTTCTGGTTTTTTTTTTTTTTTTTTTTTTCCCATTTTTTTTCTCTTTTTCTTATGCTTGCAACTTATTGGAATCACGCGATTATTTTCGGCCATTGATCTATCAGATCTAACGGTTCCTATTTAGTTTGTACAGTTTGTATATATATATATAGGAGGAGGGTCAGGTACAAACCCCCCTTAGAATACAAACCATACAAACCTTCATTAAATCTTAAATTCATTAATGTTTCAAACACAACTTCATTTACATAATCTTACAAATTCATTATATTTTAACCACAGCTTCATCACCTTTTTTTTTTTTTTTTTTTTTTTTTTTTTTTTTTTTGGGTTTTGGCAAATTCATTGCACTCACATACAAATTCATTAGTCAAATAATACAGATTCATTAAACTAAAACAGCAGGTTCATTAAACTAAAATAGCAGATTCATTTAAATTTAAACGTAAATTCATTGAAAAAATATCGTCCTTCCCCAACTCTCAGTCCTCCATTGTCTCACCGCCCCACCACCATTGTTGCTTCCGCCCCAACTGACCACCAACCGCCCCCCACCGGCACACAAACAACGCCTCCTCATTCTCTCTCCTCCCCTCACCCTCCCTCACTCTCTCTCCTCCCCTCCCCTCCTTGAACCACCGCAGCCGCCGCCTTCGCCGCCCTACGACCATGGAATGGTGGCGGAGGCTTCAGATCTGAACTTAGAGAGAGAAAACGGCGAAGAGAAAGTGCGAGTGCCAGAGTAACGTGAGAGGAGAGAGAGAAACCGCCGGAGAAGAGAGGAGAATGATCGAGAGAGACAGAAAACGCTGGAGAGAAGAGAAAAGCCACCCCCTGGTGAGGAGAGAGAAACCGCCGGCGAGAAGAGGATAGAGAAAACGCTGGTGAGGAGAGCGAGAGAGAAAACGACAGTGAGGTGAGTTAGAGAGAGAAAACACTGGTACAGAGGAGAGAGAAAGGAGAGTGTGGGTGTAAAAGGGGAAATCAATGGGAACTGGGGAAAATTCAGTTTATGCTTGATCATATCCCGAATTACAAAAATGCCCCCTGACTTTACCAATATTCCGTCCGTGTCCTTTTATTTCTCACAATTAATTTGGGCCATTGATCTTGAAATCTGATGGTCAGGATTTGGCTTGTACGGTTTGTATTTTAAGGGGGGTTTGTATAGGAGCCTTCACCTATATATATATATATATATATATATATATATATATGGCGTTTTACATTGATCAAATAGGGCGTTTTGGACTTGCCTTAATAGAAGGTATCAAATAGGGCAATTTTAATTTGCCCTCTTTGAGTGTATCAAATAGGGCATTTCTAAAAAAAATGCCCTTCCTCTCTATTGTCCATTATCTAATAGGGCACTTTCAAAAAAAGTGTCCTTCCTCTCTATTATGCATTATCTAATAGGGCACTTTAAAAAAAAGTACCCTTCCTCTCTATTATGCATTATCTAATAGGATACTTTAAAAAAAAAGTGCCCTCCTAATTACTACTAAAATTTCAAAAATAGAAATTAATTTGGACCATTTGTCTAAAAAAGCAAAAGAAAAGAAAAAAAAAAAAGAAAAAACACACACGCTATTATGCTGGCTAAGTGATAGCTTCTAGGGGTGTAACTGAGTTGAGCCGACTCGGTGAGCCCTCGGGCTCGGCTCGGTCAAAGCTCGGCTCGAGCTCGGGTCAAACCGAGCCCGAGCCGGCTCGAATGCTTTCCGAGCCGAGCCCGAGCCTACTATGGCTCGGCTCGGTTGGCTCGGTCGGCTCGATTTTGTTGACTTTCCTCTCTATTCGAATAAAACCATTAAATATATAGAGATTTCTTACTTTTTAAGGTTTTTTTCATATAATCAAGAAAATGCAAGAGATCACTTATAGTCAACTTCAATTGCAATTATTTTAAATCAATTTTTTCTAACGTTTGTAATGATAAGTTTGAATTTGAGTCGAGTCAAATCGAGCCGAGCCGAGCTATGAGCCTAAATCAAACCGAGCCCGAGCCTTGATTTTTCCGGCTCGGCGAGCTTCGAGCCAGGCCCTCGGGCTCGGCTCGGCTCGTTTACACCCCTAAGATTATTAGCTTTAATCTGTGACCACCAACAAAAGAAAAAGGGAAGAAGGAAAAGCAGAAAACAAAACCCCCATATACGCTAATCTCTAATCTCACAAACAAAATTCTTGACAGACAAATTCTCTCTCCTCTCACAAACAAAATTAATCGCTACTCGCATCTCATCTAATCTCGATCTCGACTGGAAAATTCTCTTCTCAGATGATGTGATCTCGACAATAGGACGAATTCAAGCTACAAATTCGGCATTAATTCAAGCTCTTTTTTTAGGGTTTTTGCTCAATTCTTTGAAAGTGAGGTAAATCCTTGTCAATTAATTTCCAAAATTACTGTTTAATGTCAAACGAATGAAGTAGGCTTGTGTTCATCTGATTAATGTGATTTTGCTTTTTGATAAGTGATTTTGCTGTTTAATAAGTGATTTTGGT
This sequence comes from Tetragonia tetragonoides, assembly GCA_038025085.1. Lineage (NCBI taxonomy): Eukaryota > Viridiplantae > Streptophyta > Magnoliopsida > Caryophyllales > Aizoaceae > Tetragonia > Tetragonia tetragonoides. The sequence continues at coordinate 39,992,366 of CM076151.1, read as the reverse complement.
GTTTAATCGCATATCAGTACGCATTTAGGGACTTCAGATTAATGTGATTGAGTATGGTGAACTGAGTTCTCAATTAACGCATTTAGGTTGCTATCATCTTGATTATCAATGTTTTTTTTTTTTTTTGACTGTTGCTTATCAATGTTTTTAGATACTGAGAATTAAAATGATTCAGCAGCTACGACCGTTATTCTTTTGATTTGTTGTTTATTAGGCTGATTGATACACTTTGATGATTATAATTACCTATGAAAATATAGAGAAATGGTGTGTCGGGGGCTGGTGGCAATCTCCGAACTCCACAGCTATATGTTTTGTAGTCCTCATCCTGACAAAGAGATTGGGGTGCCGCTACAGGAAGCCATTGTACAAAAGGCAGTGGAAGTGTATATGGAGATTTTCTTTTGCTACTGCTTTAACGGCGAAAAAGTAATAGAAGTCATGAAAATTTTGAATGCTAATAATAATAGCCATAATAAGCCTCAATATATATACACAAAGAAGATCAGTAATAGCAATAGCAGTATACCAGCAAAAAGTTAAAATGACTGTAGAGCTATGTTAAAAAAAAGTTTGGTTATTATTTGTTCCTACAACTACAAGCAATAATTGTAACGCTAGCCATCCAAATTAATTGTTGCATAAATTCCCAAATTCTAATGTTGTCTGAGTTGACATGGCCTACCTGTAGGGCGATTGAAGCACAATTATGTTCTCCAAATTAGTTAAATTAACTCCTCCGATGAGCTCCACTTCTCCATAATCAGGTAATCTCATCTGCTTTCACTCTCTCTCCAACTTCAAATTTTGATCTCTAATTATGTTCATTCTCAGATATTCTGATTAGAATTGCTATTGATCAATTAAGTAACATTCCATTGATGCCAAATTCTAGGTTAGAAAAAGAAACATTAGTAAATAATCGGCAATTTGAACGAAAATGGAGTGGACAACTATACAACATCTAGATCTTCGCCATGTAGGGCAAGAAGCGAAGCCATTACAGCCTCACGCAGCTGCTTTTCATCCTACTCAAGCCCTAATTGCTTGCGCTGTTGGAAAATACATTATCGGTATTAATCTCTAAAACCTCTCTTTTATGATTTGCGCGTTTTTTTTGATTGGGGGAAATGAGGTTGAATTTCGTTTTTGTGGGGTTGCAGAATTCGATGCAATTACAGGTAGTAAGATTTCTACAATTGACATTGGTGCTCCTGTTGTTCGTATGTTGTATAGTCCTACCACTGCACATGTTGTGATCGCAATTCTTGAGGTAATTTATTGATATTGTTATTATTTTTTGATTTTGCATTTTCTCGAAACCTAATTAGTAAATACAGTTGGTTGTGTTCGTGATTTGCTATACAAGGCATGCCATTTTGGTATGTTCATATCTTAGTAGGGTGGCATTTACTCTGTAGTAATGGAATGCAATAGTTTTGAGTTGAGGCGGGAAAGAGAGGAGAGAGAAGAGAAGACTGTAGTGTATTACCACTATCTGATGTAATCATATTTACGTGCGCTAAAGTTCACCATTACTCTCAAGTAAACCAAATGTAAGTGTCATATCAAAACTTGATGGAGTATTTTTCCTTGACAGGACTGTACCATCCGATCCTGTGATTTTGATGCAGAGCAAACTTGTGTTCTGCACTCACCAGAGAGGAAAATGGAACCAATTTCCTCTGATACAGAAGTTCATATTGCACTGACTCCTCTCCAGCCTGTTGTGTTTTTTGGTTTTCACCGAAGGATGAGTGTAACAGGTTCGTCTACCTTTAGATTAAGTACGATAATGATGATAACTGTTGGTTGTCATTGGTTCCAATAATGCCTGGTGTTCCATTGTTGGTGGGTGTTGTTATTTTGTTTTGGATTTTATGGGCGCCTTTTCTATAGTTAATGTCATCATTCACTATTATTGACCAAGAGTTACTATAAATAAATAGGATTATCCTAATGTTGTTACGAGGACAATCAGTATGGTAGTACAACAACCAAGGAAATACAAAATCTGCTTATGTTAATACTACTATGACTGATATTATTATTTTTATTTTATTTTGCTATTTTTGTAAATTCGAACATTTTCGGACCAAGTAGCTTGGATTTTGCTAGGGGTAAGATTTTTTGTATCATACCATTCCGTCCATTCCCAAACCCTGCTAACAGCTGGATGGTTGGCTGTTGTTGTAACTTGTGAGTAGCTTTAGATAGCTACAAAATTTAAATGTCACCGAGAGCTAAATGGTTTTTTTTTTTGTTTTTTGAACAGCAAAGTAACCTCCAACTTTGTTGGAAATGAGACTTAAACTACCCAGGTCATTGCTGGGAACATATGAGGGGTGCGTCGCTGCGCTACCCACCCCAAGCTCAGCTAAATGGGGTTTTATATTTGAGATATCTGTGTCAATGTAAACTTATGACACTCACATGTTTTGGCATGGTAGCTCAGCCTTCTATGAACTCCCCTTAACTTTTGAATTTTGTACAGTTGTTGGAACTGTTGAAGGGGGCAGGTCACCTACAAAAATAAAGACTGATTTGAAGAAACCTATAGTGAATCTTGCTTGTCATCCACGTCTTCCGGTCTTGGTAATTATGCTGCCTTAATGTCCTGTTCATTTTTTTGTTATTGGTGATGCTTTGTCTCTTAAGTGCAACTGACCCTTTGTTACTTCCGATTTTAGTATGTTGCCTATGCAGAAGGGTTGATTAGAGCATACAACATTCATACATATGCAGTTCTCTACACACTACAACGTGAGACTGGAGTAACATCTCCCCCCAGCCCCTCTAGATTGCTTGACATGGGTATGGGTGATTGTCTCATTTTTTACATCTTGTTGCAGTTGATAATACAATTAAGCTTCTTGGTGCTGGCGCCTTTGCTTTTCATCCAACATTAGAGTGGATTTTTGTTGGCGATCGGCGGGGTACACTCTTGGCATGGGATGTGTCTACAGAGAGACCAAATATGATTGGAATGTAAGACACTATTCTTTTTTTCTTTTTTCTTTGGGTGGTAGATCTTTTATCGGCGGTTCATCTTACAATGGGGTTTGCTGATATGATATATTATTTGTTTGTTGTACATTTGATATCTTATCAATATGCTTTTTCTTTATCTAAAAAAATAAAATGAATATGATGATATCTGCCCTTCATGAATGTGTCTTGCATTCCTTTGTTTCTATTTACATCAAAGCTATATATTATTTGTGGGAAGTACCTGCTTTGTTAGTATTTGAAAAATCATGTCATGTCATATCTGCAATGTATAAATGATATGTCAATTCTGATTACAGAACGCAAGTGGGTTCTCAGCCTATTACATCAATTGCTTGGCTCCCAGCATTGCGGTTGGTTGCCACCTTATCAAAGGACGGTGCTCTTCAAGTTTGGAAAACACGAGTGATACTAAATCCCAATAGAGCGCCTATGCAAGCTAATTTTTTTGACCCAGCTGGTTAGATGACTTTTAATACTTTTTTTTTGCTTCTCAAGCCCTACTATATATCTATATTGTCACTAAAATTTATTTGGCCTTCCTCCTTTCCGTTGTTAATTAATGCTTGGTAGCATATTCATTATTTTCTTGGAGTCTGTCTTTAAAAATTGGTCCACCATGAACCAAGGACACTACTGCAAATATTTTGGGACATGGAGGGTAATTTTAAAAAGATTTAGTCCCTTGGACCATGGTGGACAGGTCCACACAAGTTTTGTGTTTCTGTGTAGTAAATTAAAAAAAAATTTGGTACACTGAACCCCTGACTAAAATTACAGTCAAAATTTTGCTTCTAGCTACTATCAAAGTATGTTGGGTTTAGAACCCATCTTGCATGAGAGCATGATTTATCATTCATTTTCCCCAATTGTTAGGATGAAATGATTTCCATGATTCACTGCTCACAATATTATTAAATTTATATTTATGGTTAGAAAAGAATGAGAAATTGAATCTGTGAGGCATTGTTATAATACCACCCAAAATTCTTCAAGTAGCAGTAAATGTCAAGTGTCCACCATAGCTGAGCTGCTGAAATGGTGTTAGTCTATATTTTTTTATAGATAAAGAAAGTTTTTTTTCTTAAGAATGCAGAATTACAGAAGTAGAGGTCTTACGAAAGCTATATACAAATCAGCCCATTGTCTTTGAATCTCATAAATACTAACTCCTAAAGGCTCGTGCTTCCCTGGGTTACATAGAGCCCAAGTAAAGTAAGTGACCCTATCCGAAATCGAATCAGGAGGTAGTGTAATCTCAGGAAAAGCCCGCACATTTCTTCCCAACCAAAGGCCCCACAACACTGCAAATATGGCATTCTGCGATAGCATATGTTTCTCCTTCCTCCTTCTGAAACCCCCAATACACAGTTTGTATAAACTCCAAAACGGTAGTGAGGCAAACCCACCCCAACTATGCCAAACAACCTACACCAAAGGTTTTGTGCTACAAGGTGGTGTAACTCTATATAATGTAGCCAATGGGAAATTTTCTTCAATCTTCTTTTTCTAATATATTTAAATCAACACGTTAATATCACGTTATCCCAATGCCTTCACAGAGGCTCCCCCTCAAGTGGGGCAAGGGGGGATAGGGGTAGACAACCTTATCCCTGTGAAAACAAAGAGGTTTTTTCTGGTTGACCCCTGATCCAAAGAGCGACGACCATCGACAATTTCACAATAAATAAGAAGTTCAGACAGATTTATGAGCCATGTTTATTTAGTCCACTTTTTCCGAAGCCAAAGAGTAGTGAATCTTTTGGAAGCAGTGCAGGATTTGCATGTCAGATTTTGCTGCTCGTTTATGTTGAATTTTGCGACCTAGTATCCTGTGACATAAACCTCTTGAAAAAACCCTTCCCACTTCCAAGACGATGAAGGCCCTTTACAAAAAGTAATCTGTGGCCACTGCAACAAACATGGATCAAGGTGAGCAGAGGCACCTTGCAGGCCCTCAAAACTAATGACATGACCAATGAAGCAAACTCAGCTGCTACCATACAAGTATTGAACTGACCGATTAGAAGTATCTAACTCTGTGATTACCAATCTTGTTTAGCATATATCACATCGGACATATATATTGATTGTGCTTTACATGCTGTTTACTTACCCTTTTTGTGTTTCTTAAGTTGGATGCTGGTTTATTGGAATCACATATGTTCTATTTCACGGGTACAATTGCTATAGGAAATGGGCAATGTTTGTTGCCCTTTATCCTTTCTTTTTTTCTTTGTAAGCAATAAATAAATCATGTTGGAAGAGTTTGTTTACTTGTTGTGGGCTGTCCATTCAGCTGCTATAGCTTCCACTTTTCTCAAATATGTATATCCTTCTTCCCTGTGTAGAAATTGAGTCCCTCGATATTCCAAGGATTCTATCACAGCAGGGCGGAGAGGTTGCATATCCCTTGCCGCGTGTCAAAGCTTTGGAAGTTCATCCAAAGTTAAACATGGCATCATTACTTTTTGCAGTTGAGTACATCCATTTGAATGATTTTTCCAGTCCTCGCACTTTGTATATGAAAGTAATGTTGTTTTTTCCTCCCCCTACCAGAAGATGGCAAGTGGAGACAATGTGAAAAATAGGGCTGCATACACTAGAGAAGGACGAAAACAACTCTTTGCTGTTCTCCAAAGTGCAAGGGGTTCTTCAGGTTATTTTTGTTGATTTTTTTTTTATAATTGCTCATTTTAATTGATTCTGAAATTTTGGTGCATTATGTCTCTTTGATATACGTATCCCCCCAACTATCAACTGATTCAAAATACATATTGTTATTCACAATTTCACATGCAAATTGCACTTCTGTGTTGAGACTGTTGACCTCAAAGAGGATTTAAAAATTCTCGTATGGATCTTCAAATGGGGCACGCCAGGACGGATATACTTATGCATTCCGATAGTAGATAACTGTTGGGGATTCTATGTGGTTGTATCAAAGATCCCAATGTCAAGACATTCAAGGAGGAGATGATCTATTAATAGTTAGATTGGAAATGGAAGTGGCTTAAATTGCCCTCATTCTTGTCTCACTAGAATAGGTTTCCTTAGGGCTCGTTCTTTTCGACTGGGAACTGGTGACTGGTAACTGGGAGAAACTGGGCAAAACTGGTAAGTGTAACTGGTAACTGGGAGAAACTGGTGAAAACTGGGGGAAACTGGGTAAAGCTGGGACAAACTTGAAATTTTATATTTTTGAGTGTTTAATTATTATGATAATAATAATAATAATAATAATAATAATAATAATAATAATAATAATAATAATAATAATAATAATAATAAGACCAGCAGCAGCACCAGCCACAACAACAACAACAACAACAACAATAATGATAATAATATTATATTATTGTTATTGTTATTGTTATTGTTATTGTTATTGTTATTATTATATGGACTTTTTAGTCATGTTTACATATTAGTCAATTCATATGTTTATTTTTATATTTGATATAACATATTTTATATTTAATTATTATGTTTAATATGTACAAATATTAAAACTGGGCAAAACTGGGAGAAACTGGGTCAAACTGGGAGAAACTGGGCAAAACAGGGGGAAACTGTATTTTATAACTGGTAACTGGTCAAAACTGGGGAGAACTGGTCAAAACTGGGCAAAACTGGAAACCAGTTGAAAAGAACATGCCCTTATTGGCCAGATTATTTCAGGCAAGTGATCATTTATGATGAAGAGTATGAGCTTCAAAGAATTTTTGGAGAAATTACAACAAAGTGATAGTGAGTAGTCTAGCTCCCTTCAAATGATGAATTTGGAAGAAGTTGTCTTGTCTATGTATCGTTTCCTTCCGTCATGCGGGGGAGCGGCGTGGGCGAGGCTTGTCAGGAGGTATGCGTGGTTTTGATTCCTTTATTAGGGAGTCGTCTCTCAGAGACTTGCCTCTTAGTAATGCCCAGTTCACTTGGAGCGTTAGTGGAAGGCGTAATGCGGCTTCTCGCTTAGACCGCTTTCTTGTTACTAATGAGTTTGAGGATGAATTTCCTTCGTTAGTTCAGAACCCCTCGTGCTTGCTCTGATCATTTTCCCCTTGTCCTTCACTCTGCCCCTATTAGGTGGGGCCCTACCCCTTTTCGTTTTGAGAACATGTGGACTAGTCACGCTGAGTTTGGGGCGAGGGTTCGGGATTGGTGGTTGAGTTGTGAGGTTGAGGGGTGGAGAGGTTATTGTTTTATGAGTAAGTTGAAGTCTGTCAAGAACCATTTGAAGGTGTGGAATAAGGAGGTGTTTGGTGATGTGAGGGTGAGGAAGGGGGAGATTCTTAAGGACATTCTGGCTACGGACCAGGCTTTGAGTGAGGAGGGTCACGATGATGAGTTGTTAAGGAAGAGTGTTGAGTTGAAGAATAGTTTAGAGGATGTGCTTCTGAAAGAGAGGCAGAGCCAGCGACAAAAGATGAAGGGACGATGGGTTAGAGAGGGAGATGTGAATTCCAGGCTTTTCTTTAAGGTGGTAAACGGTAAGAGGAGGAGGAATTATGTTAAGGAGCTTGAGAGACCGGATGGAGAGCTTGTGTCTGACGTGGATACGATTAGTGCTGAGATTGCCGGTTTTTATAAGGACCTTTTTGCGGAGGACATGGTAGATAGGCCGATGATTGAGGGGGTGGAGTGGTCCCCTATTGCTTCTCATTTTAGGCACTGGTTGGAACGACCCTTTGAGTTAGAGGAGATTAAGGGTGCGGTCTTTGGGATGGATAGAGAGGAATCCCCGGGTCCGGATGGCTTTACCATGGCTTTCTTCCAGGATTGTTAGGAGGTGATTCAGGAGGACCTTTTGGGGGTTTTTACCGAGTTTCACGCCACTGGGGTGATTGGGAAGAGTATGAATTCTAACTTTATTACTCTAGTTCCCAAGAAGGATCGTTCCATTAGAGTGAGAGATTTTAGGCCAATTAGTATGGTTACGAGTGTGTATAAGATCATTACTAAAGTCTTGTCTATTCGGCTTGGGACTGTTCTGTCTGGGACGATTTCGATGGCTCATATTGCTTTTGTGGAGGACCGCCAGATCCTTGATGCTGCTTTAGTGGCAAATGAGGTGGTGGATGATGCCTGTCGTTCTGGTTTGTAGGGAGTGGTGTTTAAGTTGGATTTTGAGAAGGCCTATGATCGAGTTAGCTGGGCCTTTTTGGATCGGGTAATGGATAGGAAAGGGTTCGGGGGGAGGTGGCGTAATTGGATTAGGGGTTGTCTGTCTAACGCTAGCTTTTCGGTTCTTGTTAATGGGGCGGCCCGTGAGTGGTTCACGTCGTCGCGGGGCCTTAGGCAAGGAGATCCCCTGTCTCCTTTTCTCTTCACCTTGGTTGTTGATGTTCTCGGTCGGATGTTGGATAGGGGTGTGGAGCGGGGGTCGGTTGAGGGTTTTAGAGTAGGGCGGGAGAGGGTGTCCGTTTCCCACCTTCAGTTCGCCGATGACACGATCCTCTTTCTTTCGGCCGAGGTAGAGGGGTTTAAGAGAGTGCTTACTTTGTTACAGGTGTTTGAGGTGGTGTCTGGTATGAAGGTTAACCTGTCTAAGTGTAGTTTGGCGGGGATCAATGTGGGGGACGGGGTTCTTCAGACTTTGGGCTGCCAGGTGGGTACCCTTAGGGGGTAACCCCCGCTCAGTGTCTTTTTGGGAGCCAGTTGTGTCTAGAGTGGCTAAGCCTTGAGATGGTTGGAAGGGCGTCTATTTTTCTCTAGGGGGGAGAATTACTCTACTTCAGTCTTGTCTAGCTAGTATCCCCATTTATTATCTTTCCTTGTTCAGGATCCCGGTTAGTGTTGCCAATAGGATTGAGAGGATTATGAGGGATTTCCTCTGGTCTGGGGCTAATGGGGATAGGAGAGATCACCTTGGGACCGTGTTTGCAGGCCGAAAACAGAAGGGGGGCTGGGTTTTGGTAGATTGGTGTCCAAGAACATTTCGCTAGTGGGGACGTGGTTGTGGCGGTTTCCTCTGGAGTCTGATTCCCTTTGGCACCGAGTAATCAGGAGCAAGTACGGTCTTATGTGCAACGGGTGGGACGCCCATGCTGGCTCCAACGTCTCTCATGCTTGCCCTTGGAAGTTCATTTGTCAGGTATCGCCTCTTTTCTTTCCACTGGTTAGGTACAATGTGGGTAATGGATTACGGGTTCGGTTCTGGGAGGATGTGTGGAAGGGGGACCTTCCTTTTTCTTCCACTTATCCCCGGTTTTTCGGCTGTCCACACTACACGGGGCCCCTGTGGCTGAGTTTTTCTCAGCTGCGGGTGGTTCTTGGGACTTACATTTACGCCGACCACCACATGATAGGGAGATGGGGGAGCTTGTTTCCCTCCTGAGTGTACTCGACTGTGCTCATCCCTAGGGATGATTCTAGGACTTGGACGGGGGACTCTTCTGGGGTCTTCTCTTCCAATTCCTTCCTTTACCATATTAGCCTTCCCTCTCAGTTTCCCCACTTTCCCTTATCTACTTTTATTTGGAAGTCTAAGGTTCCATTGAAGGTGCGTGCTTTTGTGTGGACTTTGGTGTTAGGTAGGGTGAACACCTATGATATGCTGCAGCGTAGGAGACCTAGTTGGTCCCTTTTACCGGGGTTCTGTGTGATGTGTCGGCATAGTGGGGAGGATGGTTTGCATTTGTTTGTGCTCTGTGACTTTGCGCGGAGTTTATGGGCTAGGTTGCTGTGTGGGGAGAGCTTTGTGTGTCCAGCCATGGTGGGTGAATTCTTACAGCTACGATTTGCGGCGATGAGGAGTAAGGAGGGGAGGCTGTTGTGGCGTTGTGCTTGTATGGCTTTACTTTGGTGTATTTGGCTGGAGAGAAACTCTAGGATTTTTACCAGGACTAAGAAAACTATTGATTGTGTTTGGGATCACATAGTTTACTTGGCTTCTCTTTGGGCAAAGGCGGCGGGAGCCTTTAAGGGTGTTCCGCCGACTCTAGCCCAGCGCTATTGGCGTGATGTGTAGATAGTGTTCTTTTATACTGAGGATACCTTATCCTCCACATTTTTGTATTCTTTACCATTTGATTAATAAAATTTTCTCTTATCTAAAAAAAAAAAGATGGACAGTGGACATTTTTGCTTCAAAACAAAACAATGAGAACTTGGCTTGACCATTGGAATGTGTGCATTATAAATTTATAAGCAAAGAGGTAGTGCCTCAGTGCCTATCTCGTCACCTTTCATATTGGAGGTCATGGGTTTGAATGCAAATCCCCCAAGTTGAGATGGAAATGCTTCAACAATTGGGCCTTGTTCAAATCGGTGGGGTTCCTTGCAGAGTTGGGTTCCTCCCCCCCGACCCCACAGAAGCAGGTTTCCAAGCCCGTTATATGCCTGTCACAAAAAAAGAACGTGCATTATCCGTACCTGTACAGGGTGTTTTGTATAGTGATCTTGTCAAAACAATGGTTCATTATTAAACATATTGCGGCAACTATTTGATTACACATGTTTTTTTTTCTTTTACAAATTACATTAATGGTAAATTTTCGATGTTGTGAGTGTGTTGTCAGTCTACATTTTTTTGGGTGTTATTGAATTTCTTTTGACAAAGGGTGTTCATTGCAGCATCTGTTTTGAAGGAAAAGCTTGCATCTTTGGGTTCATCAGGGGTACTTGCCGAGCACCAGCTACAAGCACAAATGCAAGAGCATCATTTGAAAGGGTGGTTAAACTAATTTTCCTATTCTTTTCTTCTTTTTCTTTCCTTTTTTCCATTTAAATATTATTACTTGGTGGAGAATTGTTTTGTATGCTTGTTTGGTACACGTACCTTTGTTTTTATTAATCTTTTTAGATGACCCTCAATACCTTTTTTTTCATTTGTCAATGATTATTTGGCATAAATTATATTCTGTACAGTTAAAAGTCGCATCTTCAAACTCTGCATGCTTCTGTGTCTCTGTCTGAGGGATCTTTTTGATGGATCTCTTTGTTACTCCCTCTGGTCCGTGGAAATCTTTACACTTGAGAATGACACAAAGACCAAGGAAAAAGCATTTGGGCACAAATGTTCCAAGCATGCCCTTGAAAGAGCACATGGGTGTTGTGGGTTTAAGAGAAAGAAAACGTATTTTTGGTGGGGACAATTAGAGAGTGGGTGGATAGGATTTTGGTGGGAAAGGGAGGAGAGAGAGTGTGCCTAAGGGAACATGATCACATGGGGTGAGAAGTAAGGATGGGCAAAATAGAAAATGAACCTGAAAAGCAATACCATATAAGGAAACGTAAAGATTTCCATGAGCCAAACCGAAAAAGAAAGTATAAAGATTTCTATAGACCGAAGGGAGTATTATATTATAGTGTATCTTAGAAAATATGTATATGATGGCATTCATGGCAAGAAATCGCCATGTGATGTTAATATTTTGAAAAAGGGGGGAGGCAGCGAATCCCTGTTATGTAGCTTTTACATTTTAATTTGGTAATCTTAGTGCTCGTTTTGTTCATCATGTGAAGTACTAATTCATGGGAAGTGCGCAGATTTTGTTTGGTTGAACAAAAGAATTTCATCGTTATGGGGATTGATGTGGGAAATTCTACTTACCAGTAGGGGACTTGGTAAGCAACTTCCTCCATATTGGTAAGGAGAACACCTATGATATGGTGCAACGCCGGAGGCATGGGTGGTTACTTCTACCGGGTTTTCTGTGTGATGTGCCATCATAATGGGGAAGATAGTCTGCATCTGTTTGTTATGTGTGCCATCATAATGGAGTAGGTTGCTGGAGCCTGGAGGGGTGGAGTTTTGTACGTCCTGCCACGGTGGGTGATTTTTGACAGCTTCGTTTTGCAGCAATGAGGCGAGGAAGGGAGGGGAAATTGTTTTGGAGGTGCATGTGTATGGCCATCCTGTGGTGTATTTGGTTGGAGAGGAACTCAAGGGTGTTCTGTGATGTAGGGAAGCCTATAGACTATGTCTGGGACCATGTGGTCTATGTGGCCTCCCTTTGGGCTAAGGCGGCGGGTGCCTTTAAGGGCGTCCCGCTTACCTTTGTACAGCGCCATTGACGAGATTTGTACTTTCTTTTGGTTGCATTTGAGGATGGCTTATCCTCTTTTTTGTATTCTTTACAGATTTGATTAATAAAAATTTTCCTTATCTAAAAAAAATGTTTCTGTGTATTGTTGTCAACAAAACAAGAAGGAAATTTACACTTCGCACGAGATGACACTTCCTAGGTTTTCCAAGTGTCAACCAAACAAGGACTTGATATAACCTTTTGACATTCCATTAGCATCTTACTGCTCTTTGCTGAACAAGTACCAGTGCAAACAAACACAATTTATCGGTGAATAGCCGTAAGATCAGTATATTGTCGTGGTTGATATGCTGGATTGTCCATATGGTCTTAACTTGAGTGGTGTCGGCTCTCTAGAAGGGTGAATAGGATGTCAAACATATCAAATTTTGATGTTTACAAATTTCTTGCTTAAAAAGCAACACAAGCTTCTCTTGTTTAGTTTCACCTGAAATTCCACAATATGGAGCGTTTTCATTGTTCAAGTTAATCCGAATTAAAGGTTGTGGGTTCGGGAGAATCATACGCATGAAGGGAAGCACTTGTGAGAAGGTGACTTCTTTATTTCCATCACACTCAAGGATCAAACTCTGAATTAGTAGTTTACTTTGGGCATAGATGAGGCAGATGTGAGTTTGTCTTATTGGCTCCAGTTTATCATATTGCTATACGTTTTCTTTGGTAATTATAAACCGCTCCAGTTTAACATATTGCTCTACATTGGATGTGACTTTTGTCGTTGTTTAATAGGCATTTGTTGACAGATTTTGTCTTTGCTCAATAGGCATTTGTTTAAATAGGAATTGCTGAATCTTTTAGGTGCTGGAGCTACATATTTTCATAGATATTCAGCTTCTTGTATACCAAAATATCCTTCATGTTCTATTGTTTATTAATACTTTCCATGGTGTTTTCTTTTCTCAGCCAAAGCCAGCTAACAATCGCAGACATTGCGCGGAAGGCTTTTTTGTACAGTGTATGTTGCCTTCCCGTCTCCTCCCGTGAATTGTTTTGGTCTTGTTATTGTTCTTTTATCCTTTCTTTTGTGAAGGATGTTTTGATCAGTTCTGGTGTGGTTTCATGTTGTGATTTTGATGGATAAAATTATTTTTCTGTTTCTGGAGTTCGTGAGGCACATATGATATTCATTCTTCCTTCTTTGTATTTCTCCTTAATTGTATAGCCCCTTATCTCTCTATATCTATGTGTCACAGCAGTTGCTCTAGTGGTAGATCCTTGTGGATGCTCCGTTTCCCTCAAGCATTACTGATGTAGCATATTTTGGCAGTACAACTGAAGGGATAAATTAGACTTCTTTCACTTGTTCTACTCGGGAATCTGATGATCGGGTTCGAGTGAGGACCCAAGGATCGGATGATCGGACTCGCCTATGTTATGGATTTTTTCCTTGTTTTGTTGCTAATTTGAAGTGTCTGAGTATCCGACGTAGATACTTTTGTTGAAATGAATAGTCCGAGAATCATAGGTTCTGAGTAGACCTGGCAAACGGGTCGGTCGGGTTCGGGTCGGGTCAAATACGGGTCTGGTCAAATACGGATCAGGTCGAATATGGGTCAAACACATCGGGTCAAATATGGGTTCGGTTTCAGGTTACCCAATGGGTTTGACAAATATTGACTCGCAACTTTAGGGTTCGGGTTTCGGGTCGGGTCATTTCGATCTCGGGTCATTCGGGTTTGAATCTTTGCGGGTCGGGTTCAGGCCAGTTTTTGCCAGCTCTAGTTCTGACCTCTAATCTTAACTAACATCCTTGGGAAAATTATAAGGGAAGTTCCTAAATATTAGGTGGCTGTTAAATAAGAGGCTTCCAAATTGTTGGAAAGAAGTGTGCTCTGATTTACCTTCACTAAAGTACAATTTGCCGAAACATATATATCTCAGAAATTTTTTTTATCGCTTTTACAGTATTGACTGAGGTGAGGTTTGTCCATATGTATCTATCTTAGCCAGTGTTAAAACGGTCAATTGTGCAGCATGATTCTAAAATTTGACGCTCCTCTCTTTTCTAGTAATATTTCTAGCCTCTAATTGTGATTTTACCACATGGATCTTCCAAAATTGATTAGCTCAAGTCTATATGAAGGACAGAGGTGGTTAAAGTTGGCTTGTTATGCCCTTTTGTTGTTATTCACTTGATCATTGTAAACTCCACATAAATAGTATTCATGTTAATTGGTAAACAAATTCATTCTTGCTAGTTAAACTATTGCACCATGTAGAGTTGGAGGTCATCAACTGTTTACAGTAGATCATACTTATTTTCTATCGTGAATTCCAAATTCAATTCTACTGAACTCTCTTGTCCAGTGATAATTCTTGCTATTATATTTTGTTATGATTGTGGTCTAATTTCCTCTCATCTCACAGCATTTCTTGGAGGGGCATGCCAAAAGTACCCCAATTGCACGATTGCCTCTAATCACTATTCTTGATACTAGAAATCATCTTAGAGACCTTCCTGTTTGCCAGGTAGATCTCTCATTGATACTAGCTATTAGCAATCCAATAATTTTATTTCTTTTATTGAACTTATTGTGTTATGGCATCCATGTTCTGTTTCAGCCATTACATCTGGAGCTTAATTTCTTCAATAAACCGAACCGAGTTCTGCATTATCCTGTCAGGGCCTTCTACTTAGATGGTGTAAATCTTATGGCATATAATATGTGTTCTGGAGCAGACAGTATATACAAGAAGCTTTATACCTCGGTACTAATTTTCTTTTTTGCATGATACATTAATGTGGTGAAGGGTAATGTATTTGTTTAGTTAATCATGTAATCTCTTGGAACTGTCTTGTTTTTTACTTTCAGATTTCTAGTAACGCTGAATATCATCCAAAGAGCATCGTCCACAGTAGAAAGCAAAATCTATTTCTTGTTGTGTTCGAGTTTAGTGGTGCAGCACATGAAGTCGTTCTTTACAGGGAAAATAGTGAATCCCAATTGGCTAATAGTAAAGACAGCACTGTTAAAGGTTTGTCTGTCTATAAGTATCAAATTCAGGCCTTCATGGGGAGCAGTAATCTCATCATGTGGTATTTTGTATTGACGTAGGTCGAGATGCAGCATTCATTGGCCCTAATGATGGGCAGTTTGTAATTCTTGAAAATGATAAGACTGGGCTTGCTTTGTATATTCTTCCTGGAATGTCTCCCAAAGAACTTGATGAAAAGAATAAAGCAGCTCTTGAGGAAAATCCAACAGCAGATGCTGCTTCAAATTCGGTCAAGGGCCCTTTCCAATTTATGTTTGAATCTGAAGTTGACCGTATCTTCTCTACCCCGATAGGTAATTGCAAAAAAGAGATGTATTTACAGTTGACTTGATCTTGGCTCCCTTTCAAATATCCTTCTGACTAGAACTCTTGAATTGCAGAGTCAACCTTATTGTTCGCTTCTCATGGGAATCAAATCGCTTTGGCAAAGCTTGTGCAAGGATATCGGCTTTCAACCAGTGATGGTCATGGCCATTATATATCAACAACAGCTGAAGGGAGAAAGGCAATCAAGCTGAAGACAAATGAGATAGTACTCCAGGTAGTTATCTGCATATCTCCTTCCTTTGATGTAGACTGTCCAAGTACTTACATGATAGTTTCTTAAAATTTGAGTAACGTAATCATTATGAAAAATTAGCCGGACCAGCTTGTCCTAAGGGCAACACAACTTGCTTGATGTGTGTGTGTGTAACTGTGTATATATATACACACACACACACTCTTTAGGGTGTTTCCATGTTTCGTGCGGTCTGGTTTATCTTGAATAGTATAATATCATATGCAGAATAAACGTTATAAAAAGAAAGAATTTGGGTAGGGCATCCCTGTTCTCAGTGCTCTGCACTTGTTTCTAGATCATTACTCGACTGCCTAATGATTATTAATTCTCCTAATTTAACTGATAAGAAGAAAGGAAAAAAAATGAAAGTACTGCTGGTGATTCTTTTGCAGATCTTCATCATTGGTCGACTGCCTAATAAATTTCTAGATCAATTCTTGAGCCTTTTGAAATTCAAGTTTAGTTCTATTGCTGTATATTTACGAATTCATTAGAAGGTCCTTTGATTGACTATGTCATACATTTTAGCATGGTCTTTTGTATTTTTAGATGGATTATTGTTCTTTATCTGTCTCTTGCAGGTTCACTGGCAAGAAACTCTTAGAGGGCAAGTTGCTGGAATACTGACCACTCAAAGGGTTCTTATTGTTTCAGCAGATTTGGAGATATTGGCTAGTAGCTCAACAAAGTTTGATAGAGGACTTCCTTCAATATCCTTTGAATTATTTTCCAATGTTTAGATTCTCATCACTAAGGTTTTTTTTTTGTAGATAATGTTTAGATTCTCATCACTAAGCTTTTGCTTGACTAATCCCATGGGCGTTGAAGTTAATGACCGGTAAAACCTCCAGTGGCCCTGAGGGGACTCGAACCTGGGACCTCTGGAATATTTCTCATCACTAAGGTTTTAAGGCTTTACAAAATTGTTGGGACTTGACTTTCTTGTACTTTAGATCCCTTCTCTGGATTGGTCCTGCTCTGCTTTTTTCTACTGCTACAGCTGTTAACATGCTTGGATGGGATGGAAAAGTGAGGGCCATCCTGTCCACTAGTATGCCAAATGCAGGTATTTTAGTCCCATTGCTTACTATGAGTCTTTTTGGTTTATACTATTTCAGCAACGTTGTTTCATCTGATCATTTATTTATTCATTGTGAAAAAAGTTAAGTCCTTGGTGATGTTCTGGCACAAATATTATTAGAATAGAATTAAATGATCTTGTTCTTTGCAGTTCTAGTGGGTGCTTTAAATGATCGCTTGTTGCTAGCAAACCCAACTGATATAAGTCCGAAACAGAAGAAGAAAATTGAGATAAAAAGCTGCCTTGTTGGACTTCTTGAGCCTCTTCTTATTGGATATGCAACAATGCAGCAATACTTCGCGCAGAAACTTGACCTACCCGAAACATTTTACCAGATAACATCAAGGTACTCTTGCAGAATGGTTCCTTCAATTGGCATTTTGAAACTTTTACATATTGGATGTTATCCCTCTTGTTATCTTCTACATCCGTATTAATATGCTGGAATCTTTCGCTCTGATGCTTTCTTCTGCCTTTTTGACTCTCTTCCTTTCCTTCTTTGCCTCTTTATTTTTGTGTTTTCAGTTTTTTTTTCCCTGGCCTTTGATCTGACACACTGCTTAAATATAAATTTTGTGAAGGTTTGATAGCCTGCGGATAACTCCTAGTTCTCTAGACATATTAGCAAGTGGTTCTCCCGTTTGTGGTGATCTTGCTGTGTCATTGTCTCAGTCAGGTCCACAATTCACTCAGGTGACTATTGGGTAATGTTTCAGAAGTTATAATTTGTTTTTTGATGATTTGTATACGTGATCTTCATGTTTATGAATTAATGTAGGTGTTGCGAGGAATTTATGCTAATAAGGCGCTTCGTTTCTCTACTGCTTTGTCTGTGCTGAAGGATGAGTTTCTGCGTTCGAGGGATTATCCTCAATGTCCC
This sequence comes from Tetragonia tetragonoides, assembly GCA_038025085.1. Classification (NCBI taxonomy): domain Eukaryota; kingdom Viridiplantae; phylum Streptophyta; class Magnoliopsida; order Caryophyllales; family Aizoaceae; genus Tetragonia; species Tetragonia tetragonoides. The sequence continues at coordinate 39,974,790 of CM076151.1, read as the reverse complement.
CCAACATCTCATTTGTTCCACCGTTTCCGGGAATTGGGATATGCCTGTATTAAGTATGTAGATAACTTCGACTTGCCCATCTTATTGAATCCTAATGATATGCTTGCAACTATAAATGGTTTTTGCTGAAAAATTCAGCAATATGCATCCTAAATTTGATTTGTTCAAGTGTAAATCTTTAATAATTTGGTGCTCATGATTCCCTCACCCATTTTCACAGTATGTGATCCCGTTTCTCATAAGGTTTGCTGATTGTTTTTTTGTCGTCACCTTTAAATTGTATCCTTGGAGTTGAACTAAAGACTGCTCTTTGCTTACTGGAGTAATACAAATTTGGGAAGAAAGATTTAAAATACTTGGTGCTTTTGTTCTTGTTTCTGGTCACTTTCTAGTTTATTTATCTGTTGTGCTGATGTTCTGTGAATTTGACGGCAATAGTCCAGAAACTACTAATAATTAATATAAACATCTCACTGAAGCTTTTACATCCTTTTGGGCCTTGCTTTGCTCTAGATGAGATATAATACATTAAGATTAGAGGAACGTATTTTTAGATATTGGATTCTCTTCTTTATTTTTGAATAAGCACTGTTCTTGACATAGAGAGTTTGCTGCTCACCTAGAAGAGAGGAGCATCTTCCTGAGCAAAAATTCTCACAATTTCAGTCCAGATTTTGAATAAAAGATTTAAACGCGGAACAAGAATAGTAGAGAGCTTGTCAAAGCATTGCTGAAGATAATTTTATAGGAATTTTTTTTTGTCTTCTTTCTTTCTTTTTTTCCCCCTTTATCGCCCACTAACAGAAGAGTTTAAAATGAGTTTGCAGGTATGGCCAGTTTGATAGTGCGAAAGAAACATTTGAAGTTATTACAGACTACGAAAGCATGCTTGATCTGTTTATATGCCACCTGAATCCTAGTGCGATGCGGCGTCTTGCACAGAAACTGGAAGAGGATGGTGCTGATCCAGAGTTGAGGAGATACTGTGAGAGAATTCTACGAATCCGCTCCACTGGCTGGACACAAGGCATTTTTGCTAACTTTGCTGCTGAAAGCATGGTTCCTAAAGGTCCTGAATGGGGAGGTGGAAACTGGGAAATTAGAACACCTACCAATCTGAAGGATATACCACAATGGGAACTAGCTGCAGAGGTAATGCCATACATGAAAACGGATGATGGCCCTATCCCGGCTATTGTTACAGATCACATTGGTGTTTACCTTGGTTGTATAAGAGGAAGAGGCAATGTTGTTGAAGTGAGAGAAGATAGCTTGGTCAAAGCTATTACATCTGCCAACTCTGATAGTAAACCAAACATGATCTCTACTTTGGCTGATTCCATGTCGAGCAAGGTAGCAACTGCAGCTGATTCAAAGGGTGTTTCCTTAATGGGTCTGGAAGCTCTCATGAAAGAACCTTCAGGTTCTGGTGCTGTAGATGAACAGGCAAAAGCTGAAGAGGAGTTTAAGAAGTCGCTATATGCTGCTTCTGGTGGTGATAGCAGCGACGATGAAGGTGGCGAGTTGAAGGCTAAAAAGTTCCAAATCAGAATCCGAGATAAACCTGTTTCTTCTGCTACAGTGGATGTCAATAAAATTAAAGAAGCCACGAGGCAATTCAGCTTGGCCCCGCCTATGGGTAGGACCAAGTCATTGGTTGGTGGATCGCAGGACCTTGGCCTCACATTACAACCAGGTGCTACAGGGACCAGCACTGGCTCAACTCCCCCTGTTTCAGCTCCTGCGGATTTGTTTGGTATGAACACATTAGCACAGCCACCTGTTGTTTCACAGCCATCTACAGGGGCTGGAAGTACTGCTCGGCCTATCCCTGAGGACTTCTTCCAAAACACTATTTCATCTCTTCAAGTTGCGGCTTCACTAGCTCCTCCAGGGACTGTAATTTCTAAATTAGATCAAAACATACAAGGGGTTGGCACTGTTCAGGGTACAACCAGTGTTTCTAACTCATCTTTGAATGATATCAGCCTTCCTGATGGAGGCGTGCCTCCTCAAGGAACTCAACAGCCGACAGTTCCAGTTGGTTCCATTGGACTTCCAGATGGTGGAATTCCCCCGCAACTAGGCCAGACCATTGTCCAGCCCCAGCCTCAGGTTCAATCCACACAACTAGCAAGTTCCACTCAACCTCTTGATCTTAGTGTATTAGGAGTTCCAGGTGCAGCGGACTCTGGAAGGCCTTCTGGACAACCTACTTCTCCACCGGCTTCTGTACGCCCTGGACAGGTGCGCGTCTCAACATTTTGTGATGAACCTCAATTTTCAAATATATCTGGGAGCCTCTTTTGTGTCCTAGTATACGGTAGTAGGACAATTATTATGTACTGAAAAAGCTTTCTTTCTGCTCAAACAGGTTCCTCGTGGAGCAGCTGCTCCAGTATGCTTTAAGACTGGATTGGCACACCTTGAGCAGAATCAGCTACCTGATGCATTATCCTGTTTTGATGAAGCTTTTCTGGCGTTGGCCAAAGATCAGTCTCGTGGTTCTGATATCAAGGCCCAAGCCACTATCTGTGCACAGTATAAGATAGCTGTTACTCTTCTTAAGGTAAGTGTAGCAACCGTTAAATGCTTAACATATTTCCTATATTTACGCTCTTTGTGCTTCTCTTATCAGAACGGGCTTCAATTGTGTCTAGAGTCCAGCGTGCTTTGGGTGGGACAGCTGCTCATTGCTAAGAGCCTTGAAAATAGGTTAAAGAACCTGTTCCGTATGTAGCATCCGTGTCTCTCTGAATCTGTCTGTATTGTCTGATTGTCTCTAACATCGGAGATTCGGAGGTGGTCTAAAATGCAGAATTTTCCCTCTGCACCAGGACGGTTTTGTGGGCCCTTATTTTTGTCGTGCACTTCCCGTACTTTATTTTACTAAAATAAATTTAAATAGGGACCAAACATTGTAGAGGAGAATCTCGACTGGGTCCCAGTTCTTGGATGCTTATGTGGCAATGAAGTTACTAGGGCTGGGACTGGGACAAAAAGAGATCCTGTGGATAGAGATGCTCTTAGCACACACTATCTTAGCTATCATGAATCATGATTCATGTGCATCCTTGTAGTATTGTTTCACCTTAAGGCCTTAGCCAAACATTTGAAATTGAAGTGAATGAAGTCACTAGGTTTCATGGATAAGGTAAATATTTTGATTGAGAGGTGCTGAGTAGCAGTGACTGTCTGACATCACACAGTGGAAAGCAAAGTGAAAAGATTTCTTACAAATGCTACCCTTTAGACCTTGAATGATTTGCATACACATTGGCAAGCATACATGCAATATATATGTCTCTCAAATTATTTGTCTGATAGATTCACACTGTTAAGCTATCTCCGTCCTCAGGAAATTGGACGTCTACAGAGGGTGCAAGGCCCACGTGCAATTAGTGCAAAAGACGAGATGGCCAGATTGTCTCGGCATCTTGGGTCACTTCCCCTTCTAGCAAAGCATCGGATAAGCTGCATAAGAACTGCCATAAAACGAAACATGGAGGTTCAGAATTATGCTTATTCGAAGCAGATGCTTGATCTCCTGTTCTCAAAAGCACCTCCAGGCAAGCAGGATGAGTTAAGGAGCTTGATTGACCTATGTGTCCAGAGGGGCTTGTCAAACAAATCAATCGACCCCATTGAAGATCCTTCCCAATTTTGCGCTGCCACCCTCAGCCGTTTATCAACCATTGGCTATGATGTTTGTGATCTCTGTGGTGCTAAATTTGCTGCTCTTTCAGCACCTGGATGTATTATCTGTGGTATGGGCAGCATCAAAAGGTCGGACTCTCTGGCAGGATCTGGACCTGTTCCTTCACCATTTGGCTGAGGTTAACGAGTTTCTATGGAGTCTTTATTAGATGTCCAACTTCCATGTCCGTGGTCTCATTTTTTTCTGGAAGGTAGATGGTTGCAAGTTCAAATTCTGAATGCTAATCGACACTCCAGACCAGCCTTCAGATATGTATTTTATTTAAATTTTTTTTCTCCCCTAGCTTTTTATTTCCTTTCTGTTGGGGGTGTAGAAAAGGGGGGGTGGGGAGATTAGAGTTGTATTTACCGGGTGTGCTGTTTGTTACTTGTATATGCTGTATTACGACTTGCGAGGCTTTTTTTTGAAGAACTTCCAGTCAATTACTAGTCAATAGTCAATCAAATCTTTTCAAGGTAAATGGTAATATAGTTTATCAAGTTTTGTACTTGCTGAATTGATGCATGTTTTAGCTCGTGGTTCCATCTCTATCTTCTTTGTTTTGTCTCTCCTTTTCAAAGTAAGATGGAACCCTTTTAAAGCCAACTTATAGACCACGCCTTAAAGAACGCCCAATTGTTCGAAGGTAACTCAAAACGGCCAAGTTGTGGACATTACACTAACACAGACGGGAGATTCAATTAAGGGGACAACGACATTTTCCGGCCTGGGATAGAGAATCTTAGGCCCCGGTAATAGGTACGATACGTGAATTGCATTGCTTTGAAATTTTAAGGTATTAAACTGCACCAAGTAATCGGAGCCAAAAAAAAAAAAAAAAAAAAAAAAAAAAAAAAAAAAAAAAGAAAAAATACAAACTCGATTGTTGACTATATGGCTTATGAACATGTGGGGCATAACTCATAAGTAAATTATGGAAATATTAGAAAAGGTTTTGATCATTAATGAAATTTCGTAAGAGCACAAAATATCAATCAATTCAACGTGATCAGGGATCATTTCCCTGATTTTAGTCCCCGTTTTTCTTTGGAATATCCTTAAAATACTCAATTAGAGATGAGCAATCAACCAACAATCAAATCAGTCAATTACTTGGGATTATGGGACTTAACTCTACGGGTGATCATAAAAATAAGAGGATATATCGTGGGCGACCAACCATATCTCTGCGAAGTGGGAACTCGGCACACCTCTCGACTTTGTCGAACATCGGTGGACGGACGACTTCAGCAATCGTGATGGAGCGAGCACAACCACCCCCCGACTAGACGAGTCTGACAATCCTGAAGGAGTGAGCACAACCAACCAATACCAACGTCGTTCAATAAGCCTACTAAGAAACTGCTTACGTTCACAAGCCCTCTCTCAAGCATCTACCCCTAAAGAGTCTTATAAGATTTATTGGTTTTTAATAGGAGTAGACATGCTCGCTGCATAACTTTCATACTGGGGTTTTTGAGAGTGGGGAATTATTTTTCAAAAAGTTACACCTCAAACTTTTCAAGATTATTATTAAGTTAGGGAAAAACTTTTCTTTCACACAATGTAGCTATTTAATTTAATTTTTGATTAAAAGAATATGCAGAAAAATAGAAAACAAATAGAAAAAATATAAAAAAAAAATTGAAAAAAATAATGAAACCTCACTATAATAGTGGAGAGCGCATGATGGGATGTTTGGTGGATCAGGGTGATGGGGAATCATGCTCGGTAACCAAAAACCGTGGATTAGCCTTTGATATCCGGTAAAACGCCATTCCAAGCCTACCAAGGACCCGATAAATGATGAGTGCGTAAATAGTGCTAATATTCATGTGTGGACTGCACTCATTTATCCTATGTTTACGTAAATTCTCTTTTATTTTACTGATTTATGAGTAATTATGTATGAGGATTACTACTTTGGTATTTTGGTGTTTTAATTGTGATTTTAGGGTCAAATTAAGCTCCATAAGCAAAGGACTTAGGATTCTCTTTGGATGCTCAACATAATCAAAGCTAGAGCAAGTTGTGAAGAGTATTGAAGAGAGCATTGGATACCTTCTTGGATGCATCTAGACACTCAAATGGAGTTACTAGTGGCTTTAATTCTTTTGGGAGTTATGTTGCTGACTTATTGATGTTTGGGAGGTTACTCTTTGTAAACTGTCTAGGTTCATCTTGGTGTTTTCTTATAAGTAGGATCTCATCCCATCCCATCTCATACCATCTCTTTCCATAGTCTATTTTTCCTAGTCCACTTTACGCTTTCTAGATTAGTGTAGTGAGAATAAAAACGTAGATTTTAAAAGTTTTATTAGTTCGTTCTTCAAGTTCAAGCGTTCTTTTATTTCTCTTGAAGATTATAATTGAAGCGACTTGATTTATTTCTTATCTCTACTCTCTATTTCTCCCTCTCTATGCTTTCTAATGTTAATTGCTTTCTTTAGTTTAATAGGTTTTAGCATGAATTTCATTACGTTCTTAGTTGGCGTTGTAGAAATCATGAGTAGGTAATTTCTTTTATCTAGGGTTGATGTAACTTAATTAAATCCTATGATGCTAAATTAGATAGTAAAAATTGGCATGTTATTAGAATTGTTGCACAATTTTTGATTGTAATCTTGTTGCGTATATTAGATGATTAAGTCAAATTCGAGAGAAGCTTCTTAATTGTCTTACCACAATCATTCAACAAGTTTGCCTAATCACGAGAGTAGTTTAGAATAACTTGGGACTATTGGAAAGGAATAATAGACATACTTCATGCTCTTGATATTTTCTTAACTCCATGAGAATAGGTAGTTAAGAATTATATTGAGTATTCCTTTCTCGCTTCGAGAGAAGGTTTTAGGATTCATATTTCCGTCCTTGCAACATTCGACATGACATGCTAGTTAAAACTTGTTTATTCGCATCTAAGATCTTGGTTAAGTGAAATCAACCCTAGGCTTTTTATCTTATTATTTTCTCTTATATTAGTGATTAGTTTTCTTATTTCAATCTCAAATCAAATTGTGAATCGCTTAGCTTGTTAAATTTAAGAAAACTTAGTACTTGGAATCGATAGCTCCTTGTGGTTTGATATTTTATTACTTCGATACAACCCGTATACTTGCGGACCTATCAATAAACTACCCCGGGGGCCTCCCATGTTCCTTAGGGGTCTCCCGTGCGATGTTGTGCAAAAATATAAACCTTCATTCCGGGGCCTCTAGGAAGCCCAGAAAGCGTGGATTATAGCCTTCGGTTTTCGGCTTCCTGGGCCCGATTATCTTTTTTGCTCAAACTTCTCTGAGGTGTCTTTCATGACCCTAGAGGAACCTCGATGCCCCGCGAAGGTCATCCGGATCTCTGAACTTCGATATCACCCATGCTTTCGGTGTTCCGGCTCTTACATTGGTGTTCCTTAAAAACGAATTTCGACGCCTACCAAGGACCCGATAACCTACGCCGAGGGCCTCCCGTGTCCCCTAGGGGTGTTCCGTGCGATGTGGAGCGAAAATATAAACCTTCGTTTCAGGGCTTCCGGAAAGTCCAGAAAACGTGAATTATAACCTTCGATTATCGGCTTCTTGAGCCAAGCTGTCATTTTTGCCCAAACTTCTCGGGGGTTTCTCTCACGACACTAGAGGACCCTCGTGCGCCAAAATGTTCATCCGGGTCCACAAACTTCGATATTACTCATGCTTTGGGTGTTCCGCCTCTTACATTGGTGTTCCATAAAAACGCATTTTCACGGCTATCAGGGACCCGATAACTAACTCCGGGGGCCTTCCGTGTCCTCTAGGGATGTCCCGTGCATTTTGGTGCAAAAATATCCACCTTCGTTCCGGGGCCTCTCGGAAGCCAAGATAACGTGGATGGCTTCGGTTTTTAGCTTTCCGGGACCCGATTGACATGTTTACCCAAACTTATCCGGGGGGTCTATCATGACCATTAGGACTCTCGGTTTTCCGTAATGGTCATCCGCATCCCCGAACTTTGATTTCACCCATTCTTTCAGTGTTCCGACTCTTAAATTGGTGTTCCTTAAAAACACATTTCCACGCTTATCAAGGACCCGATAACCTACGCCGGGGGCTCTCTTGTCCCCTAGGAGTGTCCCGTGCGATGTGGTGCGAAAATATAAACCTTCCATTCGGGGCTTCTTGGAAGCTCAGAAAACGTGTATTATAACCTTCGATTATCGGCTTCCTGGGCCAGGGTGTCATTGTTGCCCAAACTTCCGGGGGGTTTTCGCATGACACTAGATGACCCTCGGTGCCCCGAAATGTTCATCCGGATCCACAAACTTCGATATTTACCCATGCTTTGGTGTTGCAGCTCTTACATTGGTGTTCCATCTATAAAAACGCATTTCCACGGCTATTAGGGACCCGATAACTAACTCCGGGAGCCTTCTGTGTCCTCTAGGGATGTCCCGTGCGTTTTGGTGTGAAAATATCCACCTTCGTTTCGGGGTCTTTCAGAAGCCCGGAAAACATGGATAATATGCTTCGGTTTTCAGCTTCCCAGGACCCGATTGACATATTTGGCCAAACTTATCCGAGGGGTCTATCATGACTCTATAAGACTCTCGGTTTTCCGGAATGGTCATCCGGATCCCCGAACTTTGATTTCACCATACTTTCAGTGTTTCGGCTCTTACATTGATGTTCCTTAAAAACGCATTTCCACGCCTACCAAGGACCCGATAACCTACGCCAGCGGCCTCCCATGTCCCCTAGCGGTGTCCCGTGCGATGTGGTGCGAAAATATAAACCTTCGTTTCGGGGCCTCCTGGAAGCTCAGAAAACGTGAATTATATAACCTTCGATTATCGGCTTCCTGGGCCACGTTGTCATTTTTGCCAAAACTTTTCGGCCGGGGGGGGGGGGGGGAGGGGGTTTCTCATGACACTAAAGGACCCTCGGTGCCCCGAAATGTTCATCTGTATCCACAAAATTCGATTTTACCCATGCTTTGGGTGTTCCGGGTCTTACATTGGTGTTCCATAAAAACGCATTTCCACGGCCATGAGTGACCCGATAACTGACTCCGGAGGCCTCCCGTGTCCTCTATTGATGCCCAATGCGTTTTGGTGCGAAAATATTCACCTTCGTTTCGAGGCCTCTCGGAAGCCCAGAAAACGTGGACAATAGGCTTTCGATTTTCAGCTTCCCGGGACCCATTTGACATATTTGCCCAAACTTATCCGGGGGGTCTATCATGACCCTACAGGATTCTCAGTGTCCCGAAATGGTCATCCGTATCTCCGAACTTCGATTTCACCTGGCTTTCGGTGTTCCGACTCTTATATTGGTGTTCCTTAAAAAATCATTTCCACGCCTACCAAGGATCCGATAACCTACACCGGGGGTCTCCCATGTCCCCTAGGGGTGTCCCGTGCGATGTGCTGCGAAAGTATAAACCTTCGTTTCGGAGCCTCCTAGAAGCCCAGAAAATGTGGATTATAACCATCGATTATCGGCTTCCTGGGAAAGGTTGTCATTTTTGCCCAAACTTCTAGGGGGGTTCTCCCATGAGTCTAGAGAACACTCGGTGCCCCAAAATGTTCATCCGGATCCACAAATTTCGATAATACCCATGCTTTGGGTCTTCCAGCTCTTACATTGGTGTTTCATAAAAACGCATTTCCACGGCTATCAAGGACCCGATAACTGACTCTAGGGGCCTCTCGTGTCTTCTAGGGATATCCCTTTGATGAGTGCCTAAATAGTATTGATTGTCATTGTATATATGCACTCATTCGTCCTATATTTGTGTGAGTATTCTCTTTTATAATTGGATTTTATTCATTTATGATGTGGATCGCTACTTTGGTATGTTTGTGCGTTTAATGTGATTTTAGGATCATTTTGGAGCTCGAATGTGCAATTGGATCAATATAGACTTTAGAGTGTCAAGAGAAGAAGCAAAGAAGAAGGAATCGAAGTTGGAATGAAAATAGTTGCTAGAAACGTGAAGTTGTTGAGTTTTCTACAGTGCATGATCATGCTCACAATAGGCATGATCATGTGTCATCATATGCGAATGTCAGTAGCCAACGATCTTGAAAAAAAGAGCAAGCACGATCATGCCTTGGCCCAACATTTCCTCCAAAAAACGCCTCTAGACCACTTTTTTTAGCCTTTAAAGTTTTTGATGGTAGTTTGGTCAATTTACTCAGTTGAGGGTAGCTTTGTCCTTACTTCTCAAATTCACAGGCGTATCTATACGTATCAATACGTATCAATATCAGATGAAGAAAGTTTTCGGAGGTATGTGCGTGGTATAGTATATATTGGAATGAAGGTAATAAGGGTAATTCCGTAATTATACATAATATCATATACTTAATCATCAAGAAAAAATAACACCAATATTTTAGAAACAGGCAAACAAACAAATTGGTAATGATAGGCACAAGAGTAAATACATCGTACATGGAGACCTGGAGTTCGTCTTGAAGTGGGAAGCAATTTTAGAGCTCATGAAGTTGGAGTGTGAATTGAAATTTAACAATAATCCCGGAGGAATTGAAATGACACATACCTATGCTATGTTGCACCTTGCCCTCAAACTGGTAATAGTTCATATGGTGGGCAGAGGAATAGAGGAATTAATGAGTAGGCAGGAGAGTATTGAATTAAAAAATTAAATGAAAGAAAAAAGTTAGAGCAACAGGACTTGAACCCTATCAAGTTGAACGTGGACTTACTTCATCTATCGTCCCACACCACCAAGCTCCAAAACAGGAAACTGAAATTGTATTGAAATAATGATACTTACTAGACAAAACGTAGTCGGTTGGATGAAATACATATAAAGAGCACTTTGATTTGACAATCCTCTGGTATCTCAATCATCTGATATCTCAATCCTCTGATGAAATACATATAAAGAGCACTTTGAAACGGCAATCCTCTGATATTCTTTAGGATCGTATGACCAGTTGTTTTGATAGTACATTTTAAGATTTGTGACAAAGATCTAATTTTGGTAGTTTTTTTTTTATAACTACGTAACTTTGATAGAAGTAAGCGACCACGAAAATCTCAAAAATATAACTTTTCAAAAAAGTATTTTCAAGTATATTATTTTGCAAAAAACATTTTCAAGTATAATTTTGCAAAAACATTTTTGAGAGTTTGGATAATTATTTTTCAAAAGTTCCACCTCAAACTTTTCAAGTATATTATTAAGTTACAGGAAAATATTTTTTTTTTTTAAATTTTTCACAGAAGGTAGCTATTTAATTTAATTTTTAATTAAAAAATAGGCTGAAAAATAGGAAAAAAATAGAAATAATATCAGAAAAATTACAAATCACATCAAAAAAATTGGGAAATATTTTTGAGACCTCCATTTAATTTTAGAAATAATTTTGAGACCTCACTTTAATTTTAGAAATTCCGGCCCTCACCCATGCTTTTGGTGTTTTTTTTTTGTAAGAATTAGATCCATTACCATTTCCTGAATTTGTGACATACACCTAAAAGGCAACCTAAGGAAGAGGCTCACCTACTATGTAGGGTATCCTCCCTCCCTAGGCCCCTGAAAAACTATTTACAGACATTTTCCCTTTCTGCACTCTATCTTTGCAGTAAATAAACTGTAAACTAAACATAGCTTTCAGTCAAAATTGAACTTTTAATTACATAATTTGTGCCAAAACAGATCTATCTCTAGCCTTCAGTTTGGTGATCTTGACTCCCTGCATCCTTGCTCTGACTGTAAACTTTATCTGTTGCTGGATTGTTTCCTCTGTAGCTTGAGTCTGGTGGAAGCATACATTGTTCCTTTCCTGCCAAACATGGTAAGTTACAGCAGCAATAACAGCTGCAGCAAGCATTCTCTGAAACCTGGTGCCTCTTCTTGCTGCACCATTGAGCAGGCCCTGAATGGACGTTGCGTTAGTTTTCTACCCAATCCAGCTTGTGGCTTTTCTCAGTATTGCCTCACTCCTGATACACTTGAAGAACAGATAGGCCCCATCTTCAACCTAAGCATCACACAGGTAGCATTGTTCACTCCCTTGCGGGAACCCCATGTACTGCATCCTGTCTTTTGTCAACAGCTTCCTCAAGTGAGCAAGCCAAAGAATGAAGCTATGCCTAGGCAGGTTGAACCTTCCCCAGACCAAGTCAGCATGTCTATATTTGTCCCTGACACCCATGAGCAAAGTATAGGCTGCTGAGACAGTGTAGCCTCTTGAGCTTCTCCAACACCCATGAGCATCAAACATCCCCCTGAACTTCTCTCTTACCTTTAGGAGTTTTTTCCAGTACCAGCTATGATCCACTTTTAGAGTGCAATCCCAGAAACTTGCCCCTTTCAGATAGACACCATTCACCCATTTAACCCACAATATGTCTTGTTTATCAGAAATTGCCCATATATGCTTGCCATTAAGTGCCTGATTCCAGATTTTACAGTTCTTCATGCTTAGGCCACCATGCTTCCTAGGCTGACAAATCCAGTCCCATGTTACCAGATTAGGCTTTTGCTTCATTTGAGCCCCTCCCCAAAGAAATTGTCTACAGTTTTGTTCCACTTGCTTCAGCAGCCCAGTAGGCAGGACAAAGATACTAGACCAGTAAACATGGAGGGACATGAGGATAGAATTGATTAACTGGGTCCTTCCTGCATAAGAGATGTTCCTGGTTGCCCAAAAACTCAGTCTCTTGGTAATTTTGTCAACCAAGAAAGTTGTTTCCAGCTTGGTCCAGCTTGATGGAGTCATAGGGACCCCTAAATATTTCATAGGAAACTCCCCCTCCTGAAAACCAGTTTTCTTCAGTAATCTGTGCTTGTCTCTCCTATGCACCCCCGCTAAGTAGCATTGAGATTTCTGGGAGTTTGCTTGCAACCCTGAAAACCTTGAAAAATACTCAAAACCCTCCATAATTCTTCCCACAGAATTCTTATAAGCTTTACAGAACACCATTAGATCATCAGCAAAACATATATATGATTCAACTCCACACTGGAACACATTGGGTGGAAACTGAAGTCTGACAGCTGACCTACCATTTTCAGTCCTTGACAAATATTCCATGACCAAAACAAAAATCAGAGGAGACATAGGGTCACCTTGTCTTATACCTCTCTTGCCTTCAAAATACCCAAAAGACTCTCCATTGACACAAAGAGTGAAATTGGCAGTTTTTATGCATGCCATGATCCAATCACAGAATTTGGATGGAAAGCCATAGCCAGGCAACATATCCTCTATAAACCCCCAATGTATGGTGTCATAGGCCTTGCGGAGGTCAATTTTCAGCAGACATCTAGGGGATGTGTGCTTCCTTCTGTAATGCCTAATAATGTCCTGGCAGATGAGGACATTGTGCACAATACTTCTCCCATTTACAAATGCCCCTTGGTTCATGGAAATTAAATCAGGCAATACATGCTATAATCTACCACATAGGACTTTAGTGATACATTTGTAAATAGTATTGCAACAAGCAATTGGACGAAAATCAGATGCATAAACAGGAACATCTATTTTTGGAATTAAACACAGATTTGTAGAGTTAACCTGTTTGAGCATTTTCCCAGTTCTAAAGAAATCCAGGACTGCTTCAGTTATAATATCCCCCACCACAGGCCATGCATCCTTAAAAAACCCACTCCCAAACCCATCAGGGCCTGGACTTTTTGTGACATCAATGCTGAAGATTGCAGCTTTAATCTCCTCTCTTGTTATTGGTTTGATCAAACCCAACTGCTGCTGTATGCTGAGCTTGTAACCACTGCAGAAAACTCTCTGGCCTGGCCTAGTTCTCACAGTAGGCACTCCCAACATCTCCTTATAAAATCTAGCAAATTCATCATGAATCTGCTCTTGAGTCTGCAGTTGCACACCATTACTGTCTTTCAGGGAATATACTCTGCTTGATTGCCTTCTCTGCCTCATAATGGAGTGAAAATAATGTGAATTTGAGTCCCCCAATAGGAGCCTTTTTGCTTTACTCTTCTGATGCAGAAAAGATTCCACATCTTGATTTAGAGCAAGGAAATTGAGTCTAGCTTCCTGCTCCTCCTTCTGCAAGGTAGAGTCAGTAGGGGATCTATTCATCCTCTCCTGCACTTCCTGAAGCTTGCTTCTAGCTTGCTGCACTTGAGCCTGTATATCTCCATATTCACTTCTATTCAGATTCTTCAAACCCCTCTTCACACTCTTGAGCTTCTGCATAACTGAGTACATCTGAGTGCCCTGACCATTATATTCCCAAGCTTCCTGAACTAGAGGGATAAACTTGTGGTTTTTCCCCAACATATTGAAATAGCAAAATCTGGAAGGCTTCAGCTTTTCCATTGTGAGGGTAATGACAGCTGGGCTATGATCTGAAATCCCTTCAGGATGAAAGTGTACAGCATAGTTCTCAAAAAGCTTGAGCCACTCATCATTACACAAAACTCTATCAATCTTAGAAAATACCCTGGGACCCTTCTCATGTCTATTGTTCCATGAGTATTGGCATCTAGTGTATGCCAATTCCATGAGGAAGCTGTCCTGAATGCAGTTAGAGAAATCCTCAACTTCACTGTGAGTGACAATGGCACCCCCAATCCTATCCTGTTGCTGTAGGACATTGTTGAAATCCCCTGCAACCAGCCATGGGGCATCATAATTCAGAGCAAACTGCACCATGTCCTACCATAAAGGTTTCCTCTCTTCCTTCTCATTGAGCCCATATACAAAAGGCACAAAGAACTGTGTATGCTGTAGTATATGCTCAACTTTACAAGTGACCATCTGTGCAGAATGTTGCACCACATCTACAGAATAGATGAGAGGCTGCCAAAACACCCAAATTCTTCCTCCTCGGTGATCCCGGTTATTCAAAAAAGATTTCCAGCCATATAAAACTTCTTTTTTGATTTTCTCCACATTTATACTTTTAACTTTTGTTTCAAGAATTCCAACAAGGCCTGCTTTATGTACATTGCAGAGGAGGTTCACCTCCTTCTGCTAAATAGGGTTGTTCAAGCGCCTAATATTCCAGATTATAATCCTATCCATGCCCCACAGGGGGCTCCCCAGGGCCTGCACTGTATTGTTCATCTGCATTCAATATAATTTCCTCTTGGTTCAAAGCTGAGAAGTTGTTATGAACAGGGGTTGTGATAACAGGTTCAGGCCTTGCTCTTGCTGTTGATTGAGGATTTTGCCATGCTGTTTGCATTACAGCTGCAGCAGGTTCAGGTATGACTTCAACAGCTGGTGCACTGGCTCAGGCACTGTATCTTGCCCTGCTGCAGGGGCTTTTTGCACAGGAACCCAGACTTTCTTATATTTCTTCCTGCATTCATCCTCTGTATGACCATACAGCTTACAGGGGTTACAAGTGACTGGTTTCCACTCATACTTCACCCTTTGCTCCAATATATCCCCCCTTTCAGTTCTGAATTGAACTTTTGATGGCATTTCTGAATTAACCTCTATTTCTATAAGGACCCTGGCAAAGTTACTACCTATCTTCTCTTGTGTGTTCTTATCTGCCATTAATGGATTCCTTATGAGGCTACTTAATTTACGGAGCCCAGGTGCGCTCCAGTACTTTACGTCCGGTCCCAGGAATCTCACCCACACAGGAACATAATTAATTTCTTCCTTTGACAAATCAAGATCTTCAGTCCATTGTCTCACAATCACAGGTTTATTATCTAAATGAAATATTCCTGTATTTACCACAGCATCCCTTCCCGCCTCAGTGTCAAATCTCACCAAAGTAATACCATTACGCAGCATAACAATTTTATTAATTCCATGTTTTCCCCATTCCTTCTGAACAAACGTATTCATGACTGAACTAGGTGGTCTAGCTCCAATCACATAGCAAACAATAGCTCTATTCCAATAAGCAATTTCTGATAAAATATCCTCCCTACTTATACCAACAATTTGGGTATCCCCATGGATTTCAGGTGCAACATAATCTAGCTTAAAACCAGCATTATCTAACTTTCAGATATCAAAAGAGTCCCAAACTGTATGTTTACCTGATGCTGTAGGTGATTCCAGTTCCTTGTCAACCACATCCGCCCATGATTCCTTCGGTTTACTGCTAGAATTTCCATGGATGAGTTCAAGCCAGTCATTCAGCTTGTTCTGAGCTTCTTCAATGTCAGCAATTGTCTTCGTACTAACATCCCCCATTTTCAATGCCTCAAGTTCTGTGTTCAAATTACGAGCTACATTCGCTGGATTAGGTTGTGAAGGGCTACCCATTGTTGACGGATTTACTGTTTTATTGAGTTCATCAATTGATTTTTGTTGTTTAGATTCTTTGGCTCGGATTTGCGCCCTAGTTTTCCCCATCAAAACTCGAAGCTAATGCAACGAGAGGAATCCTAGAGAGAGAAAATCTCGAAAAATTTTCATTGCAAATGACGAGCCCCCCCCATGCTTTTGGTGTTCCGGCCCTTACATTGGCATCCCGTAAAAACGCAATTACAAGCCTATCATGGACCAGATAACCGACCCCGGGGGCTTCCCATATCCCTTAGGGATGTCCCGTGCGATATGGTGTGAAAATATACACCTTTGGTCCGGAGCCTCTCGGAAGCCAAAAAAAAGTGGATTATATCCTTTGATTTTCGGCTTCCCGGGGCCCGGGTGCCATTTTTGCCGAAACTTCTCCTAGGGGTCTATCATGACCCTAGGGGACCCCCGGTGCCCCGGGAGGGTCATGCTTATTCCCGAACTCCGATATCACCCATGAGGCCGGTATTCCGACCCTATACATTGGCATCGCGTGAAACCGCCCTTACAAGC
This sequence comes from Tetragonia tetragonoides, assembly GCA_038025085.1. NCBI lineage: Eukaryota > Viridiplantae > Streptophyta > Magnoliopsida > Caryophyllales > Aizoaceae > Tetragonia > Tetragonia tetragonoides. Next base: position 39,958,321 of record CM076151.1, on the reverse strand, counting down.
CTATCAGAGACCCAATAACCGACCCTAGGGTCCTCCCATGTCCCATAGGGGTCTCCCCTACGATATGGTGCGAAAATATTAACGTTGAAAAGTTTGTGTCCGGAGGCCCAAAATACGTCCCCTAGAGCATTCCTGGGGCCCGGTTTCCGTTTTTGCCCGAAATTTTTTCGGGGGCTCTATTATGGCCCTAGGGGACCCCCGGTGCCCCGGGAGGGTCAACTTCATCCCCGAACTCCGATATCACACATGTCGCCCGTTTTCGGGCCTTAACATTCGCAAGCTATTGGTATCACTTTCTCTCTCTAAAATGCTCTCTCCTCTCTCCTCAACAGCGCTCGTTAACCATTAACAGCCCTGAGTTTAATGGGGAAGAAAGAGAAATCAAAGCGAGGGAATGGTAATGACGATGAGGATGCGGGGAAATCGACAGCACCACCGTGCCCAACGAAAAATGTGACACAACGAAAACGCTCAAGCAAATCCCATGAAAACCTAGATCGAGTTATGAGAAATCTCACGGATGAATTGGAGGACCCAGATATCATGACACCTGATGCACAGACTGAAACTATGCAACAAATGGAATTAGCGAAAGAAAAAATCAATTCTTGGATGTCGAAGATGAAGGAAAGGGCTAACAAACAAGGTTCGGATGAGGAAGAGGCTGAAATTGCAGAAAAAGGCAAACAACAGCAATTTGCAGATATAGGTAAACCATCTGCTTGGGAAAAATTCGACATAACTAAGCTTAAAAATGCTGGATTTAAACTGGATTTTATAGCACCTGTTATGGTCGAAGGAAAACCTGTAGGAGAAATTAATTTCAAGGACATAGAATCTGAAATTAATTACTGGAACCAATCTGTTGTTTGCTATGTCATGGGATCAAGGCCACCTATTAATGTGCTTAGTGGTTTTCTTAGAAGAATTTGGTCGAAGAGGGGCATGAATAAAATAGCACAGATGAAAAATGGGCTAGTAATTGTTAGATTTGATTCAATGGAACAGAGAGATGCTGTGCTAGAGGAAGGGGTTTATCACTTTGATAATAAACCCATGATTGTGAGACCTTGGGCTGAGAATATAGACTATGTACATGAGGAACTCACATCTGTTCCCATTTGGGTTAAATTCCCTGGTTTGAATGTCAAGTATTGGAATGCAATGGGGCTGAGCAAAATTGCAAGCCTTGTAGGTAGACCAATGATGGCTGACAGGAACACTGAACTGAAAATAGGAATTCAGTATGCCAGGGTACTGATTGAAGTGGAAATAGGGGGAGATTACCCTGATAAGGTGCACTACAAGAATGAAAGAGGGAATATAGTGGAGCAAGAAGTTGAGTATGACTGGAAACCTGTACTATGCAACTATTGCAAACAACATGGACATAGTGAGACTGAATGCAGGAAAAAGAAAGTAACACAGGAACCTGAGACTCAATCAGGGCCTAAGCAGCAACTACCTGTACAGCAACCTAAGCCAAGAGAGCAATGGCAGAATGCAGGGAGAGGCAGAGGCAGAATGGGCAATGCAGGGAGAGGGATGAGGGCTGGGAGAGGATACTACAGACAAATCCAACAGACAAACAATGCTACAACTCAGTTACAGAATCCCTTTGATATACTGCAAAATACAGATGAGGAACAGGAGGGGAAGCAGACACAAGGTCCAGAAACAGTGCCAGGCACACAAGATGATCAGACACAAGAGAAAGTGCCAATACATGGTAAGTCTCCTATCTTGACTAGTAGTCATGGATAGGTTGCTTATATGGAATGTTAGAGGCCTGAATGGCCCAAATAAGCAGAGGGATGTGGCCCTCTATTGTAAAAAAAATAAATGTGGGTTGGTGGCTTTTCTTGAAACAAAAATTAGATTAGTTAATTTGGAAAAATGCAAAAAAAGTTTCATGACAGAGTGGGAATCCTTTAGTAATCATAATGAACATAGACATGGCAGAATTTGGATTAGATGGTTACCTGAATATTTTCATGTTGAAATTATCTTCTCCTCTGTGCAAATGGTCATATGTAAAGTGAGAAATATGGAGAGGAAAAAGGATTTTGTGGTGAGTTTTGTATATGGAATGAATGAAAAAGAAGATAGGAAGCAACTGTGGAAGGATATTAATGATTTTGCTACTGTCTGCAACAAACCATGGATTGTTGGGGGAGACTTCAACAATGTCCTGCTACCTGGGAACAGACAAGGTGGCCTGCCAGTCACTCTTGCTGAAATACAGGATTTTAAAGCCTGTATTGATAGCAGTTTCCTCACTGAAATGAGGTGGTCTGGGTGCCAATTTACCTGGAATAATAGGCATGAGGGGGGGGGGGGAAGAGTATACTCTAAGATAGACTGGGCCTTTGTAAACAGCTTGTGGGTACAGGAGTTTGACCAGTACACTCTACAGTTCATGCCAGAGGATGTATATGATCATACCCCTATCTGCATTACTCTTCACAAAAACCTAACTATAAATAAATCCCCCTTTAAATTCTTCAATATGTGGTGCCTCCACTCTGAATTCCTAGTCTTGGTGCAGCAAGCATGGAATTGTAGAACAAAAGGTACAAAAATGTTTAGGGTTTACCAAAAATTGAAAAGTGTAAAACATGCCCTGAAAAAGCTTAACAGAACTGAATTCAGTGACATCTTAGCCCAGGCTAATATTGCTAGATCAGTAATGAATCAAGCCCAATCAGAAGCAAACAAAGAGCCACTGAATGAGATATTGCAGAAGGGAGAAATCAAGGCTAGGAGTAGGTTCAATGAACTGAACATGGCAGCTGAGATTTTCTTACAACAAAAAAGTAAGGCTAGATGGGTGCAATTGGGAGATGGAAATAATCAGTTTTTCCATGCAATTATGAAACAGAGAAGGCAACAAAACAACATACACTCCATAAAGACACAAGAGGGCATCGTACTGGAGGACAAAGACCTGATTATTGAAGAATTTGTGGGGTTTTACAGGAGTATGTTGGGGGTATCAGGCTCTAGAGATACTACAGCAGAGGAAAGCTTCTTTTCAGCAGGAAATAAACTTAATATGCAACAACAACTGACCATCATTGCACCTGTGACTGCTGAAGAAGTACAGAGAGCTATGTTTGACATTGACAGCAATAAAAGCCCAGGCCCTGATGGCTTTGGCTCAGGTTTTTTCAAAGAAACATGGAGCATTGGGGGAAGAAGTGACCAGTGCAATTATAGACTTTTTTGAGTCCTCTAAAATGCTTAAAGAAGTAAATGCAACTAACCTTTGTCTTGTGCAGAAGATAGAAAACCCAGAAAAGGCTTCTGATTTCAGACCTATAGCATGCTGCAACACCATATACAAATGCATCTCCAAGATCCTCTGTGGGAGATTGGCAAAAGTGCTACCTGATCTCATCTCTGTAAACCAGGGTGCTTTTGTGGCACAGAGGTCAATTGTACACAACATCATGATATGTCAGGACCTAATCAAGCACTACAACAGGAAGCAATCCTCACCTAGATGCTTGATGAAGATAGACCTTAGGAAAGTATATGACACAATCCATTGGAGATTTGTCAAAGAGATGCTGCAAGGGTATGGGTTCCCAGTCAAGTTCATGGGCTGGATACTTGAATGTATACAAACTGCAAGCTTCAGCATCAACATAAATGGAGGGAAGCATGGTTACTTTCTTGCTAAACGAGGCATCAGGCAGGGAGACCCAGTATCTCCATTGATTTTTGTGCTGGTCATGGAATATCTCTCAAGAATTCTGAAAATAGCATGTATGGAAAAAAGCTTCAGTTGGCACCCAATGTGCAAGGAACTTGCACTGAGTCACTTGTGCTTTGCTGATGACTTGATGTGTTTCTGCAAAGCATCCCCTGAATCTGTAAGTATAATGATGAATTGAATTAACTACTTTGCACAAGCTACTGGCCTGTATGCTAACAAGGAGAAATCCAACTTACACATAGCTGGTGTGAATGAGGAAAGTAAAAAAGAACTGTTAGCAATATCTGGGTTCAGGGAGGGCACACTACCTATGAAGTATTTAGGAGTCCCACTTTCCCCATCAAAATGGAGTAAAATTGACTGTGAGTGCTTGGTTGATAAAATGACAAGAAAATTGCAGATCTGGGCTTCTAGGAATCTCTCATATGCAGGAAGAGCTCAACTCATAAATTCTGTGCTGTTTTCTATACATGTGTACTGGTCTAGCATATTTATACTGCCTGCAGGGGTACTTAAAAGGGTAGAACAAAAATGCAGAGATTTCTTATGGGGGTCCACTGATCAGAAGCAGAAAACCAGTCTGGTGGCTTGGGATATGGTTTGCAGACCTAGGAAAAATGGAGGCATAAACATAAAAAACTGCAAATGGTTTAATATTGCCCTAAATGGGAAACATATCTGGGATTTAGCCACAAAAAAAGATACCTTGTGGGTAAAATGGATTAATGGAATATATCTGAAAGGTACCAACTTCTGGAACTATGCACCAGTCTGGGGTGCCAGTTGGTACTGGAATAAACTCAACAAAATCAAGAGATATTTCCAGGAGCATTATACAGTTAGAGGGGTCTGGAAGGGAGATGCTGATGGATGCTATACAGCTGCAAGGGGATACAGTACTCTGATGGGAGTTATGCCAAAGTATAGACATGCCAATCTGATTTGGGGAAGGGTAACCATGCCAAGACACAGTTTCTGCTTATGGCTAGCTCAGCAGGGAAGACTACTAACTAAGGACAGATTGCTGAAAATGGGTTTTTTGAATGGTGATGCTGTTTGCAATCTGTGTAAAGCAAAGCCAGAAGACCATAATCACCTTTTCTTCAGCTGCAGTGTGGCAACAGGTGTGTTAGATCAGCTGAGATGCTGGTTGCAGATTACACCAAGAGCAAACACAATTCAGGGCATGCTGAACTGGATAACCAGGCAGAAATGTTCAATTTTCAGGAAAGAAGTGTATGCAGCAGGGCTTGCAGCAGCTGTATACTGGGTATGGAGAGGCAGGAATATCAAGCACTTTGTGGGAAGCAGTCTATCTATATCATAGACCATGCAGCAGATACAGCAAACAGTGAGGATCAGAATACAGCAATGCAGCAGGCTGAGAAAGATCAACAGCAGGGATAAAAAAGGGTTAGAGAGATTTTAACTGATCTGTTTACCACAGCAGACCCAGCAGAAAGGCAGGACCAGACTCCAATAGAGGTTTTAGCAGGAAAAACAGAAGATATGCAGGGCTCCAGCACCTGTACAGGGATCTAGACAGTAGATTGATGTAGATCAGCCTGATGGGCACAGCAGGCAGTTGAAGCAAGAAAGAAGGAGGAATGAATTAGCTTCTGGAAGTTTTTGTTGTAATATTTTTAGATATTTATGTTTTTGTATTTTGCTGTAAGTCAGAAATAATTTTTGCAAATTGTAATGTTTACAGAGATGGTGAGAAACAATTTTTGCAATTTGTAATGTTTACAGAGAGGGTGAACCACTGCCTGTAGTGAGTTGCACCAGGATTGAAGGGTTGTAAGGTAGTAGAGGGATGTAGCAAAAAGGTACCCTACCTAGTAGGTGGCCTTGGATCTGCATTGCCTAAGGACTGTAATCTTGTTACATTACAGAGAGCAATAATACAATTTCTGACTTGCACCCAAAAAAAAATTCGCAAGCTGGGTATAGTGTACTCAACTAGAGGAGTGTGGAAGGGTACTAATGATGGGCTCTATTCTGCTGCAAGTGGGTATAGTGTACTCACAGGGGTTATGCCAAAATCCAGAAATGCTAACCTGATTTGGGGGAAAATTACAATGCCTAGGCAGAGGTTTTGCTTGTGGTTGGCTCAGTTGGGAAGATTGCTAACAAAGGATAGGATGTTGAGAATGGGGTTCCTGAATGGAGACACCATGTGCAACCTGTGTAAAGAAAAGACAGAGGACCATAACCACATGTTCTTCAATTGTAGTGTATCTGCAGGGATTCTGGACCAGCTAAGGGGATGGCTACAGATATCAGCAAGAGCATACTCTATTCAGGGAATGCTCAACTGGATAAGTAGGCAAAAGTGTTCCAGGTTCAGAAAGGAAACATATGCAGCAGGACTTGCAGCAACAGTGTATTGGATATAGAGATGCAGAAACATTCAACATTTTGAGGGAAGCAGAATGTCAATGATGCAGATCATGCAACAGGTTCAGCAGGTGACCAGGATTAGAACTCAACAATGCAGCAGAGAGAGGAAAATCAACAACAAGGACAGGAGATGGATTGGAAATTTGTAATCTGTGTTCTCTGCAAATTTGGGCATATTATTTTGGGATTTTGGAAAACATGTTACAGTATCAGCAGGGGGACCTGAATCAGGTATCAACAGCCCAGTAGCAGGGGGAAGTTCCAGGAATATGGCAGCTGGGTAAGGCCAGAAAATCTTGTGCAGAGATAAAAATGCAGAAAATTTCAGCAGGAAATTCAGAGGCAGATGACAGAAGCAAAATGACAGCAGGTAGAGGAAGAAGCAGATTTCAGTAGAATAACAAGGATAGAAATTCTGTAATAATGTAGTTTACTATGCATTTGTATTTTGCTGTAAGTCAGGAATGTTTTTTTTGTATTTTGTTAGGTTATCAGATATGGAGAACCACTGCATGTAGTGAGTTGCTCCAGTTCAATCTTAGGGATGTAAGGAAGTACAGGGATGCAGAAGACAAGGAACCCTACCTAGTAGGTGGCCTTGGATCTGCATTGCGTATGGGCTGTAATCTGTGTTACATTATAGCTAGCAATAATACATTTTCTGACTTGCACCAAAAAAAAAAAAAAAACATTCGCAAGCTGGTACTGGAAAAAGCTTAATAAAATCAAAAGCTTGTTCCAGGATCAATACTCAGTCAGAGGAGTTTGGAAGGGTGCTCCTGATGGGTGTTATTCTGCTGCAAGAGGTTACAGTGTACTCACAGGGGTTATGCCAAAATACAGACATGCCAATTTGATTTGGGGAAAGATAACCATGCCTAGACATAACTTTTGCCTGTGGCTGGCTCAACTGGGGAGACTGTTAACAAAGGACGGGATGCAGAAAATGGGATTCCTAAATGGTGATACTATGTGCAACCTGTGCAAACTGAAGCCAGAAGACCATAATCACCTGTTCTTCAGCTGTAATGTATCAACAAGGATTCTGGATCAACTAAGAGGATGGTTACAGATGTCAGCAAAAGCAAACACAATTCAGGGTATGCTTAACTGGATAAGCAGGCAGAAAAGCTCAAGATTCAGAAGGGAAGTGTATGCAGCAGGGCTTGCAGCAGCAGTGTACTGGATATGGAGAAGCAGAAACATCCAACATTTTGAGGGGAACAGAATGTCAATGTTGCAGATCATGCAGCAGATTCAACAGACAGTCAGAAGTAGAATACAACAATGCAGCAATCATAGGAAGATCAGCAACAAGGATAAAAGATGGATAGAAAATGTGTAAATGTTTCCTGCATCGACCTATGTCATGCAGCAGGTCCAGCAGACAAATCAGAATCAGATTCCAGAAGCCCCAGCAGAAGGAAGCAGAGTAACAGCAAGGATAGAATTGGATCAGGAATCTGTAATAGCTTATTTCACTGTATTTTGTATTTGTTGTAAGTCAGGAATGTTTTGTTTATTTTGTTTCAGAAATGAGGAGCCACTGGATGTAATGTGGATACTCTAGTACTGTATCAGGGTTGTATGGTTGTAAAGGGATGTAGAAAAAAGGAACCCTACCTAGTAGGTGGCCTTGGATTTACATTGCCTATGGGCTGTAATCGTGTTACATTACAGCTAGTAATAATACATTTTCTGACTTGCACCAAAAAAAAAAACATTCGCATCTCTCATATGCAGGAAGGGCTCAACTTATTAATTCTGTACTATTCTCTATACATGTATACTGGTCAAGCATTTTTATAATGCCTGCTGGGGTACTTAAAAGTGTAGAGCAGAAATGCAGATCATTCCTGTGGGGTTCTACTGATCAGAAACAGAAGACAAGTTTGGTGGCATGGGACATGGTATGCAGACCAAGGAAGAATGATGGAATAAACATTAAAAAATGCAAATGGTTCAATATTGCTTTAAATGGGAAGCATATTTGGGATCTAGCCACAAAAAAAGAAACACTGTGGGTTAAATGGATAAATAGGGTTTATTTGAAGGGAGTTAATTTCTGGAACTATGCTCCTGTATGGGGTGCCAGTTGATACTGGAAAAAGCTTAATAAAATCAAAAGCTATTTCCAGGACCAATATTCAGCTAGAGGAGTGTGGAAGGGCACTACTGATGGGCTCTATTCTGCTGCAACTGGATACAGTGTACTGACAGAGGTCATGCCAAAATACAGGCATGCTAATCTGATTTGGGGGGAGATAACCATGCCTAGGCAAAGTTTTTGCCTGTGGTTGGCTCAATTGGGAAGACTGCTAACAAAGGATAGGATGCAGAAGATGGGTTTCCTGAATGGAGATGCCATGTGCAACCTGTGCAAAGTAAAGACAGAAGACCATAACCACCTGTTCTTCAGGTGTAGTGTATCAGCAGGGATCCTGGATCAGCTAAGAGGATGGCTACAGATGTCAGCAAGAGCAAACTCTATCCAGGGCATGCTCAACTGGATAAGCAGGCAAAAGAGCTCCAGATTCAGAAGGGAAGTATATGCAGCAGGACTTGCAGCAACAGTGTACTGGATATGGAGATGCAGGAACATCCAATATTTTGAGGGGAGCAGAATCTCATTGGTGCAGATCATGCAGCAGATTCAGCAGGTGGTCAGAATTAGAATACAGCAATGCAGCAGTAAGAGGAAAATCAACAGCAAGGACAGGAGATGGATAGAAAATGTGTAATTTGTTTTTCTGAAATATGTGTCTGTATTTTGGTGTTGCTGAAAAGCATGTAGCAGGTTCAGCAGGAAAATCAGATTCAGATGTAAGCAGCTCAGCAGAAGGAGGAAGATGCAGAATCCAGCAGCTCAGCAAGGCTAGAGAATCTGTAATAGTTTAGATTACTATGTTCTGTATTTTGCTGTAAGTCAGGAATGTCTGTTTTTGTATGTTTCAGACATGGGGAACCACTGGTTGTGGTGAGCTACTCCAGTACTGCTTTTAGGTTTTGTATGGTTGTAAAGGGATGTAGAAAAAAGGAACCCTACCTAGTAGGTGGCCTTGGATTTGCATTGCCTATAGGCTGTAATCATGTTACATTACAGCTAGCAATAATACAATTTCTGACTTGCACCAAAAAAAAAACATTCGCATCTCGTAAAATCGCCCTTACAAGCCTATCAGAGACCCAATAACCGACCCTAGGGTCCTCCCATGTCGCATAGGGGTCTCTCGTGCGATATGGGGCGAAAATATTAACGTCGAAAAACTTTGCGTCCGGAGGCCCAGAAAACGCCCCTAGAGCATTCCCGGAGCCCGGTAGCCGTTTTCGCCCGAAATTGTATCGGGGGCTCTATCATGGCTCTAGGGGACCCCCGGTGCCCCGGGAGGGTCACCTTGGTTCCCGAACTCAGATATCACCCATGTCGCCCGTTTTCGGGCCCTAACATTGGCATCGCGTAACATCGCCCTTACAAGCCTATCAGAGACCCAATAAACGACCCTAGGGGCCTCCCATGTCCCCTAGGGGTCTCCCGTGCGATATGGGGCGAAAATATTAACGTCGAAAACTTTGCGTCCGGAGGCCCAGAAAACGCCCCCTAGAGCATTCCCGGGGCATGGGTGCTCACGGGGCCCGGTCATGGTGCTGCAACGCATGGATCAAGGTGCTGCATCGTGTTGCATCGTGCTGCAACGCATGGGTCACCGTGCTGCATCGTGTTGCATCGTGCTGCAACACATGGGTCATGGTGCTGCATCGTGTTGCATCGTGTTGCATCGTGCTGCAACGCATGGGTCAAGGTGCTGCATCGTGTTGCATCGTGCTGCAACGCATGGGTCATGGTGCTGCATTGTGTTGCATCGTGCTGCAACGCATGGGTCACGGTGCTGCATCGTGTTGCATCCTGCTGCAACGCATGGGTCATGGTGCTGCATCGTGCTGCAACGCATGGGTCACCGTGCTGCAACGCATGGGTCATGGTGCCGCGTCATGGGACAAGGTGTTGCGTCATGGGTCATGGGACAAGGTGCTGCGTCATGCGTCATGGGACATGGTGTTGCGTCATGGGACATGGGACATGGTGCTGCGTCATGGGACATGGGACATGGTGCTGCGTCATGGGACATCGTGATGCGTCATGGGACAAGGTGTTGCGTCATGGGACAAGGTGCTGCGTCATGCGTCATGGGACATGGTGCTGCGTCATGGGACATGGGACATGGTGCTGCGTCATGGGACATGGGACATGGTGCTGCGTCATGGGACATGGGACATCGTGATGCGTCATGGGACAAGGTGTTGCGTCATGGGACAAGGTGCTGCGTCATGGGAAATGGGACAAGGTGTTGCGTCATGGGACATGGTGTTGCGTCATGAGTCATGGGACAAGGTGCTGCAGTGCCATGGGACAAGGGTGCTGCAGTGCCATGGGACAAGGGTGCTGCAGTGCCATGGGACAAGGGTGCTGCAGCGCCATGGGACAAAGGAGCCATAGCCTCTAGGACATGTTCTTCATACTTGGGATGTTTTCATACTTGCGATGTTTTCATACTTAGAACGCACAACGCCATGTTCTTCATACTTTGTCTCTTGTGTTCATGCTTAGCCCTTGTATCCTTTTTACTAACATCTTTTTTACCCAACATAGCAAGAATTGGAGATTTGGGGGGAGGGGGGGAGGGACGAATCGAAGCAAC